>MNCI01023753.1:46192-59960 GCA_015680685.1 Gnetum montanum | reverse complement strand
TTGTGGTAGACAAGTGCTTACCTTGCTTTAGTGAGGTATGGTGCTACATGCATAGCTATGCTATGTGCCTACAAGGTCCATAGGTCCATAGCTATGCTATGTGCCTACAAGTGCTTACCTTGCTAGTTTTAGGGCCATGGTAGGCCAGAGGTCCTAGTTTTAGGCCATCGTGGGCTGTGGGTTGCCAATTTAAGGCCATGTCAGGCTGCATACACTACTAGTTTAAGGCCATTTTAGGACACATATTGGAAGGAAAAGCATTGCTAGTTTTAGTCCATCGTGGGCCATACAGTGCTAGTTTAAGGCCATGATAGGCTGTAGTGAATATTTTGGACCATTCTGGGCCATTGCAATGAGAGTAAAAGGGTTGCTAGTTTTAGGCCATAGTAGGTTGTAGGTGCCAATTTAAGGCCATGGCAGGTCATTGGGTTACCAGTTTGAGGCCATAGTGGGCTGTAGTGTTATTTTTGTAGTTTTAATTTTTATGGTTTTTTGGATTTAGATATTTTTTATGCATATGCTAATAGATAATGCAGCTGTTATGACCTCCCCGTATTTGGGGTTGACCTTGATTGCTTCATCTTGAAAGGCTAGGGATGTTGAACCTGATTCCTATGGTTCTAGGGGCAACATCACTACATGGATGGCACGCTCATCTATAAGGATGTCCTCCATAATAGGAATGGAGGCCAACATTTGGGCCAATTCTTCTTAGTGAATAGATGAGGTCATGATTAGGTCATACAAGCTTAGTGTTATCTTTTTTTGCTTTAGTGTTTGTTTCACCTAGGTTAATGCATCTATGAAGTCCTTGTCATTGGCTGTTGTGTTGGCCTTAACCTAATCCATGTGGCCTAAGAGATGGATATTTCATGAAGGGGACTTACACTTGGTTTGCTTGGCTTACTTGGGAGCCTGATTGCATAGTTGCAACTTATTGATTATGACCTTTGCTTTGGCCTTCGGGACTACAAGGGCAGGGAATAGCTTCGATGGACCAAGCATTCTTTGGTCTTGTTGTTTCCTAGCCATTTGGTTTGTGAGGCACTCATTTAGCCTCTTACATTGCCATTTGGTGGGTTTACTCATGTTGCTAATGGGATTTGCACTTAGATGAGAGGGGATCAATACATTGCCTACTATTGAGCTTGGGGTAGGTGTAGGGCCAACACATTGTGACACCCTAATGACAAAGGATTGTTGTGAAGTTATTAAAATGGTGTGCTAGTTTAATGTTGTAGTGGATAAGCTATGCCAATTTAACATCTTAGTGGATGAGCTATATTAGTTTAACGTCTTAGTAGATGAGTGGTTTGGGTGCCAGTTTAACATCATAGTAAATAGATCCTATAGGACCTTGATCACAAAGGATGTTGTAGGTGCTTGAGGTCGTACTTTGATAGCAAAGAGAGACTCTTACTTGTGGAGGCCAAGGGGACATTTTCATTTCTGGGAGGCACATAGACCACAAAAGGCTTTTGCATTAGTGCTAACTTACCACACACATTGATGGTCTTGATGATGTAGGTGGCATCATCTTCATTGGACTAGTTTACCATGTCATGCATCAGTTTGCCCCTATCTATCATTCTTTGTAAATCATCTTGCAAAGCTCAAAAAAGTCCATACTATAATTAGAAATTGGGTGGTAATGAACGAATTGGTCTAGCCTAAAGTGTTGTTGGATTGAGGGCTTATTTGGTATTGTTGAGATGGGGTTCCATAGTATCTCGTAGTACTTATCATGTTGTTGGCGGGAATTCTTTGACACTCACTTGTATTGGATAAGACTAACTTTCAACACTTGATTTAGTAATTTGGAGGGTTTTCATGGCAATGAGGTATACTTTGAGCAATCCTTGTGCTCAAAGTTGGACCTTGGAGAAACTTGCACTATGGCCCCAACTGATGTAGGTGGGTTGGTTGCATGGGTGCCAGAGTTGGTAGCTTTGTATATCAAGGCCTTGAGTTGCTTAGCCATCGACCCATGGTTGGTTGCTTTTGCATTTGTGGCTACCATTACCATTGTTGCATTTTTCTTGCATACATGCTAGTTTCTATAGGCCATGTAAGCTATGTCATTTCTTGCTTGTACTACCTCTTTTATGCCCTTCATTTGGTCAAAGGCTTGGATCTAGAAAATTTAGGGCTAGTTAATATAGTTTGGACTTGATGAAGTTGTTAACTACACCCTTGAAGATGGCTAGGAGATGAGTCTCTACTATGAACTCTTCTACTTCTTGTAACAATGTGGTCCAGTATTGGATAAAATTTTGTATAGGATTTAGGGAGGGTTTCTTTAGGCTTCAAGCTATACTTGAAGCCTCTCACAAACTAGCTTAGGAGATCCTCCAAAGAGGATATTGAAGCCTTGGGTAGCACATGCTACTAGTCTAAAGCTTTACTAGTTAATGATATGGTGAACACGTGCATGATGGCACGTGGCCAGGCTTGTAATAGCAAGCAATTAGACCTAAATGTGATTAAGTGCACATTGGGGTTTCCTTCATCATTGTATTTGGTGAGTTGAGGTAGCAAGACCCTAGTTGGGAGAGTCAAGGGTGGCTTTGTAGGACTTATGGGGTCATCCTAGTAGAAGTCCACCACCTTGATGGTTTTGAAGGAGGCAACCTTAGGTTGCCTCGCCTCCTCTATCAAACCTTGGATCAACTAAATGCCTAATCCAAGTTTTGATATGCACCAGCTAGTTACATTGGCTAGGCTTATCTTGGTTGCAGAATGTAGGGTCAAATTACTAGTTGCAAAGCCACGTGATGCTATTGATGTGTTGGCTATGCCATGGATGTAGTGACCAGAGCAAACCACACATGCATGGATTGGACTGATGCCAAGGATGCCATTGAAGTAGGCAATACATAAGGTTCTTGAGTCATTTGGGGCCTAGATATGGCTCTTTCATGAACGTAGGGTTGGATAGGCAAGTTTGCTGCTAAAATGGGAAGTGATTCTTGGAAGATAGTGTAAAGGGAGCTCTCACATTAAATGTGGGCCTTGAACTCATCTTCCTCCTCCTCTGAGGCTTACTCATAATTGGTTCCTACATTGCACTCATTTGCACAGATGAGTTGGAACAACAACTAGTGATAGGACTCCATGAGTGGGATTATGTTGAATGAGAAAGGGATGTACTCTTGTTTTTCCCAGTGGATTCCTTTGAAGTCTTGTTTTGCCTCTATGTCAAGGTGATCCATGGGTAATTCTACTTGGATCTTTGTACAAACAAAGTTATATTATTCATGGCTGAGCATGACATGCTTTTGGTGGATAACGAAGGTGTCAAGTGTGTTAGAAACCAATGTGGAAGGTTGATCTAGATTCTTGTTTGCAGATCGAGTTATGAAAGTTGTGGTTTGCAAAAATGGCTAAGTCTAAAAAACACTGTAGAAAAATGACTAAGTTTGGGAATTGTAGAAAAATGGCTAAGTGTGGAAATTGCAAAAAAAAATGGCTAAGTGTTAAAACTATGAAAAAATAACTACATATGAAGAGTACACTCTCTATGCTAAGAGCTAAGTATGCTCCACACTAACTACACTCTCCACCAACTACACTCTCTACACTCAGAGAATAAAGACTTAGAAAAATAGCGGAGAGTAGCATAATTTGGATTGCCATCTGGGGTCAGAGGGGGATCAACAATGGGGTCCAATCTATAACAAAGAGGGCACATAGAGCATGTAAGATAACTACAACGAAGTCTGAAGAAGGAAAATGGCTCAACCCTCCTTTTAGTGCCAAAACTATAACAATTAAAAATGTCGATGCCTAGAATCACTGAGGGGTCAATTAGTGCATAGCCTAACCTCACTTCTATGCAAGAACCTACTAGAAGTATAGGTTGAGTGCCCTAAATGATCTTGTTGATTGAATAAGGACTTTGCTAGTTACAATTGGGGTTGGTGTGGTTAGTTGCAATGTGATATGAAATGGATGCAAATGATGCTATGTGTTTTAGTAGTATTCATAGTGGAGTAGAGTGTAGTCATAGGGTACAAGAAGGTGAGCATAGTTAAGGGTTTCAATGTGAGTGGCGATGGCAATCCATGGAGACTACTGCTCAAGCATAGTTATAATGTGACCATGTGTTAAAAGAGTGAAACATGTGAAGAAAATGTGAAAAATGTAGGAGAAAAATAGAGCACCACCCTAAATGGGGTTGAGCATACTTAACTCCAAAAGGAGTTTAGAACATACATAGTGTACAATAGTTATAGTGGAGAGTGTAGTCACAGTCTTGATGATGTTAGGCTATGAAGTCTAGCACTCATCATGGTGTTGGTACCTACTAGGTTGATTACCATGGCATACCATGAGCTATGGTGTCTTGCAAGGTTGCAACATAGTTGTAGTGACTATGGTATGCAACATTGGTTATTTGCAATGTTTTGGTGTGCCTTTGCATCTTATTCATCCAAATGTCAAATGTCAAACTATGGTTCCTTTAGATATCATTCATCCAAATGCCAAGATGAACTTGAAAATATCAACCCACAAAACATTGGGGACACAAGCGTATTTATAGGGCTAGTGTTACCCCAAAATGTGGGGAGAGCACCATGTGATAATGGGGTAGGTGGGACTACACTATATCCCAACTACATTGTCCACTGAAGTAAGTGGTGTTATGTTGCATTGTGCTCTAATAGACTTTGCAAGGTTGAGATACTATGAATAAACTACCCAATTGCATGTGTGAGTGTCAAGGAGACTACAATGTACCTAAGAAAATGCCAAAAAATGCAAATTTTGAAGACTACACTTTGGGACTATGCTTTCCACTATTGGAAGTGATGTTGAGCATAGTTACAATTTGGGGATGAAGGAGGGTGCAAGAAAGATGCATGTTGCTATCAAAGATGTGTTGTAGCTAATCTAAGTGCCAATGTTGTGTTGTGGAGGCCTTTGAAGGCTATTTTGCATGTTTACACTTCACTACACTTTGCATTGTGGGAGAGCATAGTCACAATAGTTAGCAAAATTTCTGCATGGGAGGTTGATTATGCTCCCAACTAGGGGTGAGCATAGTCACAATAGTTAGATAAAGTTTTGAAAAATCTAGCTTCTAGTTGATGATGCTCAATTATTCTCTCTAGTAGTGGAAATCATGGTATCAACAAATCGAAAAATCTACAAAAAACTAGGCCTTGATGCTATTTACGGTTGACTACACTCCTAAGCATAGTGGAGAGGGTTGTCTCAATAGTTAGAAATTTTTTGCAAAAAACTAGTTCTTTGTGCTGAATACACTTGACTACACTCTTAAGCATAGTCTTAGCACTTAGAAAAATTCTATAGCAAGTGTCATTCTTCCAACACTTAGAAAAATTTGTGAAACTAGTAGTTTGAGCTGACTATGTTCTCTAATATGCTAGCTACACTTTGGTGCAATGGAGAGTGTAGTTCCAACACTTAGAAAAATCTGCAAAAAGTGTCATCATTTTGACACTTTGCCAAATTTGTAGTTAAGAAGTGGTACTCAAATTTTTGTGGCATTTTAATAACCACCAACCTACATGCAGAGATCTCTAGGTTGTGGTTCAACCTCTAGGTGAGGTCCCACATCTAGTTCACATTCTTTGTAGGATACTTACAAAGGTTTGCAACATGCATGGTTGTGAAAGATAATGTACAATGGGTGGTGTAGAATTATGAGTAACTATCCAAGCCATGAATCAAGCACATGTTCATGACCACACATGTGTAGGACCCCCTAGAGGAAATCAATGAGTCATTATTTGTAATGACTAAGGATCCTGTAGGGTAGTCACATCACTCATGTGATAGCACATCTAAGGGTATTCTAGTTGGCACTAAGGACATAAGTAAGGTGTACCACTATATAGTAGAGATTGTGGGGCCATCTAAGGCCAAGATCAAGAGGTGACATCTTCAGGAGAAGGTTGCTTTTGAGATTGGAAAGCCAAGTAGCAAAAGAATCCACATTAAGCTTCAAAGCTTGGATGTAGATGTTGCAGGTTAGTATGGTTTCTTAGATGCCTTAGTTATATTTATGTATAAATTTTATTTTTATATGTTTTTTCTATTATTCCATATTATTAATTATCGATTGATATGTGATGCATACTAATGTGCTATAATCATAGAGAGAGAGGAGAGAGGACCACAAGAGCAGTGGCCAAGGTGATAGTAGAGGAAGTGCCTCCTTGAGCTAGGGAGGAGGAGGATCATGGAGATGAGCTACATGAGGTAGTAGAGATCCTATAGAAATTGGAGGAAGAGGGATTACTCCACCCTAATGGGGATGATTTTAATAGCTTTCTTGATGGTGCACAACGAGGTGAGCCTCCTACACTCACGCTTGAGAGCTTGCTAGGTAACTAACTTGTGTTGCCATATATCATTACCTATTTGCTCTAGTATCTTTAACTATTCAACTATGTATACTAATCAAACTATTGTATTGCAACATTAGATGTTTCCATCAATAGTCCCACATCTACCTATCACATGGAGCCATGGGTAAACATGCTAGATAAATTTGCCTTCATGGAAGACATTGTTGAGGACATGATGGACTACTTGCAACAAGTGGATCTTAAGCTTAGTATGTGTGTGATGTTGTTTTAATTTATGTTACTTTACCACTTGAATGCTTAGTTTTCAGCTAAGATTGATTGATTATTGTATGGCTCTAGGTCCTAGGCTATAGTGGGATCTAAGCAAGGTGGCTAAGGTGGACATCCTTCTTGACCTCCTTCCTGAAGTTGATCAGGTGCCTCATCACATGTACAATACATCGAACAAGTGCATGCCTTTCTATGTGAATGAATTATGGGTCTATAGGTGCTTGAATGATCATCTATGGAAATTCATGTACAAACTATAGGAGAGGGTAACTAGCCAAGATAAGAAGTTCAAAGATCTTTAGTCTAGATATGATTTCTTTGTGGCTAGATCATAGGGAGATAACACTTAGTGTACCTCTGAGATCAACTATGCCTAATATTGAATAGCTCTAAAAGGTAAGAACAAAGCCACATGGGAGTTGATAGAGTACTGGCTATAGATGGACTTTCTTACCCAAAAGAACTAGGATTGGAAGAACTATTGAAGAAGCACAAGCACTGGTATAAGTGAGAGCACAACACATACCTACAATGGTACAAGGAGGAGTCTACCAAATGTCATAGCCTCAAGATATTTCTTAAGGTTATCAGTGAAAGGTAGGTGTATGAATTGTTCATGCAGCACATGGTGGTGAGTGGCTCTCCTAAGAGGAAGATCATCACCCCTCCTAGAGAGGCTTATTCTACTACCTTTTTGATGGAGCCACTTGCATGGACTACCATGGACAAAGGTAAAACCCTTGTAGGGATTGACTTTGACCAAGAGGAGTGAACACAACTTTCTAAGGTTGATATCCTCTGATGCTTGGAGGCTTGCCTTGAATAGTTACCTACAGAACTCACTGATGCGAAACCCTCTCAAGTTAATTTTTTAAATGTTTCTTATGCTTGTTATGTTTGGAGTTAGCTTGTGTAGTGCATATTTGCTTACTAATTGCATGTTTTTGTTGTGGTTATGGTGGTAGGTACTAGGAAATGCTAAAAACCCCAGCAATGTAGTGGAGGAAGAAGAACCTCCACCCTCATTTAGTGCTACTAGTTGAGCATAACCTAATGTACCTCCTAATATTGGACATTTTGCTATTTTTTCTATATTTTTATTACCACATGTTGTTGCTCATGCTATGTACTGATATTCATATGATATCTAATGAATGTATTTGCTATATGTAATGTGTAAACTTTTTCCTTATATGGTCATTTTTTATGCACTTGCTACTTTTATAATGTGATGAATTAATGTGCTAACTTAGGATTATGTGATTATAGTGCAACTAGGCCATTGCAAGCTCCATGCTAGTTTAAGGCCATAGTAGGAGGGCCAATGCTAGTTTAAGGCCATCTTGGGCCACTGCAATGGGATTGAAGGTGATAGTTTAAGCTCATTTCAGGCCATGAGATCACTAGTTTAAGGCCATAACGGGCCATATATTGCTAATTTAAGGTCATTTTGGGCCATATATTGCTATTTTAAGGCCATTTTGGGCCACTATGAAGGGATTGAACAATAGGTTAAGACCATTCTAGGTCATACTGATAGTTTAAGGACATTTTGAGCCATAACATTACTAGTTTAAGGCCATGGCAGGCCCCACACTACTATTTTAAGGCCATAGCAGTCCACAACATTGCCAATTTAAGGCCATGGTGGGCTAGAATGATGGGGTTCAAAGGTGATATTTTAAGGCTATTTCAAGCCCTAGGAATACTAGTTTAAGATCATGACAACTGACAACATTGCGAATTTAAGGTTGTAGTGGGCCATGTTTCACAAGTTTAAGGCCTTGGTAGGCTAGGTGTTGCCAGTTTAAGGCCTTGGTAGGTCATGTGCTATAATCTCTTTTCTTTTCTAACTTTAGCTTCTATGGTTTTGATGGAATTTGATGTTTTCTAATAACTACAGGAGTGTGAACTAATAAGGCAAGTGCATAAACTAAGTAGATGAGTGCATAAATAAATGTGTAAATAAAGTGAGATAAAGCATAATCTAAGTAATCTAACTAAATGTAAACATGTAAACAAATGCAATGTAAGCTAGAGTTAAAATACATGGCAAGTAGAAGTGAAGGGTAGGTAGGCACCTAGTGCATTTTTCAGCTAAGGGGATACCTTAGTCATGTAGTTTCTTCCTAATTCGATGTGGGTTAGGAGGTGTGTAGGGCCTAGAGTACACTACTTGGTAGTCTCCTTGATCCTCAGTCACTATGTTGAAGGGTAGTTCTATCCAAAGGGCATCCTCTGGTAGGTTCTTGGCTTCTTTTGTCCTTTCAGGTGGGTTTGCTTCACACGTTTCATGCTCATCCGTTGTTGTAGATGCACATCAAGAAATTCCACCTCTGACCCTTACTCCCTATCTACGTTGTTGATGGCTAAAGGAGTTGCTTTATCACTATGGATAATAACCTCACCACATTTTTTATGAAAGGTGAATTTCTTGATGGATCAGAGAGGAGATAGCCTGTAATTGGGCCAACCATAGTCTACCCAATATTAAGTTAAAGCTAGGCATTCCCTCTATAGTTATGAATTTAGTAGTGGTGGGGAATTTCTCCCCTATCATAAAGGCTATTGTGATGGTATGCTTAATGATGACACATGACCTATTAAAGGATTTTAGGCATGTTATTTTTGTCAGCTTGATTTGATCCATAAGGCCTAACTTATCAATGACGATGCACGAAATAACATTTGTTGCTACCTTATCACATATGTGCATCCTTTGGATTTTGCATTGCCTAACTTGTATGGTGATGAACATGGGAACTGTTATGACCTTAACCTTTTTAGGGTTGGCCTTAATTACCTCTTTAGAAAATGTTAAAGATGTGAAGCTTGATTCCTATGGTGCAGGAGGCAACATCATTGCATGGATGAAATTCTCATCTATAAGGATGTCCTTTGTGATAGGAATTGAGGTCAAAATCCACACTAGGGCCTCGTAGTGGGCCAATGAGGTCATGATTATGTCATAGAGGCTCAACATTGTGTTCTACTATATGAGTGCTTTCTTAACCTGGGCTAATGCATCCATGAAGTCTCTGCCATTAGTTGTGTTTTTATTGGCTTTAACTTCTTCCATACATCCTAAGAGATGAATTTTGTAGGGAGTTGAGTTGGGCTTGTTGGGTTGGCCTACACAAGGGTCCCAGTGTTTGGCTGCAAGTTGCTAGTGGTGGCCTCCTTAGTTGTTTTGGCCATGGGGATTGCAAATATAGGGAATGACTTCGATAGACACAGTGCTCTTTGCTCTTGATGTTTCCTAATCATTCTATCTACAAGATGCTCATTGGGACTCCAAAGTTGCCACATAGAGGATATATTAGTGTTGCTAGCAAGATTGGCACTTGGATAAAAAGGAACCAATGCATTTTTCCACTATCAAACTTTGAGTAGATGAGGAGCTAGCATGTTGTGGCACCTTGATGACAAAAGGTGGCTGAACTATTGTTGTTGCAATATGCTATGGGATCCTAACAACCATGGAAGTTGTAGGTGCTTGAGGTGGCACTCTAATGATGAAAGGGGGCCTTGAACCCATAGGGGTTAAGGAGACCCTTGTGCTACTACAGGGCACATGGATCATGAATGATCACTACATTAGTTCCAAGTTGTCATTAACATTGATAACATTTATGAAATAGCCTACATCATCTGCATTCAAGGGATCCTTATACACCTTCATAGATTGGTTTTGAGGCTTGATTAGGTTTGTAGCATCAAGGACCAACTTGCCTCTATCAATTATTTTTTAGAGATAATCTTGAAGGCTAGACAAAAGTCCATGTTGTGACTAGACAACTAGTGATAATGGCAAAATTGATCTAGCCTAAAATGTTTCAGAACTGTGGGCTCATTTGGCACTACCGAAGTAGGGTTTCTAAGTAGTTCACAATATCTATTATGCCTTTTACAGGCATCCTTAGACATTTATTTATGTTGGATGCACCCAGTCTTTAATAATTTTTCTAGTAGCTCTAAGGGATTTAGTGGTAACAGAGTGTACTTGGAGCAACCCTTGCACTCAATGATTGGCCTTGGAGTAGCTTACATTGTGGGCACTAGTGATGTGGACTAGTTAGTTGTCATAGTGCTAGGGTTGGAATCTTTGTTGTTGGTTGGAGCCTTGGGTGGCCTAGCCATTGGCCTTAGGTTGGTTGTCTTAGCCTATTTTTCCATAGTCACCATGGTTGCATTCTACTTTCCTTTATCCTTGTCCTTCCTTACATGCAAGTTTTAGTAGGCCATGTAGGTTGGGTTCTTACTAGCTTCAGCTGCATCTTGTATGATCTTGGTCTAGGTAAAGGCTTGGCTTAGTGATTGTAGGCCTAGATAGTAAAGCTTTGATTTTATAAAATCATTAACCATGTTCTTGAAGGTAGTTAAGAGATGTGCCTCAATTATGGGCTCTCATATTTCATTCAAAAAGGTGCACCATTGTTGGATGAATTTTTGCATGGGCTGTAAGGGGCCTTGCTTGACCTACATCATCTAGTCCAATACTTTAACTATTTTAGAAAAGGAAGCTTTGAGTCACTTCACCTCTTCAATCAAGGCTTGGATCAGTTGGAATGCTTGGTCAAAATTTTTGGATGCTCCAATTGGTTGCATTGGATATGTTATTCATTGTGCTACTTGTGCCACCCATGATCTAGTCATAGGTTGTGGAATCATGCAAGGTGTTTGATAAGTTGGTTGTCTTATAGGGATAGTAAGTAGGACAAGCCATGCACTTGTCAGTTGGACTAACATCAAGGGCATTGATGAAGTAGGTGGAACATAGGTTCCTTAAGTCATTTGGGGCCTAGAGACAATTCCCATATGAACACATGGCTAAGCTAGCATGATTACTATGGGCAAGAATGGCTAGGTAGGTTGAGAAGATGTCATGAAGGACAAGTGGAAAGAGGATGTTGCATCATGATACATGCATTACATCTAGTGGGTTATCTCTATAGGCATAGATCTAAGCTTGATGGAGTGGGAAGGTGATGCCAATGTTATAACCATCTCAGGGAGGATGGGTGAACTAACCCGAGGAGGGGTTGGACTAGGGATAACTTGTTAGAAGATGATGGGAAAAGGGGGCTCATGTTTAGAATGAGCTTTGAACTTGTCCACTTCCTCCTATAAGGCTTCCTCATGGTTAGTCCCTACATCATGCTCACCTACTCTAATGAGCTGGGACAATAACTAGTGGTTAGACTTTGTGAGTGGGATGATGTCAAATGAGGAAGGGATATAATCCTATCCATCCTTGTGGATTAATTCAAAGTCCCATTTTTCCTTCATGTCTAGGTTATCTATAGTCAACCCTGCTTGTATCTTTGCACATATGAAGTTGTATTGTTCATTAGTGAGCATGGCATACTCTAGGTCTTGGTTGCATAGCCTAAGGGATTGCCTTGGCCTAGGCATTACGAGATTCATAGGGTTCACTCCTGGTCTCTTTTTGGATAGGCATGATCTCAAGTTCATTTGAAATAGATGCCATAAGTTGATCAGGTTCATGGTTGCAGATTAAGTTGTAAAGAAAAATTGTAGAGGTTGTTGGCTACAAAATATAGTGGACCAAGCTGAAACTAACTTTCTTTAGATTGATACCACTAGCTACACTCTCCACTGTGAAGAGCTAACTATGCTATCTATGCTAACTATGCTCTCCACTATGAAGAGCCAACTAGCTCTTCATGACAGAGAGATGACTATGTTGTCTATGTTGGGGAAAACTACATCCAATTAAAAGTAATGAACACAAGTATGATTAGGGGTTGTCACGTGGGGTCCCAGGGGGATTGACTATGGGGTCCAATATACAATGATGGATTAGTGGAAAAATATAGTACAAAGAGCTTACAAAACAACCTTAGAAAAGATTGAAAAAGGGGTTGGCCCTCCTTCTAGGACTAGAAAACTATGGTGATCAAAAACATTGGTAGCTAGAACACCAAGGGGTCCATGGGGACATAGTTTTAACCATGAGTTCATGTGAGGGCATGCTGGAGGTAGAGATGGGGTGATCTAAATGGTCTTGTAAATCAAATAGGGACTTATTGAATGCAATCAAGGTGTAGTGTGGTTAGCTATGATGCTAATGTGAAGTGATGCTAAGTGTTTGAGTGGTATTAGTGGTGTTAACAGTGTCAATGGATGTTAAGAATTTCAACAAAAAACAAAGGTGTCAACATGTGATGACCACTGACTAAGCATGATCATGCATTGAAATAGTAGAAAATGCAAGTAAAATGATAAAAATGAAAAGAAAGAGAGAGAGAGAGAGAGAGAGAGAGAACAAAACACCACCCTTAATGGGGTTAACCATAGTTAACTCTAGACGGGGTGAGAAATTACATAGTGTATAATAGGTGTAGTGAACAATGTAGTATAATCTTGGGAGTGTCTAGTTATGAAGATTGATGTTCCACCATGGTGTCTATGCTTGTTAGGTTGGCTACCATAGTGTGTGATGGGCTACAATGTTTAGGTGAACTATAGTGAGCTATGGTGGTTTTTAGCTTTATCTCTCTTTGGTTTGCTGGAATGTCTTTGGTTTACTGATGATTTGATTTTTTCTACCCAAATTTACCAACCAACTCAAATTTTTTGCAACCTCAAAAACATTAAGGGCTAGGTTTAGTATGAAATGTGGGGTAACTACCATATGGCGGAGGGGATGGTTGGAGCTACACTGTCATCCAACTATGCTATCTACTAAGGCTAATGTTGTTGTGCTTTAATATGTTCTATTGAACTTTGAAAGACTTGTGAGACTATGACTATGCTACCAAGTGTATGTATATGCACCAAGAGGATCACAATGTACCTAAAAAATGCAATTTTGGAGACTATGCTCTAGTACTATGCTCTCCACTATCTTATGTGGGGTTGAGTATAGTTAGAATTTTGGGGATTAAAAGGGATACAAAAAGATGCATTTTTCTAACTATGCTTGCTAGAGGTGAGTTGAAGCTAAGTTGAGTGCTAATGCTACATTGTGAAGGCCTCTAGAGGCTATTCTAGTTGACTATGCTTGACTACACTCTAGATTGGAGGAGAGCATACTTTCACACTTAGAAAAATTTTGCAAAAAATGGCTATGTACTAACTATGCTCTCTACTAAAGGCTAACTACAATCTTGACTGGGGGGGGGGGGGGGGGGGGG
>MNCI01023753.1:0-46123 GCA_015680685.1 Gnetum montanum | reverse complement strand
ACTAGTGGAGAGCGTAGTCTCAACACTTAGAAGAATCTACAAAAACTACACCTTCATGTTGAGCATGCTTTCCATGAGAGGCTGACTACACTCTAGGGTAGCGGAGAGCATAGTCCCAACATTTAGTAAAATTTGTAGCTTCTGGCTTCATGCTAACACTTCGAAAAATTTGCAAAACTAGCCTTTGTGTTCACTACACTTTCTATTGGAGGTTGACTATGCTCTCAACTAGGGTCCAACATAGTCTCAGCACTTAGAAAAATGAGAGTGAGAGTAAAGTAAGTGTTACCTTAAAAGGGTTGACACAAATGAAAATAAAAAGTGCACAAAATAAGTTTTTTGGAATCTTTCTCAAAAGACATGTTATCTATACTTAAAGGTAGGTGACTTCTGAGAAATATAAAAAAAGAAATCATAAATGCCATGAATAAAACTCTTCCCTTGGACAATACGCCAAGTGATAATACTCCTTGCAACATTAATGGTCTCATAGTTGTAATTCTAAGAGATGAAACCAAGCGATGTCATTGGAATGTGGTCTAGACTTGGTTTGAATCTTGAACAAAAAGGCTAGTGATTACTTTAACCATTAATACAATATAAGAGTTCATTATTCCTATTGTAAGACACCTCATGTCCCAGTTTCTACAATTCGTTCTAAGTCCATGTCATCTCACAATGTGAATAATCATAACTTATGATTTTGAGTAATATAGAGTTATTTTTCCAATTTGGTAGTACTAACATGTGTTTTGATAAATAGGTATGCATCACATTCACCTCCTTAAGTGCCTAAGGACACTTCTAGGCATGGTTATACAAGGGCATTAACGGCTGGATCTTGCTTTGGATAGGAGCCACTTGTATAATTATTGTTTCTTATACCTTCCAAGTAATTCCACATTATCTTGAACCTTCAAAACATCAATAAACACTTCCCATATCATTTACACTATTAGTTCCAAACATATGAATTCATTACCACTCTTATCCATCTTATGAACTTTTAGAGCTCAAGATTCCTTCTCTATTGACTTCTAATGATGAATTTCTTGATAAAAATAAGCATATTTTCATCATCCAAACCCTCTAAGAAACCTTAAGATCTTCTAAACCTTAAAAAGCATTATACTTTTTCATCAAACCCATCTGAAAAATGAATTTTCTTAGACTTTGATATTAAGTCCGTACTAATATTAGATCCCCAATTTTAGATCCTTGATATTAGATCCTCAAAAAATATATAAACTATGAGGACTTAGACCAATTTTCATCATTTTTCATTTGCAATAAGGAAGATTTTTTGAATTTTCTTTTCCAATCTAAGATCTAACTTCCTAGCTTTCCCAAGTCATAACTTGATTAATATCACTCTGATTTTCATGATTTTTAAACCTATTTGATCCTAAATTTCTTAACTTAGTCATGGGGGGAGGGGTGGGTAGGGATGCTAGCGAGAAAAATTTGAGCCAATTTTTCAAAAAGTTCTAACATCCAAAAGGTACTTTAAGGGTAAGTGTGATGGGAAAGATTGAAATTTTAAAGAAAAATTAAACATACTAAAGCCAAAACACTCAATTAAGATCTTAAGGACTAATAACCATCATACATAGGAACTAAATGAGTAATTATGAAGGATTATCAAGAGATTAACACTTATGGGCTAAGTTTTTAAAAAATTTTCTAACTTTGCAATCTTAGTAACTAAGAACTTAATGAAACTAAGAGTATGACTAAGGTATGAAACCATTAAGAATACATGGAAATACCTTAGTAATTCTAATTCCTTAATGACTATAGATGGTCCCAAGAAGAGGAGGAGCATAAGGAGGACCTTCACAAGGAGCAAGTAAGAGACCAAGAGGCCAAGGTAGAGGTGGAAATGAAGGCCTAGAACTAGAACACAAGGATCAAGAAGCATAATTATTTAGCATTTATCAAGACACTCCTACTACAAAAGAATTGGCCCAAGGAGAGGTAGGTGAACCACAAGCTGAAGGATAATGCCTTACATTGTCATAGGATTACCTCCAAGCAATCTAAGAAAGATCCATCTTGATCACAGTGATCATGAACATGAACTCTGGCCCATTTATGGAATTTTTTTCTAAAGTGGTATGAATGTAACTTCAAGTGTCACCACTATGGCCTATCCTATCACATAATGGTGAATGGTGCCTTAGAGAGACTTACCAATTTTGGCACAACTAGGAAAAGGGTACTACTATCAACATTGGAGGAATCTTAGTGTCATTCTTGATCAAGGCAATTATAGATGCTCTAAAAATACCCAATGAAGGGGCATGGTTAACACATCTATCCACTTGATCTAATTCTAAAACCATAAAGGTATGGCTCAAATGGGCTTATGGAAAGCAAAATAAAGACTATAATGAGTTGACTTTGGAGGAGAGAATATACTTTAAAATTGATACTTATCACCTATTCCTAATAAAAGAATTCAATCAATTGTCAACTTACATGGCTAGAGGTAATGTGATTTTGATGGGAAAATATAATGTCAACCTTGTACAACTATACTTCTTAAATATTCAAAGATGATTTGAAGAGAAGAAGGTAGGGAACCCAACACTTCGATTTTCTTACCTTGTCAAGAAGCTTTTCAAGCAAGCTAGAATCCCAAGATATACCAATGACATTCCTAGGAGAGCCAAAAATTCTTTATATGCTGAGTTTCTAAAACTTGCTTTAGCAACGAATGATCATGATGAAGAGAAAGAGAAAGAATAGGAATAAGAGAAACAACAAGAGAAACAAGAAAAATAATAGCAAGTAGGGCCCAATGACCAATAGCAACAATAGTAGCAACAAGAACAACAAGTTCCACTATCACTACCACAAGATTATAGATCATTGATGAGTCATCTATAGTAGATTATAGAAACAATCAGCTAGGAAATGAGAGAAAAGGCCAATGTATATAGATTTATTGACAATTCCATTGGACCCATAGTTTCAGTTGATCTAGCAAGTGGAAAAATTTTGTTACAATTAAGAGAAAATGTACAATGGTCATAACAAATCTCTAGGAATGCTACATCATTCCAAGTGGTGCTAGAGATTGAAGAAGGAGGCATAGTTATGATAATGCAGCACTAGGATGTAGCGGGAGTAGCAGAGGTGAGTATAGATCACATCAAAGAGTCTTTCAATGTACCTGTTGTGTCGCTGGTAGATCTAACTAGAGCTAGAGATGCTTAGAGGTTAGCTGTAACCTCAATGACTCTTGGTGGTTATGAGGATGTTCTTGATAGACTACTAGAAACTCAGCAAGTCATGACAACATTGTTCAACATCTACAGTGGTGTCACTATAGTAGAATCTAAACTCATAACTACTACAGGAAAACTAGTCATGGTAGAGACTAGGGCAAAGCATGTAAAAGTAGAAGTTTTGAAAGTACAAGAAGAGCTCATAGCCATGAGAGCTAAAAGAATAGATCACATACAATTTATTGTACCTAACCATATCGAGAAATTTAGAGCAGAGAAAATTAGTAGATTGATTGAGTAGAATAAAAAAAATGCTAGATGAGAAGGAGAAAGTAGTATGGAATGCCTCTATAGCTAAAGCATAGACATATGCACATGTGAATGTACTTATCATATTTTAAGAAGAAAATAATCAACTTACCATTGACAACCTAAGGTTGTCCACTGTGGAAAACTAGAAAAACATCTTAGAAGAGAGTATCCACCAGTTAAGGGAATAATGGCTAAGGGTTAACTAGGACATGAGATACCTCATGAGAGAAAATAGAATCCTCTCTATGGAAGAGGTAGACGTCATTAGACAAAAATCAGCGATTGAAATCAACATGTGGTAAAATGAGATAAAGAAACATCATAGGCTCAAGGAATACTTTGATGGACAAGTGATTATGTACAAACAAATAAACACGAAGAAAATCCAAATGGAAAAGGCAAGAATTAGCTCCATATTAGCATAGAATCCTGACTAGAAACCCATTCTAGATAGGTATACCCTTGTCCACTAGGTGGAAGCAAAGAATACAAATATGTAGATCAAGTACTTGAAAGAGTAAATGGGGTTAGCAAACCTTTGTTATGCTAACTTAGCCATGTTGATAGTAGGTAGACCCAGAAATGACTTAGAACATCAAGTAGCAACCTCATATGCATCATATGAGAATGAGTTTGTAGATCATAAAGATGCCCTATAGAAACTTAAAGTGAAAAACTCTAAATTGAAAGCAATAAAGGCTGGCTACCATGGGAAGAAAGATGTAGTAGCAAACTTGACTAGAAGATTATTAGAGTACCATGAAATCCATGAAGAGGTTAGACATTAAAAGAGGAAAGAAGGTAATTTGTAGCTTGGTATGTCAAAGAAAATCATATGTTTCTATAAGTGCCATGGCCATGGAACGTGTCAACTCCATCAAACATTGGTTCATCAACATAGATAGTTCATAATCCTAGAATGGAAGAAGAAAAACTTTAGATGCTCCTAAATTAGTACTAATTTTTGAAGCTTGATGATAAGGAAAGGAAACCAATGGAAGAGCCACCACCACCTAAGAAAACATAAGACTACATTCAACTCCATTAAATTTTTTTCTTTTTCTAAAGTTGTTATGTCCTAAGTCATGTTATTTTTGTAAACTCCACTACCGCATTAGAGAGTCATGTATATAAGAGTTAGTGTCATATGATTCTACCTCCCAATTATGTAAGGAATTCTATCCTCATATTGCTTTAACTCGAGGACAAGTTTTTAGTTAGTTTTTGAGGTATGATAAATCAATTTTTTCTTGGCCATGATATTGGGTATTCAATATTGGCGCTATGATACTACATCCCCGATATTAGGGCATAAGTTATGATCTCATGTATCCAATATTGCAAGCATGTGAAGGCCTCTAAATACAACCTTAGGTGCATCATCCACATACAGTTTCATTTTACACTTTGTGAAATTTTGTTACTTTGTTTTCTTGATTTTAGCACTTAGCACTTAGGAGTGTATGCCCATAGTGTGATATTTATTAATTGAATGGAGTCTTTATTCAAGTGGAATATACTTAGACACATTTCATGCATAGACATAAAGATCAAGATTACTCTACATCATTGCAGCATTACTTAGTCTTTATTTCTTATACTTAGAATAATTTTATTATTTCACTTAGCTTAATGTCTATTATTTTCATTAGTTGTTGATTTACTTTCTATACACTTTACTATCCTTGTTGTGAAGTGGAATGAGTATGACTAATCTCAAACACATAAGTGTAATTGCTTGGTAACCTAGTAGTACTATCACTTGGTATGCCTAGTAGTGTGGTAATTGGTAATCCTAGTTGTAGTTACATGAATTTCAAGGTGTGAATAGAAGATCAAGATCAACTACTCATCTTATATGCTAGATTAGATTTATTTAATGTTACTTACAATTAGAAACCTTTACTCTTACCTTATGTTTTCTATTTGAATTATGGCCAACACAACATCATTATCATATGTCTCACTGTGAGTGAAACCACATGCATTGATTTTACTAACTCACATGGGAAGACAATGATGGTAAAATTTAACCAATTACTAGCATAATTACGTTGCCTTGTTCACAGAATTTGATCAAGTTTCATGTGAACACTTGTAACTTGTATGGTTGGATGATGGATTACTCCATTGCTCATCACTGTGTAAAACAAAAGCACTCACATTAAATTTAACATGATTTCCAAACTTAAGTAGTCCACACTTAGAGTGTATATCACTAGCACACCTCTGAACTTTATTGCTCTTAAATGTGATTGAAGGGTCCACACTTGGTATAGTCTTCAAGGCCCACTCTGGAGTGTTGTGCTACAACACTAGCTACTCAACCCTACAAGGACCTGTTAGGCTTGGAATTTTGTTTTTAGGCTTTCAAAACCTTTACAACCTTGAGTTCTACTTTGGAGTATTGTACTATAGCACCAACAACTTAATCCTATAGGACCTTGAAAAGATCAAGCAAGATTCCTTCTAACAAGAAATGCATCAACCTCATAGGGCAACAAGAGAACAACAATTATAAGGGATGGATGCAACTTAGTTTGTTGATTCATTTACTTTGAGGTACAACACACTTTACAATGAACAAATGATGATGCAATGAAGAGCAACAATGAATACCATGATAGATAAATGATTAGACAATGATTGTACACAAGCTTTTACATTTCCCAATGCATATGATGTCTTCTTATAGCTACCGTTTTTCTAAATCCATCTTGAAAGTCATGCAACAACTAGCCAATAGTCATGGAAGAAATCTTCTTCATGCTTAAGACATCATTCTATTTTTGCCTTAAATTCTTAGAAGATGTCTTTGTCTAGGAAAGACATCCTTGTCTAATAGAAGATGTCTTTGTCTAATGGGAGACATCTTTTTGAGTCTAGCCTACATTCTATGAAGACATATTTTCCTAAGGAAAAATGTCTACTATTTATTGTAGAAACCTTTGTCTAAGTTCACTCCAATTCTACCAAGACATCTACTATTTTTGACAAACATCTTTCTTCAACTTTCTTTGTCCTTTGAATTCATCATTCCTTTTCCTAAACCTTGATATTCTACATGCTTTGATAATAGTAACCTTGCTTGTACAATATCTAGTCCTTGTCCATGTTCTTTGAAATTCTTGCATGTTTGTTTGAGACCTTGTGGATGACCTTTTCCTCTAAGCTCTAGACTAGTTCATTTATTATCCTTTACATAGGCTTTACCTCATCTTTATTTTCCATGTATGTTATCCTACAAAAACAATAACCACAAAACCATGCAAACAACCTTTGAATCCATTTTACTTAATGTTTTGACACATCAAAAGATCCAAATAATATATAGAAGATGATTTATACACCACATTTATAGGATTTTTTAAAAAGAAATAATTTCATATTTTTTTCTTCCAAATCTCTCTCACAAAATATTTATGAAATGGAATACTTAATTAATTTTAGCACTATATTTATCTTTCTTGTATTGAAAATAAAGATATATGATTTCTAAATTTGTTGGGTTAATTAATATTAAGATTCAATGAAAGAACCCATTGCCAATTTAAAATTAATAGGAATAAAATTTTTTCACATCTCATGCAATTTATGTTATTTCTTTTAATGTATTTTTTGAAGTTAATAACTAAACACTTTGGCTTGTTTAATCCCTTTGGTAATAAACATCATCATATTATACTAATGAATGCTTGAAATAGTATTTTGTAGTATATTTATCATTAAATTGCAAGACTTTGAAGTAATATATAAATATGGTATCCTCTAGCTAACATTATGTTTTAATGATTATAGTTCTGAACTAGTAACTATATGTTTATGTACCAAGAGCAATTCATAGCTTTTAAAATTTTATAACATAATTAACTTTTAAATTTTTCACTCAAATCTCATTTCTACTATATTATTTTTCATATCTTTGTTAGAAGGATTTTCTATACTCTTAAATGTACCAGGATCTATCAATGGATTGGCTTTAATGTCAAGAATTAAACATGTACTATTGCTAGTTTGTCTTGTTGCTTCTTAACGTGGCTTTCAAGGTAATTTATACTAGGATGTTGTATCTTTTCTTACTCTAAATTTTGTTCTAGGAAAAATAAAAAACAAATTTTATACATAGAACTTAATCAATAATATATAAATTTTGGAAACAAAGTTTCAACATATGGAGCATCTAAGTATCTGAGTTGAGTTTTTGTTGGTGTAAGAATTTATTTGGTGTGACTAAGATCTAACATGATGTAATGATCAATGTTGTTGTAGCTAGGTCTAATGGGGGCTTAGCTAGATTTGTTCTAGTTGAGGGTGAATTATCTTTTGTGGATGTTCTTAAAGGCCTCCATTAGGTGAGTTAATATTTAGAATAAAATTAATTTCATGGTGAGAAAGACAAACAAGGTTTTCAAGGTTATGATTTTGGAGATGGTGTTAGCAACACAACATTAAAGTTTTAGGAATGTACTAGTAGGAATACTTTTAGGCCATATGCCTTTGTTCTATGAAATTCATGTGCCCTTTCATGACCATGGAGATTACACTACTTCAAGGTATTACATTCTTTTCTAAATTTGATTTGAAATATAACATGCATACGATGAAGGTAAGAATCACCTAGAGAGTTTGGAACATGGTTGTGTAAGTTAAGAAATGAAAGCATGCTTTTTTCATAGCATAGAAGGAAAATCCTGGCATAATTAAGGCTGTCAAATATTTTTTTTATTTGACTACATGTAACACCACATGTTCCTAACCCCCAGTTTATGCTTAATTATTCTTTCATTAACATATGGCTTAACTTAAGTATTTTGTTTATTTATTGATGCTTCTTGAGGATTTGATCTCATGACCTTCCAAGTATTTTATTTATGCATTGCATTTGGAATTTTTAATATATTTTTTATTAAATATTATTTTTATAAATTGTGGAAGTTTTTATAAATATTCTTGTTTTAAGTTCTTAATTTTTTGGAAACATTTAGTATTTTTTTATAAAATATGATTTTTATTTATCTTTTTCAATTTATATTTGGAAATCATGAATTGTTTAATGTTTTCTTACTAAGTATAGGTTGTTAGGATGGTGGTACATGTTGTGAAGTAGTAATTGGATATTTTTAAAAAATATTATCCTTTTATAAAACTTCTCAAGCTTTATTCTTTCTTGCTCAAGTGGAATGGCCATTCCTATTATATACTAGACTCTTAATCAACTTCTCTAATTATTGTGGAATTCATTAATTAGATATTCTATTATGAACTGACATTTTTATATTAGCATGAAAACCTAGGAATTCTGTATGAAATTATGGTTTGTATTTCAAATGCATTCTTTATTCATACTTTCTAATCAATCTCTTCCATTGATGATATTGACATTGGATTAGTGCTTCAATGGATCTAACCTCATGTGTTGTAGGTCTCTTAAATTTGTGAAGGTAGAGCAACAAATTTTAGACTTTGTCATCTTGTTATGATCTCAATGTATAGTTTTTTATCCTTGTAATATAATATTTATATTAAATTCTAGTTTTATTTTGCATGAATTTCTAGTCTTTCCTTGTGTTACTTGATGCATCTTCAGCAGTATTTCTTGCCATCATGACTTGTGGTATATTTATCATGACTTGTGGTAAAGTTGTCAATCAAGATCCTAGGTCTTGATTTTATAGGTGTCTCAAACCTAGTTTGGAGGTATGCATTTCTCAAGTTGTGGAATTCACAATGACTCATGATGAGGTTGTGGTTTAGTACACAACCTAATCATGGATTGTGATTTGGTAGAAATGAACAATGATGAGTTTCTTGAGTTGTGGTAGCATTGTTGTCTCCATCATGACTTGAATATAAGCTGTGGCCAATCTGTTGCTTTGTACCATGGATCATGGTCAAGTTATGATTAGTGGATTCTTACCATTCTATGTCATTCTTGCATCCTTTTAATTGTTCTTGACCTCTAGTACTTAAACTCATACTTTATTAGACTTTTGTCCTTTTGATTATTCATTTGATGAGATCAACTGGTAGGCATTGTAACATGTCTAGATTAGCCTCTAGTACTTGTTCCATATTACCTATAACTATACCCTAGGTAGCTTAGTTTGTGTGTCAATGTGTAGGCATTATGGAGGGTAAGGTTGGCTACCATTCTTAATCCATTTTACCTATGATTTAGGACAAGCTATGTCAATGGGAAATCATTATGAGTGGATTGTTAGCCAATAAGTGCCTACTCATGTTGCTTATGTTTGTTTACATGGTTGATTTTATGATTCAAAATAATAGAGGTAGATGAACCACATGGGTTTATTTCTAGAGCTAATTCATTGAAGATTAGGTAAGGCTTGTTCAACTAGTTCTTAAAGAGGATTGTTGATAGCATCTAAGATAGGTGAGACTTTTTTGTATTAACTAGTTCTTGTAGGTGGTTGATTTCTAGGGCATTCTTGGCTAAGCTATTTCTTAACATTTTATAAATACGATGGTTTCTTAGTATTGGTTATTGATTCTAATATCATGGGTCTTGAGATGGTTTCTTATGAAGCATGTTACTATATCATATAGCTTATTGCAGATGCATCAAGGTTGTTGGCTTTACTAGAAGGTTTATGATCCTTTTTTGCATGCTTGTACACAAATTCAAGTGGGAGGATCTAAGAGCTTGATGGTAAGGGAGCATGATCAATGGAGTTATCTTCTTATTTTCAAAGTTACTTTTCTTTATAGATTATGTTATTTTGAACATTATATACTTAAACTTATATATTGATGAATATTATAAGTTGTTCTTGAGATTATGGTTTTGTCATGATTATGAGAATTAATTAGCTTTAGTATATGGTTATGGAAATTTTAGTTTAAATTATTCAATGTAAATTTCTAATTTTACCATGCACTTTGTTTAAAGTTTTATAATGATTATGGGTATTTCCTTTCTTAAGTTACAAGAATTATGACATAACATACCCAACTATTAAGTTATGTGTAATTTAATTATAGATTATCTTAAGTAAAATTTTGGGTTGTGACAATATAGCTACTTATACTGCTAGTGAAGTTGATCCCCATTGATGGTTATACCCTAAATTCTTTTGATGTCTTGTAGTTTAGAATTGTGTCTAGATGTAGGAGGATATGGAATTTATTCATTAAGTAGAGCTTGAGGACATACATGACATGTTCTTATAGTATCATATGTTCAAAAAGATTCTAAACACTTACATAATTTGCATAAAAAGAGGCTACATCTTAGTCTCTTATCTAGCTAAATCCTTGGTTGAGTATCATTATTAGGACAATTTGAATGGAAATGGTGGAAGAAACCTTAAGCTTCTTACAAACATTTCTTAGGTGATAAGCCTTTGCCTAAAGAAAAACTACTACCAAATAAGGGACAAGAGATGTGTGACATGGTCAAGTCAATCTTATAGTTGAGAGAATTATAGGGATCAGTAGTTTCTTTATATGCATTAGAAAACAAGGTGATAGTTGACTATTAGCCTAAAGAAGTAATGTTTGACAATTTAAAATTTAACTTCCCTAATGATTGAATCTATGAGATGGTCAAGAACTTATTTCATTATACTATAGGATACTAGCATTAGTAAGGAAGCTTAGTGAAATCCTTAGAGTCCTTCCTCTCTTATGCAATAGAGACATAGTAGAATAGTCTTTTTCTAAAGAGCTTGTGCTCAGAGCTTGGACCTTGGGTGAAGTTATTTGCATCTAGTATGAAAAATATCTTTCTTTGTTGTTGTAAAATTATTATTATATAATCTCACAAATAATACCTCCATGATTTAAATATTTAATGTTTAAATCATAATCATAAATGACCATAAGAGTGGTGTTATCCTTAATAGATCAATGATAATAAAATGAAGATGCATAGCTTAACAATTGAATACATACTCAACATAGTTCTCACAATATAGAAATGATAAAAAATAGTAAATGAACAAAAATTTAATAGATCTATGTGTGATGATGGTAATTGAAAAATTTAAATAAATGATAATGATAGACCATATGAAAGATCAATGTGTGCAAAGGGATTCAAGGTTTCCCTTCCTAGAGATAAAGAATGTTTTATTTGTTTGGTGATAGATGATATCTTATGTGTAGGATTAGTAAAAAATGTAGATATATAAAAAAAGAAAAAAAATGTATAATGAGATTTAAGATTTATGCTAGAGTTTGGCCTTTGTTCTTGAGTCAAAACAAGGTGTAACTAATAAATTTTTGAGCCTTGTATTTGATGGAATTGTTAGTTCTAGCATGTACTTTTAACACTCATACTTCACTCATTCTACATGTCCATGTTGTGGTTTTCAAATAGAACAAATAAATAGTGCGAATAAGCCAAATTTCAAAGTGACAAAAAACCATATTTATCTGTTGAACAACAACAAAGTTAAGTAGAAGCTTGGAGACAAAAGACACAAGTCAAATTTACAGAGAATCCAAAGTTTGAAATCAAAGATAAAGTGAAGAAAAATTATCATTTTTGTAAAATAAGAACTAAAACCATATAAATTATATTTAAATTCTTATGTTGTATAGGACAAGATAGGAAATTTCATTTACTGTACTTTTACAAAAGGATTAGTGGCTATATGTAATTAAATAAAGACCCCAATATCTCATGTCGATTCAATTTCTAGTTCAATTTCCATGAAAATTTGTTTATCCCATCATATACCATTATGGTAATATCATTTGACTATAAATATGTGGGTAAAATATGATTGTATAAGATGTTAAAACAATAAGATTTCATGTATTAAAAATTTTTTTACTTCATCATTATTGTCATCATCTCATGAATTATAATTATTTCACAAATTTTCATTCATCATATTTATTCATTATTCAACAATAATTGATAGTCACCAATCTTTTCATCAATAGTTTACCAAATTTTCTCATCAACAATATCATCAAATTATTTTCATGAAACTAATTAATGTTTTTCAAATAAAATCAATTAGAGCACTTCTTCATCATAGGTTTTTCAGTAGTTGAGAGAAACTCCAACAAATAAAGTTCTATTTAAATCTAACTTTAGAATTTTTAGAAATTCAACATTTTGATATTGACCATGAATCGTGGTCAAGTTGTATTCTCACAATTTTATTGACTATGAGTTCACTGTGACTTGTGGTATTGTAGAAATCAATTTTTGAAAGATCACAACTCATAGTCACCTTGTGGTATCAACCATGACTCATGGTTGCCTTGTGGTTGCTCCAAATTATTAACAACAATCCATGGTCACCTTGTGATTTAAATTTCATTTCAGATAAAGGTAAATATACCACAACTTATGGTATCCAAGAATTCAAATTTCTTGACAATTTTATTTGATTATGTCTTGTGGTATCTTCATGGTATATTTGTGGTATCTTTAGTAATCAAAATTCCTTTTATTTTTGAAGACCATGATCCAAGGTCATATTATGGTATAAGATGATAACCTATGGTCCACTCATGATGAAAGAATACCATTTGTGGTAAATAAAAATTTAATTATTTTTATTATTTTTCAATAGAATTTGAGAATTTTCTTTAAAAAATCCATTCTTCAAATTCCAACAATTGGTATTGGAGAAAAGGTTAAAACCATGAGAGATCAAAACAAAATTTTTCCAAGATGTTTCATTATTGATAATAATACTTAAAATTTAAAATTATGGTCAATATTGATTGAGGAATTATTGTATCACAATGATCTTTGGAACATTATGAACAAAGGCAATGATATATCAAAAGCCATGAATAAGAATTTGAGGAGAAACTTTCTAGAAATCAATTAAAGAATGATTTACAAGAGACACCATTTGCAATTTAGTTATTAATAAAATTAGAAATTTAATTTTATTAATGAAGAAAAACAAAGAAATCTGGCAATATATTCAATTGAGATATCAAGATAAGAAGGGCACAATTGAAAATCCTAGAAAAGTCAAATGATTTAAAAAGTTAAGAAGAGAAAACTTATCTTGAAGAAATAAAGAGGCATATAGACATGAAGGAAAATAAAAAATAGTTAGAACAACAATTCAATCAAGAAGCATACATAAGAAAGAAAAATTCAAGAAAGTATGAAGTAATCAAAGGGCAAAGAGAAAACATACATAAAAGATGATGATTTTAACAAATTATCTAGAATTGAAGAAAATAAAAACAAGAATTTAGAAATGGAAGGAAAGATAACATTAAAAGAAAATGAACAATTAATATTTAATGCATAATCATATTTAAACAAAAAAAATTTCTTAAATAAATGATTATCAGAAATAGGTTGTAAAAATCATATGACATTAAGGATTGATGACTTTACTAATGTTTCATTTAGGAGTGGCCTTGGGAAATTATGCTTTGAAAATGGAAGAAGATTTTGAATTATTAGTATAAGTCCTATAAATATTAATTTAAAAGATAAAATTATTTTAAAATTAAAAATGTATTTTATATTCCAAATTTTGAAACATTCCTACTATTAGTCAACCAATTGACAAATGATGACTACAAGTTGATATTTAATAAAAACTCTTGCATTGTTTAAGATGAAACAAAAATAAAAGAAAAATTTTAAGAACTCGCAAATTAAATTTATTACTTAGAATTAATTCCAAAAATAAAGAAATCAAGAAATAGGAAGAATTAAAAGATCCCTTCAAGAAATGAAAAGAAGATTGAGGAAATAGAAGACTTAGTGTTATGCCCACATAATTTGTTTAAAGAAGAAAAAAAACCCCAATTGGAGACTCCAGTCAAAGAAATACATGAAGAAAAGAAAGTTGTTCACTCATCTCTATTAGATTCCACAAAAGCTAAAGAAGCTTCACTCGTATCATCAAAGCAATTAATAAAATAAGAAGACAACTCAAGATAAGAAATAAATATTGAAAGCACAAATTACCAAGAGCCTAAGTAAGAAGAACTAGTATTAAGAACATTGATCAAGTCATAAAGACTATTGAATATTATTTAAAATATAAAGCTAGTCATAATGACTCTAAAGTACATCACAAAAGAGGGATTGTTGGTTCTATCATGCACTTTCGATAGTCATATGTCACTCATTCTACATGTCCATGTTGTGGTTTTCAAATAAAATAAAGAAATAATTTCAATGAGCCAAATATGATAAAAGGTCATATTTATATATGGAAGAGTAGAAAAGTTAGGTATAAGAATGAAAAGAAAAGGAAAATGACAAATTTCAGTAAGAGTCAAAGTTCAAGATCAAAGATGATGAAACATGGTTTGCTACATTGACAGGGCCCCATCAACGAGCCCTCACCAATGTAGTCTATTACATTGACATAGCCCCATTAATGCAGGGGTTTGTTTTGGCCTATAAATATGTGCTCACTAGTCACATTTAGAGCATCAGGATTCTTAGTAGTAGCAAAGATCTTGTAGTTTGTTTAGTCAAAAGTTAGAATATTTTTCTCAAATGCCTATACCAAGAGTGATTGAGTGTACAGATCTTTATTTGAGCATTGTTGTACCTAAGCATGATAGTGTGTGTAGTAATAAAGATGAACTTCTTGATAAACTTTGTAGCATTATAGATAGTTTAAATGTTTCATTTATGCATTTACTTTTTTTAGTTATTTATTCAATATTTTTCAGTAGTTAAGTTAATTAAGCTAATTAAGCAAGATAAGCTAAATAGATTAAATACATAAGTATGACCTCTTCAAATGTAGCATGTATTTGCTTGGTAATCCTAGCAGTGTTATTGCTTGGTGCACCCAGTAGTGTAGTGCTTGGTAATCTAGTAGTGGATATGGGGATTCAAAACATGTATGGAAAATAGGAACAAATGCTTATGTTAGGATTAGTTAGACACTAACTATCCNGAACAAATGCTTATGTTAGGATTAGTTAGACACTAACTATCCAAAACNATCAAAAAACACAAGACATAAAATGATAAAAATCATATGCCTTGATTTCACTTAACTAGACCTTTGTACTTCACAAGTATAATCAGAAAGACAATGAACAACCTTAAGGCATGGTTTACTTACTAGAAGACTAGTGTACCAAAAAGTATAAAGTCCATGAAATTTGACCAGATCATGCGTGAACACTTTGTGATTCGTATGGTTGGCATAAGGGTACCTTACCGCTCATCATTAGCACCATTGCCAGGGACTTTGTTTATTAAAACATGCACTATCTAGGATTAGTGAACATTATTAACATCATTGGATAAACTCATGTCAACATCACTCTCACATGACATATAACTACTAAGCAAACTGATAATTTTATTTGTTGCAAAATGTCTTCTTCCCATAGGTGTGAAGATGTTAAACCATTGGTCCCACAAGAGTGCAAAGTGATATACACTCATCCAGATGAGTATGTACTAGACTTTACCTTCATCTTACATCAAGATGAACAGTTGTGATGGCATGATATGGAGGGCAACATCGTATTGTCCCCCAATCGACCTTTGCCTCGGATGCTATTTCAAACCCTTAAGAAGTTAGGCATCTTATATCTTCACAAGGAATACGTTTTGAATGCTCATGACACTTGGGATTACCATCCCAAAAAAACACAATGCAAGCAAGATTGACATTAGATGAACCACCATGAATTTGCGAAGGGGAAACACTTCACTAATTCTGGTTCCTCCTAAATCAAGATGACAATGACGATCCTCCCTTTGAAGGTTCTCAACATGAAGATTCTTTAACCCTTGTTGTTGATAATGAGGATGTGACCTTAAACCTGTGATCCACTATTCATAAAACAAGTTTGAAAAAAAGTGACAGTCAAGGTAGGGACTTAGGTAAACATCATAACGATAAGGGATCTAAGGATGGTGGTCATAATGAATGAAGAGGTGGTGGTGGTCACCATGGTGGTGGTGGTGGTCCATGTTCTTCTTCATCCTATTCATCCAATTCCAAACATTCCTCTTCATCTACTAGTTCTCATAGAAGCTACCATTGAAATAATCATGATGAGGATGATCAACGAGATAATAGAGAGCATCAAAGCCATCAAGAACGTAGAGGTGGCAGGAACCATCATTAGCATCATCAATGCAATGATGATGATGAATGTTGGTGATGAGAAGTATGCTTAACATTGTAGAGGCAATTAAAATTCCAACTAGGAATATGAAAGATAGTCAAATCAAGCATTTAGACATAAATAATATTCCAAGATTTGAGGGAGGATACAACTTTGATTTGTAGACACATCTATAATCTTTCCACAATGCTTTTTTCTTACAAAACATTGAAAATGATTAGCAGAAACTCAAGCTATTTCCTAGGATACTCATCAAGGAAGCTGAAAAATGGTATTAATGTTGGAATCCATTCACTAATGGAGTACAATGTTAGAGCTATTCAATGCTGAATACGTAACATACTACAAAGTGTCTAACTTGAGAAGGAAAATCCAAGGTTAGAAACAAGGAACACATGAATCCTTGAATGCCACCATTGACAGATACTATTCACTCTTACATTGATGCTCTAGCCATGGTTATTCTTAAAGGAAACAAGTATATCACATCATAGATGGGCTTAGAGTAGAAACTAGAAGAACTCCTAGGGTTAATAACCAAGGGAGGCTATCTGAATTAAGAGCTCATCAAATCCAAAGGCTTATAGAGTAGGTAGCAAAAGAAGAAGGTGAGTTACAAACGAGGGAATGTGCATAAGAGTATAATAGCGATCCTTCCATCTAGAAAGGGAGGTTTGATTTTATGACAAGGAGGAGTCACCACTCGATGAAGTGGTAAATTGGAAAACCTTGCCTATTCAAAAATCTATTTTTGACATTTTGACAAAGGTTGATAAATTATGGGACTCTTTGGATGAAAAGTTTCAAATTGCTATGAATATTGCTAAAACATCCAAAGAACATAATAGTGATCATGAATGCAGGAGGCAAAAAGAAGCTGAATGTACCCACTAGAAAGGTAAGGGCAAACCTGCTACTATAGAAGACGTGGTGAAAACTGACTTTGATGATGGTACTAAATGTGACATATATTAATATGAATATCTAAAGGGGTGTTACCCTATGATGTCACACTTACAAGAGTCTAGGATGTATGCATTGAATCCTTCACTAGCATGGAGGCAAGCACCTAGATGATTACCTTATTCTCAAGGCAATCCAAGGTAGTTCCACTAGCAACAACAAGTTTACTATCCAAGTGGAGCTCCACCACAACCATATAAACAATACCAATAGTGGCACCAACCAAAATCATGAAGAATTCCACTACCAAGGTAGTAGTACCATTATAGGCAACTAGATCCATATGGGTAGTATGTTTAGCAACCCATTTCTTCAAGAAGTTCTATAGGTCATGTCTCATTTTAGCATCACTATTAACCCCTAGAGTACCATCGAATACATTCACCATCTACTCGGAGAGAGAACCCATATCCATACCACCCTTCACATCTATCTACACATATCCCTCTATCCACAACCTAGTTACCTCCTTCTTTGTCCATGTAAGGAGAAATTCATTGACAACCATAACAACGAAATGCTATGAGGGTTGTACATTCACAACCAGATTTTGCACTTAGTGGTTTAGACAATCGATCAAGGAAATGATACTTTTCTACATCCAATAGTCCTCCCAAGCCCTCATAACCTAATGTAGTTGGTTTCCCTACATCCCCAACAACCTCATGCTCTACATCAAACACCTTCGAATTCCCTTCAAACCAAATACCACCTCAAATCTGCACTGTGATGTTAACTCATGATGTTTTTGATTGGATCAAGGCTGGTAATCTTTCCACAAAAATATATAACCTAGGAAGTCCAATCATTTATCTATATATCACTAGAAATGAGCCATGCAAGTCTTTTCTTGATTCTAGTTCTAGTGTCAATCTCATCTCTCATGACATGTACAAAGTCTAGAACCTACCACCTCTTAAGAAGACAAATATTCATTTAGAATTGATAGACCAGTCCATTACTATTCATTTGGGATTACTGAAGGACATTATAACCATAGTTAGTGAGTGGTCCTATCTTATTAACTTTTTGGTGATCAAGATCAAAAATTGCAAAGGAAACTTCCCCATCATTATGGGAAGGGCTTGGTTAACCATGGTTGATGCATGAATGGGCATAAGGAACGTCTACATGGAAATCTCTAAGGAAAATGAAATTGAAAGGTTGGAGAAGAAGCATGTTCCATGCATTGCATACAATGATAATTAGTGCAATTGCATGTAAACGATTTTGTCCATCAAACATACATACATTAAAGCATGTAATTAGTGTGCATAAGAAACAAATATTCAAAGGTGTCTATTCGCAATAGTCACAAAATAGAATGGCACCTAGTGGCTAATAATTGACTCAAATAGCAACACATTATGCATACAATCAACTAAGAGCCTAACATGCACTTATGGTAAAAGCATGGATGAACTTGAGCAAGTTCATCACCAACTTTCTGATGAAGAAAATGATGATACTTGTTGGGGAGAGTTGGAAATCCTTGATAACTTCAAATAGGAGCCCCTAGAGTTAAGAACTCTACTAGTTGACATGGAATATGCATTTTTAAACAATGGTAAATCAATCATAATCAATGCAAAAATTTGTCCTGAACAAAAAGAAAAGATATTAAAGATGGTTAACAAATGGTCAACAAGCTTTATATGGTCATATCTCAAGCTAACAAGAATTGATCCAAGGATATGCTACCATTACATTTACACCAAATTAGCCATGAAACCAAGGAGACAACTACAAAGATGATTGAACCTCAAATTGAAGAAGCTCATCAAGGAGGAAATAGAGAAACTCCTCAAGGTAGGATTCATCTATCCCATCATGAATAGCGAGTGGATTATTCCACTTGTAATTATGTCAAAGGTGGCAAATGGTGAGCCTACATTGACTTCAAGCTATTGAATATGATAATATTTAAAGATAATTTTCCATTACCATTTGTGAACCAAGTGTTAGACACTATCCTCAAGTAGTGCTATTATAGCTTCTCTGATGATTATAATTGCTATAACCAAATCCAAATTGCATCAGAAGATTAGGCTAAGACAACATTCACTAGTCTCTAGGAAACTTTTACATATTGTAAGATGCCATTTGATCTGTGCAATGCCCCTACAACATTTTAATGCCTATTCCTTATCATCTTCTAGCAGCAAATTGGTTGTCATGTGAAAGTCTTCATGGATGACTTTTTCACCTATGGAGCTATGTTTGAGCAATCATTGGACCACCTTGATTAAGTACTAAAAAGATGTGTAGAAATAAATCTACAGCTCAACTAGAAAATGAGTCATCTCATGGTCCAAGAAGGCATTGTGTTGGGGCATCTAATTTTATAAAAAGGGATGGGAGTAGACCCAATGAAAATAAGGATCATGCAAGGAATAACACACCAACCATTATGGCTACTACAAAAAATTCATAGAGAAATTTTCTAAGATTGTAAAGCCATTGGTTGAGTTGAGAAATAAAGATGCTTCATTCATTTGGAAAAAGAAGTGTGAACATACATTTCAATAGTTGAAGAAAATAATTCTAGAAACCCCAATCCTATGGGCATCAAACTAGTTCAAACCATTTTACAGAATGATGGATGCATCTAATTATGCTTTGGGAGTAGTGCTTACAGAGTTGGACAATAAAAAAAGTCCATATTACATCCACTGTGTAAGCTAAAGCATTGTATATGCATAGCTAAATTACATTACCATGGAGAAATAAATAATGCCAGTGGTGTATGCCCTTAAAAAATTTAGGCATTATGTGCTTAGCTATAAAGTGTCATCCACTTCCTAATGAACTAGCTTTCAGTGAGCCCGCATATCATACAATGTCTTGTAATCTTGCAAGAATTTGATCTCACAATGGAAGATCAAAAATGGATAGAGAATGTGTTCATTGACCATGTCTCTTGATTAAGATGGGATAATAAAGAGGAGGAGAGCCCACTCTCTAATCAGTTTCTAGATGAAGTACTCTGTATAGGAGAAAAACAAACCAAGTGCCAATAAAAACAACATGGTACAATGGCATTCTCACCTATCTTCTTACTCAAGAGATGCCATAAAATCTAAACTTTAGGAAGAAGCAATAGTTTCTTCATCAGGACAAATACTTTATAGAAATTAATATACCTCTACAATGTGTGCACTAATTGTCTAATTTGTTGGTGTGTCCTTGATGTAGATCAACTACATGTCCTCTAGGATGCTCATGAAGGATCTTGTGCAAGACACTATGTAGGGAGATCCACGGCCATAAAAATCCTGATGGCAAGATATTATTGGCCTACAATATTCAAAGATGCCAACTAGTTTGTTTGATCTTGTGAATGATGTCAAAGATATGGTGGGATGGCTGCTTGCATGGAAGGTCCTCAATAATGGATTGAACCACTGGAGCCCTTTGATATATGGGGCATTGACTTTATGGGTTCCATCACACCCATGTCCAATGGAAAGATGTATATCATTGTAGCAGTTAACTATTTCAAAAAATGGGAAAAAGTAGCAATCATTACTAATTGTACATCATTCACTGCTACTAGATTTATACAACAAAATGTTGTAAATAGGTTTGGGATGCCACATGCACTAATCTTTGACAATGGAACTCATTTCACAAGTGCCACTTTTAGAAAGTTGATGCAACACTTGGGGGTTAAACATAAATTAACAACACCCTATCACCCTTAAAAAATGGTTAAGTAGAGGTAAACAATAGGGATATTACAAGGATCCTAATAAGAACCATTAACAAAGATGGAAAAGACTAGAGTACAAAACTCAATGATGCCTTATGGGCCTATCACTCAATATGGAAACTTCTTATTGGCTACTCTCCTTACAAGCTACAATATGGAAAAATTCCAATGCTCTTGATCCAATTCAAGCTCTGTATACTCTCAATGGCCTGTGATCCAAATCTTGACCTAAGTCTAGTACAAAAAGAAAGACTGATCAACTTCAATATGATAGATGAAAACTAATTGGTGGCCCTATCTTCAAATGAGGTGCACAAGGCATTCAATAAGCAACATCATGACCTCAAAATACAGAAAGTGAAATTTCAACTAGAAGATAAGGTTCTCTATTAGAAACCCACACATGTACCCCAGAAGATAAAGTTTCAAATGTTGTGAAAAGGACCTTATATAATTAATCAAACCTTTTCCTCTAGGGCCATGTTAATCTACAAGCCTGAAAGTCCAAAGAAAAATTAGTTAGATAAGATAGTACAACTACCATCTTAATGGATGGACAACCATGCTCTATTTTTTGGATCTTCTCCTTTCAACATAGTCATGGGAGAGATAGCCATCCATGTTAACCATCCACATGGCTCTTCAGTGTTTTATTTTTTTTAAACTTTGTTGATTTTTACCTTTTGCTTTGGTTTTTTGTTCTATTAATTTTCTCAATTTTTTTTAAAACATTGTTAGTATGTTTTACATTTATGAATTTAGTTTATAATTTTTTATATTTTACTTTGTTTTATTTTTTTTAAGTGTGACTTTTCATTATTTCTACTAATAAAAATGCTTTATTACCATAGGACATAGTACCATTGTTTCTATTTACTAATGATGATTTGTGCTTAATGTTGTGATTGTCAATGACTAGTTTCTATCTTAGAATTCTAATGTTTGATGACTATGACATGGTTTATTTTTCATGGAATAGGTAGTGAGCATCATCCACCCATCCAACAAACTCTATGGTGTTTCTTGTTCTAGGAGTTTAAGGTTCCTTCCATTAAAAAGAAACTTTTAATCAATTGGTGACCTTGGTAGTTCTAGAATTGGGAAGGATCTAAAGGTTTGTATAGGATGTGACTTCAAGGGGACTCATTACTCTTTGTACTCTCCAGCTTACTTGAATGCTTGGATGTTTTTCATGAGCTTCTTATCGTTCCATTCTAACCACTAATAGGAAGTCAAATAAATTCTTTGCATGGTGTGGTTCCTATCCAAAAAAAATAAAAATAAAAATAAAATAAAATAATAATAATGATGGGAATTCAAAGCACACCCCTTAGACAAATAAATAGGCTACAAGAACTAGCTATGGGACTAGAAAGACATGTTACCCATGCTTGAAGGTCCCCTCTAACTAAGGTCCTCTCTCTCTCTCTCTCACTTTCTACTTCTCTTTTTCTCTCTTTATGGAATGGTGGTTGTCTTTTAGCAACACTCTTTTGTCTTGAGTGGATCGATCGATCTTGAAGAAACGATGCAAAGTCACTAAAAGCGGTGGTTTTGGTTTAGACTAAAGATGAACTTCTTAGGTCATTTTAAACACATCTTCCATAAGGGAATTTTTACAACCTTAATTCAAAATTCCATTCCACCTTCTTGATGATCCATCTATGCTACCATAACTCACCTCACTACTAGTTTCTATGTTATATTTGATTTCTTACTCTGATGTGTTGGCATTCTTGGATTGATTCTTTTTTGTTGGTCCTTAACTTTTAATGATCATTAATCAATTATGGGGCCCATGGACTACTTAGTTGGGGTTATGCAATGGCAACAAAGGTATGTGCCTACTATGGGAAGGACCCACTTGCATATCTCTTAGTTTGGTTAGTTAAGTTCCTTACCTAAGACATTTCTACAGTCCTATTTTTTGCATATTCCATTGTGCAAACCACTTTGTGTTCCTTGAATCCTCTTTCTCCATTTTTCTTAATTTTCTTAATTTTTGGAACTTCAACACCCTCTTGTATTTTCATCATGTTCGTGGTTTTTTGGGATTTCATTTAACCTTAATTTTATTTCAAATCTCCTTGTAATTTTCAAGTTTTGACTTGGTCAATGGTGGTTAATAGCTGTGTCAATGAGGTCCCATCAACACAACAAACCACATCAACTAGGCCCCGTCAATGAGGCCCCACAAACACAATGCAAAAATAGTATAAATACCACCAAACACATTGGATTTATTACATTTAGTCCATAACACCAAAGGAGTTCTTGTAAGTTTTAGAGCCTAGAACCTTCTCGAGCCTATAACTCTTGCACTGTTTATTTGAATCAGCTTGTTCTACGGTCTTGTAGTTATTGAAGGTAAGCTCTCAGTCATGGGGATAAAAAGCCTCAAGATTTTGATGATAAGTTTTCAAAAATTTTCCTAACTCCCCAAAGTATTAAGATATAAAATGTTATTAAATCATCAATTTTTGAGAATTTAACCTTCCTACCAACTTCGGTAAATCAAAGATTAACTTAAAATTTGAAGACTTAATCAATCTAGCCATAATCACACCTTAGCCATGAGTAACCTTCCTATGAGACAAGGTATTGCAATCATTCTAAGTTACATAATATTTACTAATTTTTTGTTATGTGTGATTATAGATGAGACCTAGACTAAAGAGACTATAGGAGAAAGGACCATTGCAACCATGGGAGAAACAACCTAGAGGAGAAAAAGGCCAATAAGAACATGGCCAAGAATAGGCTGAGGAAACCCCATAATATGATCTCTTAGAGATGAGGCTCAGGTGGAAGTTGTCCAACAAATTCCAAAAGAAGAAGCTACATCTAAACACTCATAGCAAGGTAAAGCACCAAGTCCTATAACCAGACTAGAAGTCACACTTACATAGGCTTGCCTTGACACAATAAGAAATCATGACATTCAATGCTTAGTTCTTCAAGAACTAAACTTTATGCTATTCCTTGAAAGGGCTCCAAAAGATGTTAGAACTCAATTGCTAGCCTCTCCCATGTGGCCAATCATCACCTCTAGTGGGAAGTGGTACATGGAAGAAATGTATCTGTTTTGAAAAATAGTAGAGTAGAAGCCACTGTGAAAATCAAGGATATCCATGTGTCTTACTTAGTAGAAGCTATCATGCAAGCCCTTGGGTTTCCAGACACTAGAACACAATTAACAAAGTTGTCCATGTAAGCTGATCCCAGAGCAAATAAGGAATGGACTTAATGGTGTTATGGGGTTAATCGCAAGGAGTTTGGCACACTCACATTGGCAAAGCAAGTCTATTTTAAGATAGTAACCTACCACCTCAATCCAATGGTAAGTCCCAATAAGGTGACAACCTTCTATACCCAAGCATGTGCTACTATAAGTAAAAAATTTCTAGCAAACCTTCCATAGCTAATCTATCTAGAGATGAAGAAGCTCTTGAAGGAGAATAAAGGTGGAAGGAAAACCCTACCCTTCCCCTACTTGATTGAAAAATTATGCAAAAGGGTAGGGATATTTTGCTATGCAAATGATACACTCAAGATTTCTCCTAATGCTTCATGGGCAAACATGATAAAATATAAGATGCTTGCCACATCCACAGAAGAGGAGCAACAACAACCACCTCCACCACCTACTCATGAATAGTCATGGAAGGCCCACACCGTGGTTAAGTATATGCAAAAAATTCAAGAATGGATCTTACAATAGTAGGAGCAGTCGATAGAATCTAGTGGTAGAGATTCATCTATGTACAGATTGACCATAAGTCACCTTAGAGAAGTGGCTCATACAATCAACCAAATAGAGGAAGGTGGATCAATGTTGTTTGTCCAAAAAATGGAGTTACTTGAAAGGTTAAATCCAAGTGCATAAGAGGTAACCATGTATCTCTCTCAGCATCATCTATTCTAAAAAATATATAGGAATGTCACTTCCTTTTTTGTATGCATAGAGGAGAGTGAGGAGGCAATTATATTGGTGATGTCGCACTAAGGGCAAGAGATAGTTGTAAAAATTGTTTTTGATCAAGTCACTGAGGCATTAAATGTACCTATAGTGCTTGTACCAAATTTTTCTACACTTAGAGATGTGCATACATTTGTAGGAAAAGTTAGCAAAAAATTCAGTGTAGCTAAGCATGAAGAACTATTGGACTAATTAGTGGAAACTAGACAATTGATTTTAAATATCTTTGATTTTTCAGATACCATCATTATAACTGAGTCAAAGATACTAGAGGCAAAGGACAAGTGTCTCATCTTAGAAGGGTAACTTAAAATAGCTCAAGCACATAATCAATTCTTGGCCACTAAAGTTGCTAAATTGGTGCTCGAAATGCTAACCCTACTCTTATCAATCCTATATTGACAAAAGATGAAGCTTTTTACTAGCTTCAAGAATAGCTAAAGTAGGTTGAGGGAGAAATGGTAATGGTAGTCTTCAATCAGTCTATAGTAGAAGCTAAAACTTATTGAATATGAAAGTACTTGATGTAGACATCTAGGAGAATGAAATTTTAACTATAGAAAATCATCGCCTATGGTATGTTGATGCATACAAGATATAGCTAGAAGAATTCATTCATCAACAGTAGGAATAGCTTGCTAGAGGAACATCAAATTAATGATATTTATAATATTGAATTATAATCTCTCCATGGAGGAGGTCCATGCCTTATGCTAGAAGTTAGCCATTGAGATTGCCACCTGGAAAAATGAGGCCCAGAAATTTGAAAAATGTAAAAATCATTACAGAGACCAGGTTGGCCTACAAAAGGAGGTAAATAAAAAACATATCCAACTAGTGAAGGCAAAGGTAAATGAGATCCTAGAAAAAACTCTAGTAAGGTATAGAAATATGGCAACCCATCGATGATGGGATTAATGCCTATAATAAAGAAAAAATCCACAAGAAGGAGCTCCAGATTGAAGAGAGGATGAAGTACATGGAGCTGTCTAATCTCCACTATGAAAACATTGTAATTTTGACAACTGAACAGCCATAGTCTAAGCTTGAAAAGCAAATTTATAGCATATACTTATTATACAAGGCCAAGTTCAAGAATAATAAAGATGCCAAGTAGAAGCTTGCGATGGAAAATATTGAAGTTGAGGTTCTCAAGTAAAAATCCACCAACCAAAGATCAATTGTCAAGAATTTGGCCAAAGGAATGAATGACTTCTAGGAACTGCAAGATAATTTTCAAGCATTCGACATCAAGCACAAACAATTCATGGTCTAGTTTATCAATGTCAAGGAGCTACTTCCAGTTTTTTCTTATCCTTGTGATATTCCAATCCCAGCCCACATTAACAAAGTTGTGTGAATTGTGAATGATCCAAAGATTAAAGAAGAGAAGATGAAAGCATTATTTGATGCTTTTTTCCTTTCACCAAAAGTTGTAGTAGTAGTAGAACAACCACAACTGCCTCAACCACTAACTGTGCCTAGAGCTAGAGAAGGTCCGTTGGAGCCTCAGGAGCCTCTACCACCTAGGATCATGTGATATTCTCTTTTTTCTTCATGTAATTAGAGGATATCTTTGTCCAAATTTTTTGTACCATGCTCAATTTTGTAATGTGATTGATACATACATTGGGAACTCAATTTTGTACATCAATTTTATCTTGTTTTGTTATGTCAAGAGCTAGTCAATAATCCCATACATTGCTAATTTTGTAAAGAACTCAAGGATGAGTTTTCATTTAATCATGGGGGTATGGTGAAACATGATTTATTGTGTTGACTAGGCTTCATTAATTTATTCTACTATGTCAATGAGTCCTTATTGATTGGGCCTCATCGATGAGCCCTTTGTCAATGTAGTCTATTGCATCGACACAACCCTTTCGATGTAGGGGTCTATCTTGGCCTATAAATACATGCTCATCAGCTACATTTAGTACATTAGAATTCTTAGTAGTAGTAGAGCTCTTGTAGTCTATTTAGTCAAAAGTTAAAATATTTTTCTTGAGTGCCTGCAACAAGAGTCATTGAGTGTGTGGTAATATAGATGAACTTCTTGATAAACCTTGTAGCATTCTAGATAGTTTAAATGTTTAATTTATGCATTTACTATTTTTAGTCATTTATTCAATATTTTCTAGTAATTTAGTTAATTAAGGTAATTAAGTAAGATAAGCTAAATAGATCAAATACATAAGTACGATTGCTATGAACGTAGCATGTATTTGCTTGGTAATCCTAGCAACATTATTACTTGGTGCACCTAGTAGTGTAGTGCTTGGTAACCTAGCAGTGGATATGTAGGTTCAAGATGTATGTGGAAAGTAAAAATGAATGCTTATGTTAGGATTAGTTAGAGACCAGTTAGTTAGTTAATTTAGATTAGTCATTAAATTTCTTTATTTCTCTATTTTTAAGCACCCAAGGATATAAAACATAAAATGATAAAAATCATATGCCTTAATTTCACTTAACCATACTGATAAGTATCATTCTGTTGGCTACATTGATGAGACCTCATCATTTGGGCCTCATTGATGAGGCTAGTTGATGCATCATATCATGCATTGATCTAGCCCCATCAACATGGTGTCATGTGTCGGCAATAAATACATGTCTGTAGCCATATTTATGGTAGAAGTTAAGTTGTAGTTGTAGTAGAGCTCTTATAGTTTTTCCATTTAAAAGTTAGAATTTTTCTCCTGAGTGCTTGTAGTAGTAGTTATTGAATGTATGGATCTTTATTTGAGCATTATTGTACCTGAGCACAATAGTGTGTGCAACAATAAAGATGAGTTTTCTAACAAACCTTGTAGCACTTTGAATAGATTAGCTACTTCATTTATGCATTTAATGTTTTTAATTATTTATTAAATATTTTCTAGTTATTACGTTAATGAGGCAATTAAGCAAGATATATTACACACATAACTATGACTGCTTCAAGCATAACATGTATTCAATTGGTAATCCTAGCAATGTTATTACTTGGCATGCCCAATAGAGTAGCACTTGGTCATCCAACAGTAGATATGTGGTTTAGGACATGTATAGAAACTAGGATTGGATACTTATGTTAGGATTAGTTAAATTCTAGTTAATCAATTAGTTTAAATTATTCAATTCAATTACTTTCATCTCCATTTTACACACCAAACTATAAAACATAAAATGATAAAAATCAGATGCCTTCGTTACACTTAACCATACCATTAAACATGACAAGTGTAATTGGGAATATAATGAATGACCTTAAGGTAAGAATTCACTTCTTAAAGGACTAGTGTACTAGAAATGATAAAGTCCACAAAATTCAACCAGATCATGTGTGAATGATTAGTGATTTGTATGGTTGGGTGTAGGGGTACCTCGTTATTCATCATTAGCATCGTTGTTGGAAACTTTGTTTGTGAAATGTGTATTATTTAGGTCTAAGTGAATACCATTAATATTGTTGTATGAACCTCAAGGTCAATATTACTCCCACTATACATAAAATTATAAAAGCACACTGATACTTTTATTTTGTTTTGCAAAATGTCTTCTTCTCACAAGCATGAAGATACCAAACCACTGGTCCCACTAGAATGCAAAGTGATATATACTCATCTAGAGGAGTACATACAAAACTTCACCTTTATTCTACATCAAGATGAATAGATGTGATGGCATGATATGGAGGAAAATATTGTCTTACCCCTTGATAGATCTATGCCTAGGATGCTATTGAAAATCCTTAAGAAGTTGGACATAGTAGATCTTCACGAGGAATACGTTGTGGATGGTTATGACACTTGAAACTACTATTCCACTGAAACACAATGCAAATGAGATTGACATCAGGAGAAGCTATATGATGCTATGAAGGGGAAACATTTTAATAATCCCTTATTCCTACTAGATCAGGATGACAATGAGGATCCTCCCCTTGCTATTGATGGCAAGGGTGTGAACCTAACCTTGTGATCCACTATTCAGAAATTAGGTTTAGGAAAAAGTGGACTTGGGCAAGCATCACAATAGTAAGGGATATAAGGATGAAGATCATAATAAGCATAAGAGTGGTGGTGGAAACCACAGTGTTGGTGGTAGTCCACCTTCCTCTCCATCCTCTTCATCTAATTTCAAAAGTTCATTTTCATCTTATGGTTCTTATGGAAGCCATTGTTGAAACAACTATGATGGAGGTGATCAAAGAGAAAAAAATGATTGTGAAGGCCACCAAACCCAAAGGGATGGCTAGAACCATCATCAACATCATCGACATAGTGATGATGATGAACCTCTATTAGTGAGTTGAAGTATGCTCAATATTATGGAGGTAGTTAAAATTCTAGCTAGGCATATGAAAAATAGTTGAATCAAGCACCTAGACATGAACAATATCCCAAGATTTAAGGAGGGATACAATTGTGATCCACAGACACATCTACAAGCTTTTTATGATGACTATTCCTTACAGAACATAAAAAATGAGTGGCAGAAACTCAAACTCTTTCCCAAGACACTCATCAAAGAAGCTAAGTGTTGGCATAAATACTTGGAGCTAGAATCTATCCACAAATGGAGTACCATGTTAGAGCTATTCAATGACAAATACCAAACATACTCTAAAGTGTCTAATCTAAGAAGGAAAATCCAGGGTTGGAAAGAGGGAGCACATAAACCCTTGGATGCCACCATGGGCCTATACTATTCAATCTTACATCAATGCCCTAGCCATAATTGTTCTCAAAGGAAACAACTTCATCACATCATTGATGGGCTCAGAGTGAAAATAAGAAGAACCCTTAAGGTATATGTCGAAGGAAGATTCTCTAAACTAGGAGCTCATCAAATCAAAAGGATAATTGAGAAGGTAGAAAAAGAAGAAGATGAGCTATGAAAAAGGGAAAGTGTTGAAGAATCTAATAGGGACCCTTCCATCAAAAAATGAGAAGTCTAATTTTATGATGAGGAGGAGTTACCACTTGATGAAGTGGTGAACAAGAAAACTTTTCCCATCCAAGAGTTTATTTCTAACATTTTAGAAAAGGTTGATAAGTTATGAGACTCTTTGGATGAAAAGTTTCAAATAGCTTTGAAAATCACTGAATAATCCAAAGAGAAAATTAGTGATCATAATCACAAGAGGTGAAAAGAAGCAAAAGTGCCTACCAAAGAAGTAAGGGCAAAGTTGCTACTGTGGAGGAAGTTGTGGAGTGTAACTGTGATGATGAAACTGATTGTGACATTTGTCAATAAGAACATGCAAAGGGCTGTTGCCCTGTGGTGTCACACTTACAAGAGTCTAGGGTATATGCATTGAATCTTTATTTAGCATGAAGGCAAGCTCCAAGACAATTACCTTATCCTCAAGGTAATCCAAGGTAATTCCACTAGAAACAATAAGCTTACTACCCAAGTGGGATTCCTCCACAACCTTATGAACAATATCAATAGTGGTATCAACCACAAACTTGGGGAATGCCATTGCCAAGGAAACAATACCCATATAGGCAACTAGATCCATACAGGTACTATGTTTAGCAACACATCTTCCTAAGATGTTCTATAGGTCATACATCATTTTAGCATCACTATACCACCAAACACATTCACCATCTACTCAAGAGAAAAATCCATATCCACATCTATACCATCCTCCATATCCCTCTACACACACACACCTCCACCTTTAACCTAGGTACTTCTTGCTCCATCTATGTAGGATGAGATTCTTTCATAGCCACAATAATGAAATGCTACAAGGGTTGTACACTCACAACTAGTTTTTCAACCAAGTGATCCAGATAATCGATCAAGGAAAAGACCTTTCTTCTAACCCAGTAGTCCTCTTCAACTCTCAAAACCTACTCTAGCTAATTTCCTTGCATCTCCAACACCCTCATCCTTTGCATCAAATACCTTTGAGTGTCCTTCAAACTAAGTGTTGCCTTGGATTCACACTGTAATGCTAACTCATGTTGTTTTTGACTTAATCAAGGTTGGTAATCTTCCTATGAAAAGATTTGATTTAGAAAGTCCACTCATTTATCTATAGATTGTTGGACATGAGCCATGAAAGGCTCTTCTTGACTTTGATTCTAGAGTTAATCTTATCTCCCATGACATGTACAAGGCCTGAAACCTACCACCTCTCAAGAAGAGAAACATTCATCTAGAATTAGTAGATTAGTTAATTACTATATCTATGGAATTAGTAGAGGACATTATGACCATAGTTTGTGGGTGGTCTTATCTTGTTGATTTTCTAGTAATAAAGATGGACAACTACCAAAGTGAGTTCCCCATCATTATGGAAAAAGCTTGTTTAAGCACAGTCGATGCATGAATGGGTATAAGGGACCTATCTTTAGAAATATCCAAAGAAAATGGGCTAGGAAAGATTAAGAAGAAGCGTATGCCATATATTGCATACAATGATAACTAGTGCAATTGTGTGCAAAATATTTGGTCATTCAAGAGTACACACATTAAGGCATGAAATTAGTGTGAACAATAAATCAATATTCAAAGGTGTTTGTATGTAGCAACTACAAAAGAAAAGGGCACCTAGTGGTCGATAGCTGACTTGAATAGTAGCACAATATGCATGGAACCAATTGAGAGTCTAACATATGCTTATGTTAAAGGCATGGACAAGATTGAAAAATTTTATTTCCAACTCTTTGATGAAGATGATGATACCTATTAGGGAGAGTTGGAAATCCCTAATCACTTCAAGCAGGAGTCCTTAGAGCTAAAACCTTTACCAACTGGTATGGAGTATGCAGTTTTAAAAAATGGTAAGTTGGTCGTAATTAATACCAAACTTGATCTTGAGAAAAAAGAAAAGTTGTTGAAGGTGCTGAACAAATGACCAAAAACCTTTTCTTGGTCATATCTTGAGCTAACATGAATCAATCCAAGGATATGCCAACATCGCATTTACACCAAGCTAGCCATGAAGCCTAGAAGGAAACCACAGAGGTGGCTAAACCTCAAATTGAAGCAAATCATCAAGGAGAAAATAGAACAACTCCTTAATGTGGGGTTCATCTATCCAATCGTAGATAGTGAGTGGGTTAGTCCACTCGTAATTGTACCAAGGAAGGGTGGCAAATGGAAAGTTTGCATTGTATTCAGGCTGTTGAATATGGCAACATTGAAAGATAACTTTCCGTTGGCATTTGTGGATCAAGTGTTAGAAACCATATCTACGCATTATTATTATAGCTTCTTGGATGGTTAAAGTGGCTATAACCAAATCCAAATTATGTTAGAAGATTAGGCCAAGATAACATTCATGAGTCCTTGGGGAACTTTTGCATATTCCAAGATGCCATTTGGTCTATGCAATGCCCTTACAACATTTCAATGCATGGTCCTTAGTATATTTCAATAATATATTAGTAGTGGTATTAAAGTCTTCATGAATAACTTTTCCACCTATGGAGCTACCTTTGAACAAGCCTTAGACCAACTTGAGCAAGTACTGAAGATATGTGTAGAGACAAAACTATGGCTTAATTGGCAAAAGAGCCATCTCATTGTCCAAGAGGGCATAGTGCTAGTACACTGAATTTCATAGAAAGGGATTGAGTTATNATTCAGGCTGTTGAATATGGCAACATTGAAAGATAACTTTCCGTTGCCATTTGTGGATCAAGTGTTAGAAACCATATCTACACATTATTATTATAGCTTCTTGGATGGTTAAAGTGGCTATAACCAAATCCAAATTATGTTAGAAGATTAGGCCAAGATAACATTCATGAGTCCTTGGGGAACTTTTGCATATTCCAAGATGCCATTTGGTCTATGCAATGCCCTTACAACATTTCAATGCATGGTCCTTAGTATATTTCAATAATATATTAGTAGTGGTAATAAAGTCTTCATGAATAACTTTTCCACCTATGGAGCTACCTTTGAACAAGCCTTAGACCAACTTGAGCAAGTACTGAAGATATGTGTAGAGACAAAACTATGGCTTAATTGGCAAAAGAGCCATCTCATTGTCCAAGAGGGCATAGTGCTAGTACACTAAATTTCATAGAAAGGGATTGAGTTAGACTTAGAAAATATAAGAGTCATCTATGGAATAACATGTCAACTAGAGACCATTAAAGATGTTTGGTCATTCCTTTAACACACTAGCTACTATCGACAATTTATAGATAATTTCTTTAAGATCTTAAAGCAATTGGTAGAGCTTATAATGAAAGATGCACCTTTCATCTGGACCAAAAAACGTGAACATGCATTTCAACAATTAAAGGAGAAACTCATAAAAACACCAATCCTACAAGAACCAAAATGATCTAGACCCTTCCACATCATGGTAGATGCAACTAACTAGGCCTTGGAAGTAGTGCTCACATAGATGGATGATAAGAAACTCCATATTAAATCCATTGCATGAGCAAAAGCATTATGAGCCATTTGTGGATCAAGTGTTAGAAACCATATCTAGGCATTGTTATTATAGCTTCTTGGATGGTTAAAGTGGTTATAACCAAATCCAAATTGTGTTAGAAGATCAGGCCAAGACAACATTCATGAGTCCTTGGGGAACTTTTGCATATTCCAAGATGCCATTTGGTCTATGCAATTCCCTTAAAACATTTCAATGCTTGGTCTGTAGTATCTTTCAACAATATACTGGTAGTGGTATTAAAGTATTTATGACTAACTTTTCCACCTATGGAGCTACCTTTGAGCAAGCCTCAGACCAACTTGAGCAAGTACTAAAGAGATGTGTAGAGACAAAACTATGGCTCAATTGGCAAAAGAGCCATCTCATTGTCTAAGAGGGCATAGTGCTAGTACACTGAATTTCACAGAAAGGGACCGAGGTAGACCTAGAAAAGATAAGGGTCATCTAAGGAATAACATGCCAACTAGAGATCATTAAAGATGTTTGGTCATTCCTTTAACACACTAGCTACTATCGACAATTTATAGATAATTTCTTTAAGATCTCAAAGAAATTGGTAAAGCTTATTAAGCAAGATGCACCTTTCATTTGGACCAAAAAATGTGAACACACATTTCAAAAATTAAAGGAGAAACTCATAAAAAAACCAATCCTACAAGCACCAAACTGATCTCGACCCTTCCACATCATGGTAGATGCATCTAACTAGGCCTTGGAAGTAGTGCTCACACAGATGGATGATAAGAAACTCCATATTAAATCCATTTCATGAGCCAAAGCATTATGAGAGCATAGTTAAACTACACCACCATAGAGAAAGAACTAATGGTAGTGGTGTACGTGCTTGAAAAGTTCAAGTACTATGTTCTTGGTTACAAAGTATTTATGCACAAAGACCATAGTGCATTTTGCTACATCATGAACAAGCCAAGGGTAAGCCCTCATATCATATGGTAGCTCATGATCTTGTAGGAATTCGATCTCACTATGGTAGATCATAAAGTAACTCAAAATTTGATCATGGACCATCTTTCTCACTTAAGATGGAATGATAAAGCGGAGGAGCGCCTACTCTTTGATTAGTTTCTAGACAAACTTCTCTTTACAAGAGCAATAAGTGAAAAAAATGCCTACAAAAACAACATGGTATAATGGCATCCTCATCTATATTTTCACTCAGGAAATGCCACAAGATTTAGATTTTAAAAAGAAGCAACAATTTCTTCATCGAGTCAAATACTTCCTGGAAATCAATGAATACCTCTATAAGGTGTGTGCTAATGGCTTAATTTGTTGGTGTGTCCTTGAAAAAGATCAACTATGTATTTTTTAGGGTGCTCACAAAGGGCCTTGTGGAGGCAACTATGCAAGGAGATGCACAACCATAAAAATCCTGATGGTAGGATACTATTGGCCTACAATCTTTAAGGATGCCCACTAGTTTGTCAAGTCTTGTAAACATTGTCAACAAGATGGGGGGATGACCACTCATATGGAAGGTTCATAATAGTGGATTTAACCACTAAAACCCTTCAACATATGGAACATTAACTTTATGGATCAAATCACACCCATGCCCAATAGAAAGATGTATATGATATTACTGCTACACAAAATGGGCAGAAGTAGTAGTTATTCCTAATTGTACATCGACTACTACTAGATTTATATAACAAAATATTGTGAATAGGTTTGGGGTGCAATGTTCACTAATTTCCAACACTGAAACTCATTTCATAGATGCCACTTTTAGAAAATTAATGCAACACTTAGGGGTTGAACATAAATTAACAACACCTTACCACCCCCAAGCCAACCAAGAGACTACAAAAATCCTAATGCAAACCGTGAGAAAATATTTGAAGGATAGGAGCACAAAACTTAATGATGCTTACTAGGTGTATCGATCAAATTGGAAATTTTCTAGTGGCTATTCTTCCTATGAGCTAGTGTATGGAAAACTCCCAATGCTCCTAATCCAATCTAAGATTCGTATACTCTCAATAGCCTATGATCTGAATCTTGACCTATGTCTAGCACATAAAGAAAGATTGATCAACCTAAATGTGCTAGATGAAAATCAATTAGTGGTCCTATCCTTAAATGAGGTAAACAAGGCATTCAACAAATAATGTCATGACCTTAGAATAAGGCAAGTAAAACTTCAACTAGGAGATAAGGTTCTCTACAAGAACCCTACACATGTACATCAAAAGGAAACATTCTAAACATTGTGGAAGGGATCTTATATAATTGATCAAAACTTTTCCTCTGGGGCCATGTTAATTTACAAACCTAAAAGCCCAAATAAAAAGTAGTTGGTCAACATCCAACAAGTAAATCCTTCCTAGAACAAAGATAGGCCAATGCAACTACCACCTCGATCGATGGACAACCATGTTTTATTTTTTGGATCTTCCCCTTCCAACATATTCATGGGGGAGATTTCCATCCATGCTGATAATCAATATGGCATCTTAGGTTTTCTACTTTTTCTCCACATTTTTGATTTTACAAATTTTTGATTTTTTAGATTTTTCTAATTTTACACCATTGTTAGTACTTTTGAACCTTTCTTGATTATTTTACACTTTCTTATATATTTTTCCTTGTTTTGACTTGATTAAGTGTGATATTTTCTTATTTTTGCTAATAAATTTGCTTTATTATCATAAGACATAGTGTAGCTATTGCTATTTACTAATGATAGTTTGTGCTTAATGATGTGATTGTTGGTGTATAGTTTTTATTTTTGAATTTTGATGTTTGATGACTTTGACATGGTATAGGCAATGAGTCCATGTCATTCGACCATCCAATGAACTCTATGATTTTCCTTGTTTTGGGAATTTAAGGTCCCTTTCATTTAAGAAACTTTTAATCAATTAGTAACCTTGGTAGTTTCAGAATTAGGAAGGATAAAAATGTTTGAAAATGATGTGACTTCAAGGAAACTCAATACTCTTTATACTCTTCTACTTGCTTAAGTACTTGGGTGTCTTTCACAAACTTCTTACCATTTCATTCCAACCACTAATAGGAAGTCAAATAAAGTCTTTTCATGGTGTGGTTCCCATACAAAAAAAAATGGTAGGAATTCAAGGCACATTCCTTAAACATGAATAAGTCCTTGCATGATGTGGTTTCCATTTCAAAAAAAAAAACTATGAGAATTCAAAGCACATCCCTTAGACAAATAAATAGGCTATAAGCACTAGTTATGGGACAAGAAAAACATGCACCTATGCCTAAAGGTCCCCTCTAACTAAGGCCCTCTCTCTCTCTCTCACTTCCTATTTCTCTTTCCTTCTTTTTGTGAAAAAATGGTTGTCTTGTGGAAGCACTCTTATGTCTCAAGTGGGTGGCAATGCAAAGTCACTGAAAGTGGATGGTTTTGATCTAGATTGAGGATAGAACTTCTTAGGTCATTTTAACCACAAATTCCATAAGGGACTTCTTATGACCTCAATTTGAAACTCCATTCTACCTTCTCTATCATTTATCAATGCTACCATAACTCACCTTGATACCATGTTCTATGTCATGGTCTAATGTGTTGGAATTCTTGGGTAGGTTTTTTTGTGTTAGTCCTTAACTTCTCATGATCATTAAATCAACTATGGGGCCTATAGACTCCTTAGTAGAGGTTATGCAAGGGAAAAAAGGACATGAGCCTACTATGGTGAGGATCCACTTGCATAGTTTTTGGCTTGATTAGTTAACATTCTTTGCCTTTGACATTGCCACAATCCTCTCTTTCACATATTTCATTGTGTATACTACTCAATGATCCTTGACCTTATATTTCATTTATCCACTAAATTAATTTTTCTCAATTTTTTGAAATTTATGAGCTTCAACATCCTCTTCTCATGTTTTCATACTATTCTTGGGCTTTTAATCTTTCATTTAATCCTAATTTCATTAAAAAATTCTTCATATTTTACAAGTTTGGCTAAAGTCAACGTTTAACTATGGTGGTCAACAATTGTTTCATTGAGGCCTCAACAATGCATCCACCCTCATTGATGAGGCCTAGTTGACTAGGCCTTATCGATGCAACATAAAAATCCTATATATACCACTATGCACTTAGAAAGTTTTTTTTTTATCATTTGCTCATAACACATGGGAAGTTTTTGAAATTTTTTAGAGTCCAAAACCTTCCAAAGCTCATCACTTCCAAACCATTTGTTTAAATCATTCCATTTTTTGATCCTGCACTTACTAGAGGTAAGATCTTTATCATGGGGGCTACAAACCTTAAGGTTTCTAATGAATATTTTTGAAAATTTTTCTAACTCCCCCAATGGGTTAGTAACTTTGTAACATATACAAATTAACTTTTTCAAGACTTAACCCTTCAAACAATCATTGGGATAATTAATTAATAATAATCCATAAATAAAATAATAATTAGAGTAATTAAATCAACCATAATCACAACTTAGCGAAAGTGTAACCATCCTTAAGGGATAAAGGTATCTTAATTGCTTCATATTACACAACAATTGCTAATCCATGGTCTTATTGTGATTATAGATGGCATCAAAATAGAAATTTTTGTAGGAAGGAGAACCCTTGCAACCACAAGAGAAGTGATCCATAGCTAGAAGGGGCCAATAAGAATAAGGCTAAGACCTAGTAGAGGCAACCCATGCAATAGGACCTCTTCATGAGGAGCATGAAGTGGAATCTGTCCAATAGATTCTAGAAGAAGAAGTGTCCATAGAACAATTGCAACAAGGAGAAGTTCCTAGACCCACACCAAGGCTTGAGGTGACTTTGACTCAAGCCTACCTAGACATCATAAGGTCTTGAGAAACTCAATGCTCAGTCCTTTAAGAGATCAACTTTAGACCATTTTTGGAGAAAGCTCTAGTAGATGTCAAGACACAACTGCAAACATCTCCCATGTGGCCGATCATCACATCTAGTGGGAAGTGGTATATAGAAGAGATGTACCTCTTTGGAGCAACCGAAGGCTAGGATCCATAGTCAAAATTAAAAAAATTCTAGTGTTCTACTTGGTAGAAGCTATCACATAGGCACTAGGGTTGCCTAATACCAGAACATTGTTGCTAGAACTATGAACATAAGATGATCCTGATTCCAAGGAGTAGACCCAATGATGCACTCACACTGGTGGAGTGCATCTATTTTAAAATTGCAACCTATCACCTCAATCCAATGGTGAGGCTAATCAAGGTGGAAGCCTTATCTACCCAAGCATGCATTGATCTAATAAAGAAATTTTCTATCAACCTTCCATAGCTACAATATTTGGAGATTGAGAAGTGTTTCAAAGAAAATGAACATGGAAGGAAAACCCTACCATTTCCATGCCTTATTTGAAGAATTTCCAAAAGGATAGGCATCATTTGCTACTTCAATGACACACTCAAGCATGCTTCTTTGGCCTCATGGTCTGAGATCATGAAGGAAAAGACACCAGAGATGACCCAAGGAGAGGAGCAACTGCCACCACCACCCACTCAAGAAACAACACTAGAGGCCCACACAACCATTGAGAATCTACAACAAATCTGAGAGTAGCTCTTGAGTGAACAAGAGCAATGTGCAGGAATGAGTGGGGTAGATCCATTTGTGTACCAACTAGGGATGAGCCACCTAAATGAGGTGGTTCTAATAGTTAGCCAAATAGAGAGGGGTGTCCCAATCTTCTTTTCCCAATGAATGTAGCTATCTATGAGGTTGTATTTCAATACTCAAGAGGTGACAATGTCATTATTACAACAACATCTATTTCTAAAAATATTTGGGAATGTTGCCACCTTCTTGATGCATTTGGAGGAAGGTGAAGAGGCAACTATCTTGGTGATGTATCTTTGAGGGCAAGAATAGTGACTAAAGTGATTGTTAACCATGTAGCTGAAGCATTGAATGCACTCAAAACATTTATACTAGATGTATCTATACTTCAAGATGTGCAGACATCTGTAGCCATAGTCAGTAGAAAGTTAAATGTAGCCCAACATGAATAGTTGCTAGAACAACTAGTGGGAACTAGGTAACTGATTCTACACATCTTTTATTTTTTGAAAGATATTACTATAGCCTAGTCAAAGTTGTTGAATGCAAGGGAAAAATGCATAATTTTGAAGGGGCAACTCAAAAAAACTCAAGAACAAAATCAACACTTGGCCATAGAAGTTGCCAAACTACATGCCTAACTTGTGACTCTTATGATCCTTAGCCCAATAGTAATAAGAGATGAAGCTTTTAGAAAACTTCAGGAATGATTTCAAAAGGCTAAGGAGAAGGTAGTAATGACCATCTTCAACTAGTCCATAGCTAAAGTAGAAATGCACTCAATCCAGAAGGACTTTAAATATATGCACTAGGAGAATAAAGCCTTGATTGCATAAAATCATCACCTATAAAATGTTGATGCTCAGAAGGACGAAATGCAAGAATTTATTCATCAACAGTAGGAGAAACTTGCTAGGGTAAACATTAAATTGAGGTGATTGGCCATAGAAAATTAGAATCTATCAATGGAGGAAGTGTGTGTCCTATGCCAGAATTTTGCCATTGAAATTACCATATGGAAGAATGAAGTCCTAAAGTTTGAAAAACTAAAAAATCACTACAAAGACTAGGTTGGCTTGCACAAGGAAGTTAATGAGAAACACATTCAACTAGCAAAGGAAAAAGTAAATGAATCCCTCTAGCAACTCCAATAAGGAAAAGAGATTTGGCAGCTCATCATTGATGGGATTGATGCCTACAATAAAGTGGAGATATACCAGAAGGAGTTGTAGATCAAGGAAATGACAGAATACATGGAGTTGGCCAATCTTTGTTATGCAACCCTAGTAATGCTGACTACTGGATGGCTATTATTAGAGTTAGAAAAAAAAGTGGCTAGCTTGTATCTATTATATGAGGTAGAGTTCAAGCATCACAAAGACACCAAGCAAAAGCTTAAAATTGTAAACATTGAACTCAAAGTTCTTAAAGCATGGTTCAAAGACTAATGATCAATCACTAAGAGCCTAGCCAAATGGATGAATGCCCACTAGGAGCTAAAACATATAGTCAGGGCATTCAACATTAAATGCAAATAGTTCATTACTTGGTTTGTCAATGCGAAGGAGCTATTTTTAGCAATCTTGTATCCCTGGGATGTGCCTGTTCCAACCCACATTGGGGAAGCTTTGTGGATAGTGCATGATCCTAGAAGTAAGAAGGAGAAAATGAAAGAATTATTGGATGCTTTATACCTCTCACATAAATTTACAGTAACAGCAAGATAGCCACAGCCACCTTAACCACTGCCCATGCGTGAAGCTAGTGAAGGTCCCTCAAATCCTTAGAAACTACCATCACCTAGGACCATCTAATCTTCTCCATCAACTTTGTGCCATCAAGGAACATGCTATCCAATTTTTTAAGAGTTGTGTCATAGTGTTCAATTTTGTGTCCTAAAGACCTTCATTTTATAATGTGTTGATTCATACACTTCATTTTTTATCAAAGTAGTCAATTTGTCTTATTTTAGAAAAGTTAGTGAATAATCCCATACTTTCCCAATTTTGTGAAAGAACTCAAGGATGAGTTTTCATTCAGTTTTTGGGGTATTATGAGTCATATTTTGTTGGCTTCATTGACAAGACCTTATTAATGTGGCCTCATCATTTGGGCCTCATCAACAAGACCCAGTTGATGCATCATATCATGTGTCGACATGGCCCCATCAATGCAGTGTCATGTATCAGCTATAAATACATGCCTGTAGTTACATTTATGACATGAGTTAATTTATAGTTGCAATGAAGCTCTTGTAGTTTTTCCATTTGAAAGTTTGAATTATTCTCCCAAGTTCCTGTAGTAGAAGTCATTAAGTGTATGGATCTTTATTTAAGCATTGTTATACCTAAGCATGATAGTGTTTGTAGCAATAAAGATAAGCTTTTTGATAAACCTTGTAGCACTTTGGATAGATTAGCATTTCATTTATGCATTTAATTTTTTAATTATTTATTAAATATTTTCTAGTTATTACATTAATGAGGCAATTAAGAAAGATAGATTACACACATAAGTACAACCATTTTGAGTGTAACATGTATTCACATGGTAATCCTAGCAGCGTTATTGCTTGGTATGCCCAATAGCGCAATGCTTGGTCACCTAATAGTGGATATGTAGGTTTAGGACATGTATGACAAGTGGGACCAAATGCTTATGTTAGGATTAGTTAAATGCTAGTTAATCAATTAGTTTAAATTAGTCAATTCAATTACTTTGATCTCCATTTTTACACAACAAACTATAAAACAGAAAATGATAAAAATCATATGCCTTAGTTACACTTAACCATACCATTGAACATAATTTGTGTAATTGGGAAGACAACAATTGAACTTAAGGTAAGGATTCACTTCCTAAAGGACTATTGCACTAGAAATGATAAAGTCCATGGAATTCGACTAGATTATGTGTGAACTCTTAGTGACTCGTATGGTTGGGTGTAGAGGTACCTCACCACTCATCACATACCTTTGTACTTCACAAGTGCAATCAAGAAGATAACAAATGACCTTAGGGCAAGATTTACTTCCTAGAAGACTAGTGCACCAGAAATTGTAAGGTCCACAAAATTTGCCTAGATTGTAGGTGAATGCTTTGTGATTTGCATGGTTAGACATAGGGGTACCTTGTCACTCATCAAAAGATAAAGAAAAAATAGATTTTTCATAAAATAGGGTTAAAGTCCACGTAAATTATATTTGAATTATAATGTCATGTAGGATAAAATAGAAAATTCCATTTATCTTACTTTTACAAAAATATTGATGAATGAATGTAATTAGATAATGACACCAATCTCTCAAGTCCATTCAATTTCTAGCTAACTTTTGTGAAAATAGATTTATTTCATTAGATACCACTATGGCCCCATCATTTGACTATAAATATGTGAGCAAAATATAATTGGATCAGATACTATAACAATAAGAGTGCATGCATTACAAAATTTTTTCTAATTAATCATTATTATCAACATTTCATTAATTATCATTACTTTACCAATTTTTCTTTATCATTAATTCATCCATCACTTTTATTCATTATTTCAAAACTATCAAGAGTCACCAACCTTTGCAAGAATAATTTATCAATTTGTCTCATGATCAACAATATCATCAAAGTATTTTCACCAAATTTTCATTAACAATATTATTATTTTCAACATGAATGACCTATGATCTACCCATGGTAAAAGACCATGACTCGTGTTGTTAAGCCACAAATTTTTTGGTAAATCAAATTTTAAAGTTTATCACTTTTGGACAAAATTTGAGAGTTTTCATTAAGGGATTCATCCTCCAAATCCCAATAGAAACTAGTGAGTGACTTTCCACTAAAGCTAGATATTGAAAGGGATGGCTAAGATGCTATTTTAAGAAAATGATAAGTTAGTGACATTGATGCTAATTTCAACATCAAATACTATGCCCAAAGTGTGAAAGGACTTCATGGAGATTGGCATAGATGCCAAGAAATATCTAATGGAAAATTGCGATGCCATTAATAACTTAAAAGCTTAAATTGATGGTAACACTAATATTTTTCTTCACTTAGAAATTCAAGAAATGACTTTGAATATTGAAATTTCAGCCTAAATTGAATATATGAACCTAGTATTTATAAGTCTAGGATTATCAAAAAATCCTAAAATTTGAAGATGATAACTTAGAGTTTAGGTGTAGTTAAATTCAAGTTTCCAAAACAACACTATTGATGACACAACTTTGATGTTAGTGTTAGTGTGACATCATTAAGACTTTGAACCTTGATTTCAATCTTTTAGAATTGATGATGATGCTAGTGTCGATGCTAGCCATTATTAAGATTATTAGACGAAATAATCACAATAATCATTGTAGCTTGAGATAATATGAGGAAAGTTATAATGATTAATGTAGGGAGACTAATGAAATCTAATAGTTTTGATTAACTTCTAGAAAAACTATGCATGAATATTTATGCTTTTAAAGCTAAGGTAGAATGGAAGGCCTTAGTAAGAGAACATACCATGATTTATGGCCTTGAAAGACATGGAGTCTTGGTGCTAAAGAATAATTTATGATGTCATAGCTAATATTGTTTAGCTTCATGAAGTATTTAAAAAGTAGGTATAACATTGTCCCCACTTAATAGTTGTTGTTAAGATGTTGAAAGGAAGATTCATCAAGAAGAAGGTGGATGGTGATTTGATGTGATGATGTACTTGTAATAGAGGGAGAAAAGAAATGCAGTAGGAGGATAAAAATTAGGGTTCTAATTATAAACCTAAAATTTAGAAATTAATGAATTAGAGAAAAGAAATGAAGAACATCACCTATACGTTGTATTAATGTACTATGCCCTAGAAGTGGGAGATTGCCAAATCCCATGCTCTAATGATGTTAATTGATAGATTTGATAATTTTCTCTTTGCTTTTCTAAAAATCAACATACTCTCATATGGAGAATAATTGTGAAACATTCATAGCTCTCTACATGAGGTGACTTACTTGTAAATATCCTTACCATTAGTGTGCTATGGAAGAAGTATTAAGAGAATGACACAGACACAAATAGGAAAAATCAATGAAATGACATAGGAAGATTACATAAGAATGATGGTAGAATAGAGATGAGTAGAATGAGATGAAGAATAGGATATAGAAGGAGTTGAAAAATAGTAATAAAATAAAATTGAGGGAGGCAAAGAGTTAAAAAAAATCTATTTTTAAAATCAAATTTAGTGCTTTTCTAGATATACTTAATTGATAGGATTTGGATATTGATTTTCATAAGAAACAATTGGAGAATATGCTCCATTCCTAGGGTTTTTGATGAAGACAAAGGGTTCTTTCACATTAGTAGAGAACATAATAATTTTAACATTTGGAAAATGCTACAACACAATGTCACCTTATTTGATGTCGCCAAGATAAATGTGCTTATCATGATGATGTCTCATGGCTTTTTGATGAGTTTGGATATTGATAGCTACAAACTTTTGAGGGATCAAGCTAATGAGCCATACTATGAAGCTTTGGGAGAGACTCATAGAGATACATCTCAAACTCAAATCAATAATATCATAAAATTAATTTATATTTTTCCCAAGGAGATTTAATATAGAGGCTATTTTCTTGATACAAAAATTTATGGAGAAATTTCTAAAACTTAGAAAAAATATGGATATAATCTTTATTAAATTAGATAAAGCATATGAAAGAGTACCTAGAGATATTATTTTTTAGGCCTTACAAATGAAAAATATCCTTGACAAATATATTAAAGTAATTCAAAATATGTATGAAAGAGCTACCACTAAAATTAGCATAGCTTGTGGAACAACATTTGATTTTCTAGTCACAATAGGTCTACATCAAGGGTTTGCACTTAACCAATACTTATTTTCCATAGAAATACAAGATTAAATCCATTGGTGTATGCTATTCACATATGATATTTTGTTCATGGATACAACTCATGAAAAATAAAAGAAGAAGTGAAAACATGAGTTGAAATCAAAAGGCTTAAAAATTAGGAAATGTAAGAACAAATGAAATGTAATTTTAATAAAAAAATAAATAGTGATGAAATAGAAGTGCTAATTCAAGGCCAAAAAGTCTTTCAATGCAAACAATTTTTTTGCCTACGATCAATCCTTATATAGTCAAATTAATAATGATATAGGAAATAGAATTCATGCAAGATGGTCAAAATAGAGATAGGCTAGTGGTGTTCTATGTGATAAAAGAATACAAATAAAATTAAGAGAAAATTTTTATAGGATAATAAGCAGGTGTGTCATCTAATATGATGTTGAATTTTGGGTAGTACAAAAGAGGCACAAATAACAAATTAGTGTTGCCAAAGTACAAATGTTTCAATAGATGTTCACTATTACTAGAAGAGGTCAACTATATAATATAGACATTAGAGGAAGACTTGAAATGATTTCTATTTCAGATAAGCTATAAGTATAGTTTGGACAAATGCAAAGAAGATTAGACAATGATCCTATAAACAAAGGTTGCTACATGACTATTCTAAGAAAGCCACTAAAAGGAAGACCAAATAAGAAATAAGAAAAAATAATCAAATACGATTTGAAGAAATTGCAAATAAACAAAGATATACACTTTATGGAGATGGATGATAATAAAAACTCATGTAGTCAACTTTATTTTGTTCAAATAAGATGATAATGATGATGATGATGTCTACCTCAACATAATACATCTTGTCATTGTCTTCATTTTTCATTTAGTTATTCAAGGTTACTTGAATAAATGATAAATTTAGTTCTTTATGTGAAGCCTATCTCAATAGATTCCAAAAGGATCCATTCCATAAAACTTCTAAGCAAAATTTAACTTAGAAGTAAGAACAAGATAATGAAT
>MNCI01023752.1:12737-37840 GCA_015680685.1 Gnetum montanum | reverse complement strand
CTAACCTTAATGGCTAGGACTTGTAGCTGGCTTGCACTATAGCATAAAGATGATCGCATCATTACAACCATCTCAACAATAGTGTAGTGCCTAGCATGCCATTACGCTACAAGGCTACAAGGCTTAATCGTAGTGTCAAGGTTGGTCAAGTATAAGTTGGGCTGGTAATAATAACCTTAACCCACCACACACCTACCACACTGACCACTATACTATCATTGTCCATCCTTCATCATGTTGTCCATCCTCTACTGCATCATGCCCTCATCCTATGCCAATGTCTACCTAACTACCTTTCATGTTTCTACTATTTCTAGCATTGTTATTTGTCAACATTGGGAGTCATTACCTCCTCTAGTGCACCGTAGACATCCTTGATGCTGGGAATCATTGCCTCATTTAGCACACATGGGTGTCTACTATGCATTAGGAATTATTGCCCCCTATAGTCCACTGTGAACACTATTGGTGTCATGAATCATCATCCCCTCCAATGCACCACAAACATCGCTAGCACTAGGAATCATTGTTCCCTCCAATGCACCATAGACACTATTGGTATTAGGAATCGTCACCCACTTCGATGCACCATGGACACTGCTGGCACCAAGAATAGTCACCTCCTCTAGTTCATCATAGACAATTTCAATGCCAAGAATCATCACCCACTTTAGCACACTATGAACACTATCGATGCCCAGAATTGTTGTTTCCTTTGGCACATCATGGATACTGTTGATTCCAAAAATCATCATCTCCTTCAATGTACCATAGATACCGCTGGTGCATCCTTTGGCACACCATGGATACTACTAGTTCTAAGAATCATTGTATTCTTTAATGCACCATAGATACTACTGGTATCAAGAATCATCATTTCCTCTAGCACATTGTGGACACTGCTGGTGCAGAGAATCATTCCTCCCTTTGGTGCACTATGGCCATTGCCAACGTTGAGAATCATTGTAGTCTCTAGCACACTATAAATACCATTGATCTTGGGAATTTTTGCCTCCTCTTGCACACTACAAACACTACTGGTGCCAAGAATCACCATCCCCTCTAGTGCATCATGTACACTACTAGCATCAAGAATCATTACCTCCTCTAGTGCAACATAGACACTGCTAGTGCTGAGAATCATCATCTTTCTAGTGAACTAAAAATACCACTGATGCAGATAATCATTGTCTCCTCTAGTACCATTAGAGGGAAACCATCACCTACCTTATGTCATGTTGATCTACGCATATGGCTGCCTTAATCTTGTAGGACCTGGTAAGGGTCATGTAGGCCCACCTGAGCCTCGCAGGCCTTACCTAGGCCTCCTATTCCTTAGCAAGGGTTGTGCATCCCACCTTGGCCATGTAGGCCCTACCTAGGCCATGTAGGCCCCACCTAGGCCATGCAAGCGATTGTGAGGACTACGTAGAACCCACTTGGGCCATCTAGGCCCTAATAGAGACTACATAAGCAACTTCAACCTTCACCCACTATCATTGCCACTCTCCTTGTGCATCCTACTTATTGCTTTTGTGTCCTTCTAGATACTACCACCATCCTTACTCTTTCCATCATCCCTATCCTTACCCCTCAGGATAGAAAATTTCTTCTGTCAATTGATGAAGAATTTAAATTTTTTGTCAATAGATAGAGAATTTGAATTTTTCATCAACTAACAAAGAATTCAAAATTTATATCAGTTAGAAAGAAGAACATTAGTTTAAAATTAGAAATGTGAAACAAAATAAAAATTAAAAGATAATTTGATGTTGTGGTAGCAAGTAAGATAAAAATTTTGCAATTAAGCATGCTCGTCCTAGAGTAGTACTAGGATGGAACATGTCTAGGGAAGTCTTTAAAAATGTGAAATATTTTTTGAAACTTAAAATAGCTGTAAATCACAATTTTGAAGTTCATTTTTAATCAAATAAAAATTTCTCCCAATAGATTTGAACCTTCTAGACACCATGGAACAATCAGATTCTACTTTTGCATAATGGAAAATTTGTTTTCAAGCCATCATTTAGGATCACAAAAGAATTAGGATTCAGTGGTCAAGCATAAGTTCATGATAGTTCTAACCTCTCATGAAACCAATTAACTATCTTGTGATCCATAAATTGAACCATAAAGGCCAAGGATTGCCAACACTTGATTTCATCAACATACCAATGTTTGGAACCTGAAGAGTACATTGAAGAATGATGGAGACCCAAGTCAATGACCAAATGAATGTCCTTAAGGAGTATATTAATGAAATCAGGGGTATCCAAGAGGAACTTCGTTAGTCAAATGAAGGATTTGGAACATGTCTAAAGAAATTATGAAATTGTCCCAAACTTTAGAAAGAAAATGGTAGAAGGTATAAGAAAAAATGGATTTATTTGCAAACTCCATCAAGTAATTAACCAATCATTTCATCCAACCTTTTAATCCAAGCCACTTTTCACCTAGGTACTAACATCAAGATCGGTTCCCACATTACAGAGATCAAAATCAAGATCAACTTCTTGAAGAACTGTTCCTTAACCCTCTTTACTTCTCAGCTTCTCCAGGCAGGCCTACATGAGAGTGACTTCTATATTTGGCCTAGATCATGTGATCTCATCCTACCTTAACTACTCTATTTCTAGGGTGGAAATATGGCAAATAGATTCCACTTCAATCTCTTCTTGTAATGGCCTGGTGACATGTGTGATCTTAGATACTTATTCTTGTTGTTGTGCTTATTGCTAATGTGTTCCTCTTTCTCCCCTCAGTGTTTTCTTTCTAGGCTACAATGGCCCTTCTAATTGCAATTCCCATTTTGGTGCCATTTCTAATCACATAGATAACCCTAGATCAATTATGTTAGTTTCATCTCTTAATCCTAAATACTCTCTAATCATTTTTTAAGGTTATCAATGTCAAAAGATTGACAATTAAGTTTTCAAATGGTTGTACATGCACAGGAATGTTTTATTTTGAAGTATTGGTTTCAAACATAGTTAGTTGTTGGTATTTTATCTTTTTAACATCATTTTCATATTAGTTTAATGTCGAATCAGTGTGTCTTAGTAAAATTTATTGGAAAATTTGGGAATTGATGCCCCCATGATGTAGAGAATACCTTTGGGAGCTTAGGGGTTAAAATATGAATCAAATTAGGTATGTTGTAAGGAGGTTATGACTTCTGGAAGATTATGGATTTTGAAAATTGAAAAAGTTACCTTCACATTTGAAGCAAAATGTAAATTTGATATTAAGTGTCATGTGTATATATAATTTTTTTATCTTTCATTTATGGAAATGCATTGACACAATAGACTAGATCAATGGTGATAAGCATCAAAGTGTCACGTCAATGGACCCTTGTTGACATGGCCTTGTCAACATGGCCTTATTTACATGGTGTTGCCCCCTCAACGGGGCCACATCAACATAGCATTTGCTATGTCTGTGGGCCCTATTGATGCATAATAAAAACTATCAATATGAGCTCACAATCATGTTTATGAAAAGGTAAGTCATAGTAGTAGCAAAACTCTTGCAGTTTTTCCATTTGCAAGTTAGAATATTTATCTAAGTGCCAGCAGAAGGAGTCAAAAAGTGTACAAATATTTATTCATGCACTATTGTACCTAAACCACACTAGTATGTATGGTAATAAATACAAGCCTTTTGATCACACCTTGTAGCACTTAGACTAGATTAATGATTTATTTATGTATTCATTATCTTCATTAAATATGCAATTAATTAAGCTAAATTGGACTTTAAGAAAATAGTTAATTATTTAATCTAAATATATTAAACACATAAGTATGATTTCTTTGAGCGTAAACACATATTTGTTTAGTAATCCCAATAGCGTTATTGCTTGGTGTGCCTAGTAGCATAGCGCTTGGTAACCTAGCAGTGGATACATGGGTTTAGGATGTGTATGGAAAGTGGGAAGGAATGCTTATGGTAGGACTAGTTAGAGATTACTTAATTAGTTAAATTAAATTAGTGATTAAATCACTTCATCTTAACTCTAAGTACCAAGAAATATAAAATATAAAATAATAAAAATCATATGCCTCAATTACACTTAACCATACCCTTGTGCATCACAAGTGTAATTAGGAAGACAATAAATAACTATTAAGGTAAGGTTCATTTCTTGGAAGACTATTGTACCAGAAGACATAGAGTCTATAGAATTTGATTGGATCACACATGAATGCTTCATGATTCATATGGTTGAGTGTAGGGGTACCTTCAACCACTCATCATCTGCATTGTTGCTGGGGATCCTTTCTATTTAAAATGTGCACTATCTAGGATTAGTGAACATTATTAATATTGTTGGATGAACCACAAGGTCAACATTATTCTCAAATTATATAATTACAAAAGCACACTAATTATTTTATTTATTATAAAATGTCTTCTTCTCACAAGTGTGATGGTGTCTTATTTAAACACATAAGTATGATTTCTTTGAGCATAAATACATATTTTCTTAGTAATCCCAACAGCATTATTGCTTGGTGTGCCTAGTAGTGTAGCGCTTGGTAACCTAGCAGTGGATACATGGGTTTAGGATGTGTATGGAAAGTGGGAAGGAATGCTTATGTTAGGACTAGTTAGAGATTACTTAATTAGTTAAATTATTAGTGATTAAATAACTTCATCTCAACTCTAAGTACCAAGAAACATAAAATATAAAATAATAAAAATCATATGCCCCAATTACACTTAACCATACCCTTGTGCATCATAAGTGTAATTAGGAAGACAATGAATAACTATTAAGGTAAGGTTCATTTCTTGGAAGACTAGTGTACCAAAAGACATAGAGTCTATAGAATTTGATTGGATCACACATGAATGCTTCGTGATTCATATGGTTGAGCGTAGGGGTACCTTCAACCACTCATCATCAGTGTTGTTGCTGGGGATCCTTTCTATTTAAAATGTGCACTATCTAGGATTAGTGAAAATTATTAATATTGTTGGATGAACCCCCAAGGTCAACATTATTCTCAAATCATATAATTACAAAAGCACACTAATTATTTTACTTATTATAAATATCAAACCACCAATCCCACAAGAATGCAAAGTAATATATACTCATCTAGGTGAGTATGTACCTAACTTCACTTTCATCCTATATCAGGATGAGCAATTAGGATAGCGTGCCATGGAGACAACATTGTAATGCTCTAGATTGATCTATGCTTGTGATGTTTCTTTAAACTCTTAAGAAGTTAAGCATTCATGATCTTCCAAAGGAGTATGTTGTGCATGATTATGACTACCGAGACTACTATTTCACTAAAACACAATGCCAAAGAGATCGACACTAGGTGAAGCATCATGAGTTTGCAAAGGGAAAATAGTTCCTTAGGGGGCTCTTAACATGAAAATTCTCCACCCCTTGTTCCTAATGATGGGAATGTGGCTTTAAATCTATGGTCTACTATCAACAATCCAGGTTAATGCAAAGATGGTGATCAAGGTAAGGGATTAGACAAGCGTCAAGAGAATAAGAAAACTAATGAATGTGGTCATGAAAACCATAGGAGAATTGGTAGATATCATGGTGGAGCTTCTTCTTCCTCTTCTGGTTCTAAAAAACATCATAAAAAATAACCGTGATGGAGGTAAACAAGGGGAAAACAATACTAATTATCAAGCCCATAATGAACAAAGGGGTAATAGAGGACATCATCAACGACAATGAAATCATGCTAATGATGACCCTTTTCTAGCAACTTGAAGCATGCTTAATATTGCATAGGCTGTAAAAATTCCAACTAGGCATGTGAGAGATAGTTGGATCAAGCACCTAAACATGAACAATATCCCAAGATTTGAGGGGGGATATAACTCTGATCTACAAACACATCTACAAACCTTTCATGATGCTTGTGCCTTACCAAACATAGAAAATAACTGGAAAAAATTAAAGCTATTTCCTATGACACTCATCAAGGAAGAAAAATGCTAGTACTAGTCCTTGAAGTTAGAATCTATCCACCAATGAAGTACAATGCTCAAGCTATTTAATGATAAATATCAAACATACTCCATAGTGTCTAATCTAAGAAGGTAGATCCAAGGTTGGAAATAGGGAACACATGAATCCTTGGACATTGCCATTGGTAAATAGTATTCTCTCATACATTGATACCTTGGCCATGGTTATTCTCAGAGGTAACAACTCTACCACATCCTAGATGAGCTCAAAGTTAAAACTAGAAGAACTCTTGGGATCTATGTCCAAGGGAGACTATTTGAACTGAGAGCTCATTAGATCCAAAGGTTTATAGAGAAGGTAGCAAAAGATGAAGGTGAGTTGCAGGAAAAGGGAAAGTGTAGAAGAATATAATAGGGATCCTTCCATCACGAAAAGGGAGGTTCGATTTTGTGATGAGGAAGAATCATCACTCAATGAGGTGATGAACAGGAAAAACTTGCCCATCCAAAAATCTATCTTTGATATTTCAACAAAGGTTGATAAATTATGGAACTCTTTGGTTGAGAAGTTCCAAACTACTATGAAGATTGCTGAAGAATCCAAAGAGTAGAATAGTGATTGTAATCACAAGAGGTAAAAAGAAGCTGAACATGTCTACCAAAGAGGTAAGGGCAAAGCTACTGCAATAGAAAAAGTTGTGAAGACAAACTCTGATGATGATACTGGATGTGACATTCATCAATATGACCATCTTCAAGGATGTTGCCCTATGATGTGACATTTACAAGAGTATAGGGTGTACACACTAAATCCTCAACTAGCAAGGAGGCAAGCACCCAGATGATTTTCTTATTCACAAGGTAATCCAAAGTAGTTCCACTATCATCAACAAGCTTACTATCCAAGTGGAGCCCCACCACAACTATATGAATAATACCAATATCCTTATAGGCAACCAAATCCATACTAGTACTATGTTTAGCAATCCATTTCTCCACATGTCTCTGCCAGCCATGCCTCATTCCAGCATCACTCTTACCCTCCAAAGTATCATCAAACTCAATCACCATCTACTTGATGGGAGCACCCATATCCATACCATCCTTTCCATCTATTTGCACACATCCCTCCACCCTCAACCTAGTTACCTTCTGCTCCATCCATGAAAGGCAAAATTCCCCCATAGCCGTAACAAAAAAATCCTACAAGAGCTATACACTTACAACCAACTTTCTAGCCAAGTGGTTTGGATAATAGATCTAGGAAATGATCATTTTTCCTACCCAACAACCTAATGTAGATCATCACCCTATATCTCCAACACCCTTATCATTTGCATCAAACACATTCGAGGGCCCTTCAAACTAAACGCCACCATAGATCCACACTGTGATCCTAACTTATGTTGTTTTTGATTAGATCAAGGTTAACAACATTTTCACAAAAATATTTGACCCAGGAAGTCCTCTTATCTACTTATAGATTGCTAAACATGATCCATGCAAGGCTCTTCTTGATTCTAGTTTCGATGTCAATCTCATCTCCTATGACATGTACAAGGCCTGGAACCTACCACCTCTCAAGAAAAGCAATATCTGTTTGAAATTGGCATATGAGTTAATCCTTGTTACTTTGGGATTAGTGGAGTACATTATGACTACAGTTTTTTGGTGGTCCTATCATACTAATTTTCTGACGATCAAAGTAGAAAACTACAGAGTTGGCTTCCCCATCATTATGGGACATTCATGGTTAAGCATAATTGATGCACAAATGGGCATTGGGGACCTCTCCTTAGAAACCTCCAAGGAGAAGGAATTTTGATGATTAGAGAAGAAGCATGTCCCATGCATCATGTACAACAATAACAGGTGCAATTGTGTACAAAAAACATAGTCCATTAAAAGTATTTTTTAACAGCAAATTGGTAGTGAAGTAAAAGTCTTCATGAATGTCTTCTCCACTTCTGGGACTACATTTGAGCAAGCCCTGGATCACCTTGAGTAAGTACTAAAAATATGTGTTTAGACAAACCTTAGGATCAATTGGTAGAAAATTCACTTAATGGTCCAAGAAGACATAGTACTAGGACATAGAATTACTTAGGTAGGGATTGAAGTAGACCCAGAAAAGATAAGGATCATCCAAGGAATCACACACCAACCAAAGATAATTAAATATGTCCAATCATTCCTTGGACACACTAGCTACTACTAAAAATTTATAGAGGATTTATCTAAGATCATAAAGTCATTAGTTGAGCTTATAAATAAAGATGCTCCATTCATCTAGACCAACGAGTGCAAACATGCATTCCGACTACTAAAGGAAAAACTCATAGAAACTCCAATCTTATAGACACCAAACTAGTCTAAAGCATTTCATATGATGAAAAATGCATCTAATTATGCCTTGGGAGCCATGATTACATAGGTTGACATTAAGAAACATCCATATTACATCCACTATGCAAGCCAAAGCACTATGGGTGCATAGTTATATTACACCACAACTGAGAAAGGACTAATGGTAGTAGTGTATGCTCTTGAAACATTCAACCACTATGTGCTTAGATATAAATTTTTTGTGAACATAAATCATAGTGTCATTTGTTTCCTAATGAATAAGCCAATGGTAAGCCCCTATATCATACAATGGCTTATTATCTTGTAGGAATTTGATCTCACAATGGTCAATTGAAAAGGGACTAAGAATGTGGTTACTAAACACCTCTCTCATTTAAGATGGGATAATAATGAGGAAAGTTTGCTCTTTGATCAATTCCTAAATAAACTCCTCTTTACAAGAGCAATAAATAATTAAGTTCCCACTAAATCAAAATGGTATGATGGCACCCTCACTTACCTTCTCACTCAAGAGATGCCACAAGATCTAGACCACAAGAAGAAATAACAATTTCTTCATTGGACAAAGTACTTCATGGAAATTAATGGACACACCTTTACAAGGTTTGTGCTAATGGCTTGGTTTGTTCGTGTGTTCCTAATGCAAATCAATTACGTGTTCTCCAGGATGCTCACAAAGGCCCTTGCAGAGGACACTATGCAAGGAGACACATAACCATAAAAATCCTGATGCCAGAATACTATAAGCTTATAATCTTTAGGGATGTCCACCAATTTGTCTGATATTATGAACATTGTCAAAGAAATGGTCGGATGACCACTCAAATGGAGGATCCTCAATAGTGGATTCAACCACTAGAGCCCTTTGACATATGGGGCATAGACTTCATGGGTCCCATCACACCCATGTCCAATAAAAAAGCATATATCATTATAGCAGTTGACTACTACAAAAAATGGGGAGAAGTAGCAGTTGTCACGAATTGTACATCATCCACTACTACTCGATTTGTACAACAAAATGTTCTAAACAAGTTTGGGGTGCCATGTGCACTAATTTCTAATAATGAAACCCATTTTACATATGACACTTTTCAAAAGCTAATGCAACACTTGGGGATTGAACACAAATTAACAACACCCTATCAAGCAGAGGTGACTAATAGGGAGATTACAAATATTCTAACATGAACTATCAACAAATATAGAAGAGACTAGAGCACAAAACTCAACAATGTGCTTTGGGTTTACCAAAAAACATGGAAACTACCTATTGGCTACTCTCACTATGAGTTAGTATATGGGAAACTTCTAATGCTCCTGATTCAATCTAAGCTCCGTACACTCTCAACAACCTGTGATTTGAATCTTAACCTAACTATAGCATAAAAAGAAAGATTGATCAATCTTAACATGCTAGACAAAAATTGATTAGTAGCCTTATCTTTGAATGAAGTACACAAGGCATTCAACAAACAATGACATGACCTTATAATCCAAAAAGTAAAATTTCGACCTAGAGATACCATTCTCTACTAGAACCCCACACATGTACCTCAGAAAAAAAGTTTCAAATGTTGTGAAAGGGACCTTATATAATTGCTAAAACCTTTTCTTCTAGGACCATGACCATATACAAACCTGAAAGCCCAAATAAAAAGCAGTTGGTCAACATCCATCAAGTAAAGCCTTTGCATGAGCCCAAGAAAGCTAGTGTAATGAATACCTCAATGGATGGACAACCATGCTCAATCTTTCAGATCTCCTCCTAACACAATCATAGGGGAGATGGCCATCCATACTAATCATCCAGGTGGCTTCTAAATTTTTCTATTTTTTTACACATTTTTTATCTTTATAGTTATTCATTTTATACCTTTTTGATTTTCAAAATTTTTCTTAATTTTACACCATTTTTTTTGTTTTACACCATCATTAGTACACTTGAATCTTTCTTGAATATTTTATACTTTCTTATATATTATACTTTATTTTGTTTAAGTGTGATTTTCAAATTTTTGTTAATAAACATGCTTTGTGCCAATAAGACACAATGGTGTTGTAGCTACTACTAATAGTGGTTTGTGCTTTGTTTTTTATGCGCTAATGTTTGATTTCTATATTTTTGAATTTTTGTCTCGATAGCTAAGTCATGGTTTCTTTTTCATGAAACAAGTAGTGAGCCCACAACATCCACCCATTCACAAACTCTATGGTTTTCCTTGATTTGGAAATTTGAGGTCCCTTTCATTAAATCAACTTTTAATATATTTGTAACCTTGGTAGTTTTTGGAATTGGAAAGTATTCAAAGGTTTGTATAGGGTGTGACTTCAAGGGGACTTAATACTCTTTATACTCTTCTACTTGGGTGCTTGAGTGTTTTCATAAACTTCTTACCATTCCATGTCAACCAATAATAAGAAGTAAAATAAATTCTTTGCATGGTGTGGTTTCCATCCAAAAGGAAAAAAAAAAACAACATGGGAATTCAAAGCACACCTTGTAGACAAATAAATGAGCTACAAGCACTAGTTATGGAACTAGAAAGACATGTTACCCATTCTTAAAGGTCCCCTCTAACTAAGGCCCTCTATCACTTCCGACCTCTCTTGTTATCTATTCACATAATGGTGGTTACTTTGTGGGAGCACTTTTGTCTCTCAAGAGGATGGATCAGTCTTGGAGTTCCGATGCGAAGTTAATGAAAGAGGTTCATTTTGGTCCGGACAAAGGATGAATCTTCTTAGGTTATTTTAAACACAAAATCCACAAGATACTTCTTATGACCTCAATTTGGAATTTCATTCCACCTTATCCATCATCCATCTATGCTATTTGCAACTCATGTCACTGCCAGTGTCCACATTCTTGATTCGATGTTTTTGTCTGACATGCTTGAATTCTTAGATAGAATCTTCCAGGTTTTAGTTCTTAACTTCCATCAACCATTAATTGCATATGGGGCCCATGGGCTCCTTAGGTAGAGGGCAAACAAGGCATGTGCCTACTATGGGAAGGACCTATTTGTGTATCTCTTGGTTAGGTTTGTTAAGTACTTTATCCTTAGGCATTCTTGCAATTAGAATCTTTTGTACACCCATCTTCTACATCAAACCATATGCTCCTTTACATATTTTGTTAAATAAACACATTATCCATTAAATTTTTAAATTTTTGAGCTTTCAAAGATCCTCTTTAATTATTTCATCATATTCTTTGATTTTTTGGAACTCCATGGACCCCAAATTTATTGAAAAATTCCTTGTATTTTTTAAGATATTCAAATTTTAAAATTTTTCCTACGGGCTTCATATATGGGGCCCCATTGATGGACTAGACATGTATATGAGACCCCATATACATGGCCCCATCGATGTAATGGAAAACTTCTATATATATGCACAACCCCAATTAGAAATTTTTACATTTTCTCACAAACACCAAGGGAGTTTTTCAAATTTTCAAAGCCCAAAACCTTCCAGAGCTCATAACTTCTTAAATCAGATTAAATCAAGGGAGGTTCAAAAAACAATGTTCTAGGAGTTAAACTTTGCCCCTTTCCTAAATCAAACACCAAAAGAAATGTAGGACCAACTGAAGACCTCTTCCATATGACCAATAATCACTTCCACCAAGAAGTGGTACATGGAAGAGACATTTCTATTCTGGAATAATAGGCTGGTTGGTTCAATGGTCAATATCAAAGATATCTTAGTGTCCTACTTGGTGCAGGCCATTATTGATGTGCTTGAGTTGCCAAAAACATGGGAGATTCTCTCTGAGATTCCAATGCAAGCAGACCCCAACATCAAGAAAAAATTGGTATGATAGTGATATGGCATCAATCGTAAGGAGTTTGGCATGCTCACACTAGTAGAAAGGATCCACTACAAGATTGTGACCTTTCACCTCAATCCCATGGTAAGGCCAACCAAAATCATCATCCTTTTTGCCCAAGCATGCACCCCTCTAAGTGGGATATTCCCTATCAACCTACAACAAGTGATTTATCTAGAGATGGAGAAGTAGTTTAAAGAAAATGAATGTGGAAGGAAGACACTTCCCTTCCCATACCTCATTAGAAAACTCTGTCGAAAGGGGAGGAATATTTTATTATACAAACCATGATGTCAGGCATGCTTCAGCCACTAATTGGGTTGAGATGATAAAAGACAAGACACCTGCAATGACCATTCAAGAAGAGGAGTAGGAACCACCACCTTCACATATCACTACAACTATGCCACATGTCACTACAACAGCCTAATGATTGCACAAATATAGAGAATGACTCTTGAGTAAACAAGAGCAACGAGCAAGCATGAGTGGTGGGGATCCATTTGTGTACAAACCAATAATGAGTCACCTAAATGAGGTGGCTTCAATAATCCTCTTAATGGGTGGATCTGGATCTATTTTCTCAACCCAAAGAATGCAGTTACCCACGAGGTTAAATCCTAGTGCTAAAGAGGTCATGGTATTTCTTGCAGAATAGCATTCATTCTTAGAAATCTTTGGGAACATCATTACCTTCTTGGTATGATTGAAGGAATGTGAGGGGGCAATAGTATTGGTGATGCAGCACCAAGGATAGGAGACAACAACAAAGGTGATTTCTGACTGAATTACTAAAATGCTCAATGCACCTACAGTATCTATACTAGATGTCACTACACTCAAGGATGTGCAAATGTCTATAAGAACCACACGTGATGAACAAATGCAAGACAACATGAAGAACTGCTGGACCAACTAGTGGGAATCAAGCATCTACTTTCAAATGTCTTTGATCTTCCAAAAAATATTACTATAACCTAGTCAGAGCTACTAGAGGCAAGGGGAAAAAACGTCATCTTAGAGGGGTAACTTGAAACAACCAAGGAGCTAAATGAACACTTGGATACTAAAGTTGTTGTATTAGAATCCTAAATTGCTTACTCTACATTCCTCAACTCTATCTTGATAAGAGATGAAACTATTAAATGGCTTTACACTAAACTAAAAGGGGCTAAGGATGTCATCGAAACAACAATGTTCTACTGATCCTTGGTAGAGGCCACATAACATAAAATTTAGAGGGCCTTGGATTAGACTCACCAAGAAAATGTGTAATTGATTGCAAAGAACCATCACTTGTTGATGAGCACAAATAGCAATTAACTGACTTCATCCATTAACAATAAGAGCAACTGGCTAAAGCAAATATAGAATTGAAGAGATTGGTAGTAGAAAATAGAAACCTCTCCATGGAGGAGGTTCATTTCCTTTGCGAAAAAACTGTGATCAAGGTAGTCACCTGGAAATTGGAGGCTCTCAAATTTAAGAGAGTCAAAGATCATTACAGAGAGCAAGTCAATCTACAAAAAGAAGTGAATGAAAAACACATCCAGTTGGTGAAGGTGAAAGTAAATGTAACCCTCCAAAAACTTCAACAATGAAGAGAATTATGGCAGCCTATCATTGATGGCATAGATGGCTATAATAAAGCAGAAATTCACATGAAGGAGTTGAAAGTTGGGGAGATGACAAAATATATGGAGCTTTCCAATCTCCAATATGAAAATCTGGCCATGTTGACTACTGGATGGTTGTGGTTAGAACTAGAGAAATAGGTGGCCAACTCGTACTTGTTGTATGAGGCTAAGTTCAAACACCACAAAGACACCAAGAAAATGCTTGTAATGGCAAACGTTAAACTCAAAGTTCTTAAGGGAAAATACACTAATCAAAGATCTACCACCGAGAACTTGGCTACAAGGATGAATGACTACCAGGAGTTGTAGAATGTAGTAAGGGTGCTCGATGTTGAACACAAATAGTTTGCTGCCTAACTTGTCAACGTAAAAGAGTTATTCTCAATAATGCCTTGTCCATGGGATATCTCCATTCCAACCCACATTGGTGATGTCGCATCAACTGTGAATGATCCCAAGAATAAGGAGAAGAAGATGAAGACATTACTAGATGCCTTTCACCTTCCATTGAATATTGCAACCGTAGCAAGATAACCATAGCCACTTTAGTGACCACACATGTCCAAAGCTAAAGAAGATCCTTCAAAACCTTAAGAACCTATAATGCCTAAGACTATCTCATCTTCTTTGCTACCTTCATGCCATTAGAGGATGTGCTATCCAATTTTTTGTAACCATGTCATGGTATTTAATTTTGTGTCATGAACACCATAATTTTTTGTAATGTGTTAATTTGTACACTCTAGCACTCAATTTTGTCAAATGAGTTTGTTTGTTATGTCAAGAGTTAGTCAATAATCCCATACCTTCCAAATGTTTTAAAGGAACTTGAGGATGAGTTTTCATTCAATCGTGGGGGTATGATAAGCATCAAAGTGTCACATTGATGGACCCCCATCAATGGAGCCGCATCAATGTAGTGTTTGCTACATCTACAGGGCCCCATCAATGTAGCCTTGTAATAAAAACTATAAATAAAAGCTCAAAGCCATGTTTATGGGAAGGCAAGTCATAGTAGTAGTAGAGCTCTTGTAGTTCTCCCACTTGAAAGTTAGAATATTTCTCTAAGTTCCTGTAGAAAGAGTTAGAAAGTGTACAAATATTTATTTGAGCACTATTGTACCTAAACCACACCAATGTGTATGGTAACAAAGGTGAGCCTTTTAATTAAACCTTGCAGCACGTAGACTAGATTAATGATTTATTTATGCATTCATTGTTTTTATTAAATATGTAATTAATTAAGCTAAATTAGACTTTAAGCGATTAGTTAATTATTTAAGCTAAATAGATTAAATGCATAAGGATGACTGCTTCAAGTGTAAACATGTATTCACTTGGTAATTCTAGCAATATTATTACTTGGTGCACCTAGTAGCATAGCGCGTGGTAACCCAATAGTGGTTATGTAGGTTCAAGATGTGTATGGAAAGTGGGACTGGATGCTTATGTTAGAACTAGTTAGAGATTAGTTAATTAGTTAAATTAAATTAGTTATTAAATCACTTCATCTCAACTCTAAATACCAAGGAACATAAAACATAAAATAATAAAAAATCATATGCCTTGATTACACTTAACCATACCCTTGTGCATCACAAGTGTAATTGGGAAGACAACGAATGACCATTAGGGTAAGGTTCACTTCATAGAATACTAGCATACTCGAAGACATAGACTCTGTGGAATTTGACAGAATCATGCATGAATACTTCATGATTCATATGGTTGAGCATAGGGGTACCTTCAACTGCTCATCAAATGGGAATGCACTTATGTAACTATTTGCACATAATGTTTTACTTAAGAAACCAAGGATTTTCAAGAGAGTTTTGGAATGAAATAAGAGCTAAATAGAAGTCAAAATGGATGAAAATAAGGCAAACAACCCATTTCATTATTAGATTCGTAAACAAGAATTGAAGTGAAACAAGCTTATAGATGCTTAGTTTAAACATGTTTCCAAAACAAAACCAAAATAAAATAAGAGAAAACTAGACAAAAAATGGATAAACTTGGATGATGCAAATCACCAAGATTGTAGTCAATTGAATTGAGGTATGTGCTAATGGAGTTTAAACTAGACGACTCAAGTGGATCCTCCCAAAGTAGGCTACTACCTCAAAACTACCCTTGCATAACCATATCACAAAGAGTTTGTGGGTACCCTAGCAATTTAATGTTGATCCAAGTTAAATACCATACCCATATAATATTGTCTTAGGGTTGTGCAATCTACAAAACTAAACCTATTAGAAAACCATGATACATAGTAATGAGGCGAGGAAAATGAAGTTGTAGAAAGGGTTTGATGAGAAATCGGGCTATGAGTGTACAAATCATTATGGCAAAAGGTCCTTGTAAAGGACATGATTAAGATGATCCATATACAGAATTATTTAAGTTTTAGACCAAGTCCATACCATTAGCAATGGCCTCACATTGTCATGTTCCTTCCTTCTACCATTGTAAGACTATAACAATTACAAGGATGATTGTCACTTTAGAAGAAGAAGAAAAGAGAACAAGGAAGAAATTAGAGATTTTAAGGAAGAAATTTAAGCCTTACTTATAGGGATGCCTTCAAGCATGAAAAACATGTCTTTTTAGCCCCACAACTAGTGCTTGTATCCTAAGAGATCTTTAGAGAGGTGTCTTTTTATTTCTTTTTTTTTCATCTAGAAATTTGGAAATATCACTTTATAAAGAAATACCTTCTTATTGGATTATGAGAGGAGTGATGATACATTCCTTGAGGGATCATAAGACTCATGAAGGAAGTTAAAAAGATAATCTAACAAATCTTCTTGATCCCACACCCTTTGCCATTCCCACTTAGTTCTTCCATTGTTCATTAAGTAATGAGACCATAATTTACTTTTGGTTTTGGTATGAGAAAACTAAAATGCTATTATGATACAAATCTCATATTGAGTGATGAATCATGTTTTCACTAGCCTTGATATCGAATACCTGATATTGGAGCTTCAACATCGGATACCCAATGTCAGACCCTTGGACGTGATGTCGAATACCCGATATCATAGGGTATATGCCAGCCTATAAATATAGCACTCAGGCTCATGATTTTTCACATAGTTTTGATTAGTTTTTATCAAAGATAGCAAAGATCTTGCAGTTTATTTTCTCCAAATTTAGAATATTTTCTAAGTGCCTTTTGATCATCCTTGTAGCACTAAGAATAGATTAATGTTTCCTTAATGCATTTAATATTCATGCACTTCACTTTAATGCACTTTGATTAAGTAATTAATTTCTAGTTGTTAATGAACACAAGTACAACCACCTCGAGCATACGTGTAGCACTTGGTAACCTAAAAATGCTTAATGTTTGGTAGCCCAACAGTGTTATACATGTTCAAGATGTATCTGGAAAGTGGAAATGGGTACTTGTGTTAGGCTAGCTAGGAAGTAGATGAATTGGACCTTAAATTACTCTACCTTTTATTCTTGTTGTAGGTGATTACACTCACAACACATAAAATGATAAAAATCATGTATCATAATTACACATAAACAATATCCTTGAGCTTCACAAGAGTAGTTGGGAAGACAATGAAAGTTCTCAACACCCATTTTACTTCTTAGAGAATTAGGACACTAAAGAACTATAGGTCCATGGAATTTGACTAAATTAAGTGTAAACACCTTAATGATTCATATGGTTGGGTGTAGGGGTACCTTTCCAGTCATCATTAGCATTGTTGTCAGGTTTCTTTTAGTTGTTATGTGTGCTATCAAGGATCTAGTAAAAGTTATTCAAAATCATTGAAATGAATCCTTAGAGTCATATTACATCTTAAGATTACTACAACACTTTTAAGAAGCACACTGCATTTTTATTTTTCTAACATAAGATGTCTTCTTCTCACAAGAGTGCTTCTTTGTCCAAGTCTAACAAAGTACATTAGCTGATTTCCCAATAATATCGAGTGGTCTATGCTCATCCTGATGAATATGTATCCAATTTTACCTTCATCCTACACTAAGATGAGTAGCTACAGTTGTGTGACATGAAAAGCATCATTGTATTTCCACCAGATCAATTTGTTTCTACAATGCTCCAACAAATTCTTATTCGTCTAGGTCTCCAGGAACTTCATGCTAAGTATGTTGTACAAAATATTAACACCCAGGATTATTGTCCCACTAAGGTACAATGTCTATGGGATTAACAACTAGAACAATGTCATGAATCTATGAAGGGAAAAGGATTTAATGATTTTTCATTCTTACTATACCAAAAAAATGGTGGTGAGCCCTTTACTAGGGATTTTCCATTTAGTGAAATTTATCTCTTTGAATTCAATGAAGGAGGTCAAAACCAGAACCTGTAGTCCACAATTCACAATCCTAATTCTAGCAAGAATGGATCTAAAGAGGCAAGTTAAGGTAGGGATGCAGACAAGAAACAAGATTATGGTCATGGTCGTGATCACCAAAGAAATGGTAGCAAGCACTATGATGATGCTAATCCTCCTTCCTCTTCACCTTTGTCATCATCTTCTTCTTCTTTTGGCTTTGATTGTAATCATAGATGGCGAGACTATGATGAAGGTGATTGATGGAACCAACATGCTCAAAGGGACCATCAAGCAAGGCAAGACCAAGGGCAAGGACATTCAAGAGAGGCACATCACCATGAACGAATAGGTAGTAGAGGGCATCATAGGCACTATAATCATGGCCTCGATGAGCTTTTGCTTGCTACTTGAAGTATGTTAAACATTGTAGAGGTAGTACGAATACCAACAAGGTATGTGAAGGATAGTCAGATCAAAAGGCTAGATATGAACAATATTCCTCAATTCAAAGGGGGATATAACTCAGATCTGTAGAACCATCTCCAAGCTTTTCAAGATGCATGTGCCTTGAAAAATATAGAAAATGAGTGGCAAAGGCTTAAGTTGTTCCCACAAACATTCATTAAAGAAGTTGAAAACTAGTACCAGTCCTTAGAACCAAAATCTATTAGATGATGGAGTATAATGCTTGAATTATTTAATGATAAATATCATATGTACTCTAGAGTGTCCAACTTGAGAAGGTAGATCTAAGGATGGAAACAAGGAACACATGAACCCTTGTATGCTACCATACATTGATATTATTTTTCAATGCACATATGTCCTGGCCATGGTTATTCTCAATTGGATCAACTTCACCACATTGTAAATAGGCTTCGATCAGAAACAAGGAGAACCTTGGTGTCTATGCCCAAGGGTGACTATCATAATTAAGCATCCATCAAATTCAAAGACTAATCGAGCAAGCAGCTAAAGAGGAAGGTGAATTAAGAAAAAGAGAAAGTGCAGAAGAGTATAATCATGATCCTTCCATTTGCAAGAAGGAGATTTTATTTTGTGATGATGAGGAAGAATCAGCACTCAATGAGGTGATGAATAGGATAGCCTTCTCACTTCAAAAATTTTAATTTTAAATTACAACCAAGGTTGATTAGTTATGGGACTCCATGGATAGCAAATTTCAAGCTATCTTAAAAGTTGCTAAAGATTCCAAAGAATGAGGTATTGATCGTGAGTGTAGGAGGCACAAGAAACTTGAACATGCCTATCAAAAAGGTAAGGGTAAGATTGTTGCAATAGAAGAAGTTGAGGGAAGCGAATCAGATGATGATGGCAGGTGTGACATCTGCTAGTATGAACATCCTAAGGGATGTTGCCCCATACTATCACACTTACAAGAATCTAGGGTGTACACTCTAAATCCATGACTTAAGAGATTTCCTTATCCTCAAGGCAATTCTACGTAGTTTTACTAGCAATAACAATATTATACAAGTGAAACTCCATTACAACCATATGAGCAGTATCAATAGTGGTAGCAACCACAGTCATGGATGTTATCATCACCAAGGTAGTAATACCCTTATAGACAACCTGATCCATATGGATATTATGTTCAACAATCCTTATCTTCATGTGACTCCCCCAATCATGCTTCTACGTTCCAATCTCACATACCATCCTTCTGATTATTATCAAACACATTCTCTACCTGCAAGAAGAGATACCACCTATTACCCTTATCCTCCTCCTATTCTTGCACATCTTCCACCTCCCTTAACACAACTACCACATGCTCCATCTCTGTAGGGTGAACTACCAACTCAACCACAACAATGCAACTTTACTAGGGCTATTAATCTACAACTAGTTCATCAACCGAGTGGTTCAGATACTCGATCAAACAAAAGGCCTTTCTTTGGACCATGTAGTTTACGTAAGCCCTCAAATACATCTACAATTGCCAACCCTACTCTTCCATCTCCCTTTGTATCAAATTTCTTTGAGTTCCCTTCAAACCATCACCCAAGATCCATACTATGATGCTTATGCATGCCGTATCTGATTAGAGCCATGCTGAAAACCTTCTCAGAAAGTTAGCAAATCCTACAAGTCCTTTAATTTATTTGTACATTGTAGGAATGAACCATGCAAAGCTCTTCTCGATTTTGGTTCCAATGTCAACCTAATCTCTCATGAGATGTATACTACATAGAACCTACCTCCTCTCAAGAAGAGCAATATCATATTAGAATTGGCAAATCAGTCCATCACTATTCCATTGGGACTAATGGAAGACATTGTGATCATTGTCTTTGGGTGGTCTTATCCTACTAATTTCCTAGTGATCAAGGTGGAGAACTGCAAAGGGGACTTTCCAATCATCATGGGAAGGACATGGCTAAGCACCATTGATGCAAAAATGGACATCATAGATATTTTCCTGGAAATATCTAAAGAAAATGCATTTAAGAAGATTGAGAAGAAGTGACTTCCATGCATTGTGTATAGTGATATAGGGTGCAATTTTGTGCAAAAACTATGGGTAGTGAAATGAGCATCCATCTCTACATGCAAGAAGTATGCACCAAAAGTAGAAAATCAAAGGTGTCTATATGCAACAACCACAAAATAGGAAGGCACCCAATGGTTGACTATTGATTTTGAAAGTAGCACATTTTACATGGAAACAACTGAGAGCCTGACATGTGCATATGTCATAGGTATGGATGAACAAGAGCAAGTTCATCACCAACTATTTAATGATACAAATGATAATACCTATTGGGGAGTGTTGGAAATTCCTAAAAATTTTGAGTAAGAGTCCCTTGAACTAAAAATGCTACTAGCTAGCATGGAATATGTGTTCCTAAAAAATGGGAAGCCAGTCATAATCAATACAAATCTTACTCCAAAATAAAAAAGCTGCTATTAAATGTGGTTGAAAAATGGATAGCAGCTTTTGCCTGGTCATATCCTAAACTCAAAGGGATTGATCCTAGGATATGCTAGCATTGCATCTACATTGATCTGACTATGAAGCCAAAGAGGCAACCACAAAGGTAATTGAATCTCAAATTAAAGCAGATCATCAAAGAGGAAATTGAATAACTCCTCAAGGTAGGGTTCATTTATCCCATTGTAGATAGTGAGTGGGTTAGCCCACTCATGATTGTGCCAAAGAAAGAAGGTAAGTGGTAGGTCTACATTGATTTTTGGCTACTGAATATGGCAACATTCAAGGACCATTTTCCATTACGATTTGTTGCTTAGGTGTTAGACACAATATCTAGGCATTGCTACTATAGTTTTTTAGATGGTTATGGTGGCTATAACCAAATTCAAATTGCACCAAAGGACTAGGCTACGACAACATTCACGAGTCCTTGGTGAAATTTTGCATATCATAACATGCCTTTTGGTCTAGGCAATACCCATGCTACATTCCAATGCCTAGTCCTTAACATTTTTCAATAGCAAATTGGTAGTGGTGTGCAAGTATTCATGGAGGACTTCTCCACTTATGGAGCTATGTTTGAGTAAGCCTTGGACCACCTTAAGTAAGTGCTAAAAAGATGTGTTAAAATAAAATTATGGCTCAATTGGCAAAGGATACATCTAATGGTCTAGGAAAGTACTATATTGGAGCGTTGAATCTCACAAGTAGGAATTGAGATAAACCCTGAGAAAATAAGGGTCATCCAAGGAATAACCTATCAACCAGAAACTATGAAAGATGTTTGACTATTCCTTGGACATACTAACTACTACCAACAATTCATAGATAATTTTTCTGAGATCGCAAAACCATTAGTGCTAACAAAGAAAGATGCTCCATTTGTCTAGACCGTGGAATGTGAATAAGCATTCCCACAATTGAAAGAGAAACTTGTAGAAAGTCCAATTCTATAAGCACCTAATTAGTCCAAATTGTTTCATGTTATGCTAGATGCATCAAATTATGCATTGGGAACTATGCTTACATAGATGGATGATAAGAAACATCCATATTACATCCACTGTACTAGTCAAAGCATTGTGGATGCACAACTAAACTACACCACTATACAAAAAGAACTAATGGTAGTGGTATTTTCTCTAGAGAAATTTAAGCACTATGTGCTTGGATATAAAGTGTTTATGCACACAGACCATAGTGCCATCCGCTTCCTAATGAACAAGCCAACGGTGAGCCCTCGTGTCATATGGTGGCTGGTGATCTTACAGGAATTCGATCTTACGATGGTGGATTGAAAGGGCACTAATGTGGTTGCTGAATACTTGTCTTAGTTACGATGGGACAACAAAGAGGAGGAAAACCCACTCTAATATGTTTCTTGATAAACTCCTCTTTGTTGGGGCTATAACTGAACAATTTCCCAATGAACCTAAATGGTATGATTGCATTCTCACCTATCTTCTCACTTAGGAGATGCCACAAGGGTTGGACCACAAGAAGAAACAACAGTTTCTTCACTAGGTATAATGCTTCATGGAGATCAATGGACACCTCTATAAGGTGTGCATTAATGGCCTAGTTCGATGGTGTGTCTCTAATGCTTATTAACTATGCATTTTTCAATATGCTCATAAAGGTCCTTGTGGGGGGCACTATGCTGGGAGGTGCATGGCTATTAAAATCCTGATGGTAGGGTACTATTGGAAAATAATCTTTTGGAATTCTCATCAATATGTTTGCTCTTGTGAATGATGCCAACAAGATGGTGGAATGACTGCTCAAATGGAGGAACCTCAACAATGGACTCAACTACTAGAACCCTTTGACATTTGGGGCATTGATTTCATAACTCCCATCACACCCATGTTAATTGAACAAGCATACATCATAGTTGTTGTTAACTATTGTATGAAATGGGTAGAAGTAGCAGCTATCACCAACTATACTTCTTCTACTACTGCTCAATTTGTACAACAAAATGTTGTAAATAGGTTTGGTGTGCCATGTGCATTAATTTTTGATAATGGAACTCACTTTATAAGCACTACTTTTCGAAAGCTCATGTAATGCTTGGGGGTTGAACATAAACTCACAATATCCTACCACCCCCAAGCCAATGATCAAGTTGAGGTTACCAATAGGGAAATCACAAGGATCCTAACAAGAACCATTAGCAAATATAGAAAATATTAGAGCATGTAACTCAATGATGCCATTTGGACATACCACTCAACATGAAAACTTCTTATAAACTACTCTTCCTACGAGCTTGTATATGAAAAATTACCAATACTTCCTATTCAATTTGAGCTTTGTATAGTTTCAACAGCCTATGACCTTGACCTTGACTTGAGTCTAGCACAAAAAGAAAGATTAATGAATCTCAACTTACTAGACAAAAATCAATTAGTGGCCCTATCATCTAACAAGTTGCACAAGGCATTCAACAAAAAGTGCTATGTCCTTAAAATTAGGAAAGTCAAATTTCAATTGAGAGATAAGGTTCTCTACTAGAATCCCACACATGTACCTCAACCAACTAAGTTTCAAATGTTGTGGGAAGGATCTTATATAATTTATGAAACTTTTCCTTCTAGGGCCATGAAGATCTACAAACCTGAAAACCTCAACGTACAACAAGTCAAACCTTTCCAAGAGCGTAAGCCAACTAATACAACAAATGCCTCATCAAATGGATAGCCATGCTCAATATTTCGAATCTCCTCTTTTCAACTTAGTCATGGGGAAGATGACCATCCATGCTAACTATATAAGTGGCTCCTTAGTTTTTCATATTTTTTTTACATGTTTTTATTTTACAACTTTTTATTTTATGCATTCTTTATTTTACACTTTTTTCTACATTATTAACTTTTCAAAGTTTTTTTTTTACATCATTAGTACATTTTTTCTTGAATATTTTATAATATTTTTATATATTTTTTTCTTTTTTGGGATGTGATTTTCTTATCTTGTTTTAATAATAAGGATCTTATTGCCAACTGTGTACAGTGTGATTCAATTGATGTGGGTACATATTATTTAGTTATTTGATTGTTGGTGTCTAGATTCTAACTTTAAATTTTGTTACTAATAATTAGGGCATGGTTTCTTTTCATAAAATAAGTAGTGAGTCCACAACATCCACCCATCCACAAACTCTATGGTTTTCCTTGTTTTGGAAATGCGTAGTCCCTTTTTCATTAATAAATCTATAATAAATTTATGACTTTGGTAGTTTCTAGATCTAGAAAGGATTCAAATGTTTGAATAAGCTATGACTCAAGGGGATTCAACATTCTTTGTGCTTTTTTACTTACCTAGGTGCATGTGTGTTTTCATGGATTTCTTAATGTTCCATGTTGACCAATAAAGGAACTTGAATAAGTCTTTGTATGGTGTGGTTTGCATTTCAAAAAAATAATGGAAATTCAAAGCACAACCCTTAGACACAATAAATGAATAAGTCTTTGCATAGCATGGTTCCCATTTCAAAAAAAATTAAAAAAATGATGGAAATTTAAAGCACACCCCTTAGGCAAAATAAACAGGATACAAGCACTAATTCTAGGACTATAAAGACATGTTACCCATGCTTGAAGGTCCCCTCTAACTAAGGCCCTTCCTCACTTACTACTTCTCTTTTCTTCTCTAATTGGGAATGGTGGTTGTTCTATGGACTTACTCTTGTGTCTCNACATAAGGAAATACTTGAAGAGGATGTAAGAATTCACAACAATAAATNCTAAGGATGGATCTTATGAAGTCATTTAACCATAAAATTTACAAGGGACTTCATGTGACCTTAATCAAGGACTCCATTCCACTCTCTCTCATCCATCTATTATTTCCATGTTTTACCTCACTGCTAGTTTCATGTTCTTGTTCAATGTTGTGTTTTGGTGTCGAAATTCCTAGGTAGTTTCTTTCAAGTTTTTTTACTTAACCTTCCATAATTGTTAATCATCCACGGAGCCCATGGACTCCTCAGTTTGAAGTTATGCAATGGTAATAAAAGGCTT
>MNCI01023752.1:0-12097 GCA_015680685.1 Gnetum montanum | reverse complement strand
GGCGGCGGGACGCGATATCGTGTACGCGATATCGTAGGAGAAGACGCGATATCGCGGCCTAGTGTAAATCGCGTCTCATCACTAGTAGATATACACATCTTATTCAGATGAGTGGAATCCATTCTAAAGAAAGGACATTTCCTAAATTTTTGCAAACATCTACTAACATGATTATATTCATGGATGTTTACAGCACAAGTGGCATTCTTTTGTTCATATTGCAATGCTCCTCCCTCTAGTGGTGGCATATGATGGAGGGAAGCATGAGAGTAGTGAGGATGTGTCAAAGGATAAGAGGTGTGAGATGGTGATCCCACAGGAGATGCTACAGGTTAATGATATTCAAAAGGGTGGTAGTACTGATTTGAGGTAGAGGAAGTAGAACCAATTGGGAAAATAGGTTGTTGAATATAGTATCCATGAGGGTTCAACTAGTAATAATGGTACTGTTGATATGTTGTTGGCCTTCCCTACAACTATGGATTTTGCCACTACTATTGATAGTAGTGTTGAGGTTGATAAGGGATCCTACTAGGATAGTACCATTGATTGTAGGATTGTCTATAATTACCTTGTGGATAGGGCATTCTCTTAGGCTTTTGCTTTTCCAAAAACTTGGGATTCAAAGAAAATGCTCCAAAATCTTGTAAATGTAACATAAATGGGCAATAGCCCTTTGGATTTTCATATTGACAACTATTACATCCATCATCCTCTTCTACACTTGAGTCTGTAACCTCATCTAGTATAGCCATTTTCCCTTTTTTTGATAAGTGTTCCTATCGATTTCATTGTTATTTTTCCTCTTCTTGTTTGGATCACTTAATTCTTGCACTGTCTTCTCTTCTATAGTTTCCAAGTAAGTTGTAACTTTTTCATTCACCAACTCTCAAATCTTATCTAGCCTTACTTCAAGCTCATCAATAGACTTTTGTATTGGTAAGGTTTGTTGTGAAATTAACATATAAAGAGCTTCCTCATTTTCCTTATTATACTTATGGACTTCTCTTGTTTGAAGAGTTGGATCCTAATTTATTCCTCAACACTCTTTCTTCTACATAGTTCTCCTTCTTCTTTTGCCACTTGCTCCACTAGTCTTTGTATCCGATGGGCTCTCAATTCAGATAGTCACCCTTGGGCATAAATCCCAAGGGTCTTCTTTGTTTGGTTACAAAGTCCATCTATGATGTGGAGAAGTTGCTCTTTTTGAGAAAACCCATGACTTGGACATCAATGTAGAAGAAAATGGTATCTATCCAAGACCACATTTAAGGATTCATGATTTTCTTAGTTCCATCCTTGGATTTGTTTTTTCAAATTGGACATTCTTTCATAATTTTGGTAATTTTTTGTTAAAAAGCTCAAGCATTATGAACCATTAATGGATTAAATCTACCTCTAATGATCTATACCAACTTTCAATGTCTTCTATGAGTGTCTTGGGAAAGAGTTTAAGCTTTTGTCACTTATGTTCAATATTTTGCAAGGCTTAGGCATCATGAAAGGCTTGTAAGTGATGTTGTGGATAAGAATCATAGCCTCCCTTAAATTTAGGAATGTTATCCATATTAAGTTGCTTGATGCAACTATCCCTTTGATGTCTATGGGGGATTCTAACTGCCTCTTGGATTTTTGTCATGCTCCTACTCACTAGCAAGGGTTTTTCTTCATTAGACATTTCATGGTGATAATTTCTATTTCTAGTTTTCTAATTATGATGCTTTCACTCATGCTTATGCAAGTGATCTAGTCTATTGCTACTTCTATCCATCTCTTGACCCCTACTTATATACCTATGTTCATCTTCGTCAAAACTAGAGGTTGAAGAGGAAGAGGAGGATCGTGAACTGGGAGAATTGCCATGGCTCCTATAATTCTCCCAATGGTCCCTTGGTGTATTCCTTCTAAATTTAGAGGAGGTCCTAGGCCTTAAGGCCCTCCCTATTGTAGGACCTACACCATCTCCTCAAGAATTATTTGCTATAGGTGAATGTAGTCCTTAAGTGTAGTCAGGGTGGAACTAAGCATATGAAACCCTTGCTTGAGGTTGTTCAGTCCAATATTCTTCATTGTAAATCCTATTAGTTCTTCAATGAATGTTCTCATCATACGATGCATTATTAATCCTATATGAAAGAGGCATTCTTTCAATTAATAATGTGTATGACTTACCATATTGATATTTTCAAAAAAGATAAATTGTTAATACTACTACAATAATCATTTAGTGATTTTCACTAAGTCCTAGATTGATAGCACACAATATTGGCTAAGAATACCTAGCAATAGCGCCAATGATGAGCTATAAGGTACACCTACACCCAACCATACGAATCACTAAGGCATTCATGTATGATTTGGTCGAATTCTATGGATTCCTAGTGTTTACATACACAGGATTTAACCTAGAAGGTAAATCTAATTATGGAACAATTGTTGCCTTCCCAAATGCACATGTGAAGCTCAGTTATATGGTTAAGTGTAATTGAGGCACATGATTTTTATTATTTTATATTTTATTCACCTATGGTTGGTAATAGATTAAGAATAAATTCATTAACTAGTTCAACTAATTTAATTGCTAATTAATAACTAACTATCCTAACATAAGCATCAAATCCCACTTTCTGTACACATCCTGAAAACATACAACGTTGCTAGGCAACCAAGCATTAAGTGTTACTAGGATTACCAAGTGTTATACGTATGCTTGAAGTGGTTCTACTCTATTTAGCTTAATTAATTACTTAAAGTCTTAATCATCTTATCTTAATTAATCTCTTAATTAATGAAAATAATAAATGCATGAATAAATAATTGAGCTAGTCCAAGTGTTGCAAGGTTTATCAAAAAGCTCGTCTTTATTATCACACACACTATGATGCTCAGTTACAATAGTGCTCAAATAAAGATTCATACACTCCTTAACTCCTATTATGGGCACTTAGAAAATTATTCTATCTCTTATAGAAACAAACTACAAGAGTTCCACTAGCAATTGAAATTCTAACTCCCTATTAACACAGCTAGGGTGTTGTATTTGTAGACCTACTAGGGTGCCCTATGAAAGGATACATGCCAACGTGGGAAACCTTGCATCAATGGCATCTTGTCCATGCAACCAACTAAAGACTCTTCATTACTAACTCCAAGTGAGAAGACAACGATCATGAACTTATCATCAACTAATTAGTACACTTACATTATCTATCCATAGATTATGATTNATCTTTATTTGAGCACTATTGTAACTGAGCATCATAGTGTGTGTNTAACAAAATGTTGTAATAAGTATCTATTGATGTCAACACTCTCATGCTCTCATGGGGCCATGATTATCAACGTCTCTATCTTTCTCTCTTAATAACCATAATAAAATCATGCAAGTAGTGGGAATTTAAACTGTTGGGTGGTGATCATTAATGGTGGTGGTTACAGACATTAGTGGCAAACATTTTGGAAGTTAGGGCAATTACAATCATTAATGGTAATGGTTACAGACTTTAGTGGCAAACGTTTTGGAAGTTACAGTAATTACGGTCATTAATGATGGCAATTACGGTCATTAGTAGCAGACATTTTGGAAGTTATGATGGTTATGGACATAAGTGGGCACTTAATTAGAGAATTTGGGCATTATTACACAAGAAGTGGTGGTAACTTTTGTAGCCATTACATGAAACATAGACATCATTATGGATGGTCATAGTGGCTATAAAATAGAGTCTAGGGGAGGGGCTCTAGGAAGGAAGGGAGCGAGTCCCAAACAGGCTCTGGCTATCAATCTGAAGGGCCAACTTCCTCTCCACTAAGTAGTAATTTCCTCTTTTCTTTTCTTTTCTTTTCTTTTCTTTACAGGCTTCTAGTTGATCTTCAAGGAGGGTCCAAGGTAGGAGCCAGCAGCTCAAAATTAGATTCTTGCAAGTCTTCTTGGTGACAGTTGGAGCTTATCACAGTGGTGCAAACGTGGGTGAATGATCTTTCTCTCTATGATGGTGCACAAAAGGTGGCAAACGGTGGTAGGCTTTGAGGACTACAGTTGCTACCCTATGCAAACTGCAGTGGATAGTCTCTCTCTCTCTCTTTCTCAATCTTCCTCTCTCGTGGCAATCGTGGTCTTCCTGCCCAGCAGTGGATACCATCGGTAGTCATGGACCAACAGCATTAGCATGACCAAGGAAAATTTAGTTCTTTTAATTACCTATTGTATTGAAGATAATTATTTAATTTAAATTCTAGATTTCTTTCTAGCTTATTATTTGCAAAAGGCCACGTAGCCCTCTCCAGCTGAGACTATTCCTGGGTTTCCGTACCCATACGAGAGGCACCCTAGGCAATAGTCTCCTAAAATGAGTTTTCTTTCCCAGTGTTGGTGCAACCAAAATTTGTGCATCAACACCTTTTTGGTGCTAGAAGGAGGGCCTTTATCCCACCTTTTGTTTATCAGCTTTTCTTATCATTTCTCTAACCTTTATTATCCCATTTTCTGAAATATTTATTTTCTGTCCTTTTCTAGTCCCTATTTTTATTTTTTGAAATTTTCATTTTCCTTGCATCAAATTTGTTTTATTTAAAATTTTTGTTTTCAGCCATTGTCTTGAAAAATCTTTTTAAAGAATTTTCAAGCCCTTTATTTCATGTTCTCAAAAGTTCGTTTCTTGAAAACTTTTGGGCCTCATCACCCATTTTTCTTTAATCTTTTTCCTTATTTTTTTTAAATCCTTGTTTCCCAATCCCATTTGATTATTTGTTAGCTAAGGTGGTTTTATTTGATTATGCAATTTTAATTTTATTTTTCTAAAATCTTGCATTTTACTATTTTCTCTTTTAATTTTATAAGTATTGCAATTTTTTATATATTTATTTTTCTTTTCAAAAAAAATATAGCATATTTTACTGTTTTTCTTTCCCAAAAAAAATATTATTTCAATATTTTCTTTCCTTTTTACGAAATTTTATCGTTTCTTTATAAAAATTATATTTTATATTTTTGTTTTATGAGTAAACTTTTCTCTACTTCTAACCGACCAATCACTCATCTCTTCGCATTAAGGAAACAACGAGCCTCACGTTTTCCAATTTTTATTCCTAGGAGAGCCTGGACTAGGATGGTAGCCAATCAACCACCAACTCCCATGGTCAGTAACCCCTTTAACTTTACTAACTACCATGACATCCCAAAGTCACTCTAGAACATAAATTTTTTCTACAACCCCACAAAACCTTCTAGTAATGCCCACCAACATATACAATGTTTCGAAACCTTACTAGGCATTCATAACATTGTTCAAAACGATGTGGAATGTAGGGTATTTGTGAAAACATTCAAAACCAAAGTAACCCAATGGTTCTTAATGCTTCCATTAACTCATGGTAGGAGTTCAAAAATAAGTTTTTAACTCAGTTTGACAAATTCATAAGCCCTGTCATAGCATCAAGTAACTTCACCAGCTTAAGAATGCTACCTAGGAAAAATGTTAGGGATTATAACCTTAGATTCCTTCACCAGCTAACATATGTGCCAAGTGAGATGTGTCCACAACCCGATGGCATCCTCAACTTTTACCTTTCTACAATCAACCCATTCTTTGCCTATGCCATCAAATCTGATTCAAACATAACAGAAATATAGGGAGCAATGGCTAAAGCCGTGGAGTTAGAACAAATCACCCTTATGAATAGCATTCAACCTCAATTTGGAATGATGAGTGTTAGCAATTCTATGTAACCTAGTGTACTGACCTAAATTGTCGGTGTAAGGCTAGAAGGGGAACAAACATTGAGATATCATCAAGCAACCATAGCTGACCCTGCCTTCGCCCGAGGGTAAGTTGGAAAAGTAAACGAAGGCAGGGTGCCTTGGATGGTCTGCACATAAATCAACCAAGGACTTCCCCAAGCGTAAGCTACGGTTAGCACTGGGGTTATCGTAAATGGGATGTAAACAGAATGCAAACAGAGATACGAAATGTAAATAGAGCGTACTGAATTATAAATAAAGCGTAAACAGAGCTATATTGTACACAAAGCATAAACCAAAGTAAATGATGTAAATGGAAGGCAATAATGAAACTGTATTATATTGTTTTAAAAAAAATGTGCACCGGTCAAAGCGTAGTTTCACACATGTGGATGGCAAGTCAAACGCCTAGCTCTGGGATGATATGATGCGATGATGCAATGATGTGATGTGATGAAGGTGAGAAGTGCTTGGATGCCAGGAGTCAAGTGTGTCGAGCACCCAAGGATTGCAGGTTCTGTCCTCTCTTAGAATTGTCAATCTCTCCAATTTTTTCCTCCCCAATTTTGCCTCTCAATTTTTCCTCCCTGGTTTATGTGAATTGACAAGGTATTTATAGGGTTGGAACGGGCTCATGCACAAAATTCAAGAATGGAATCAACGGCTGGGAGATGAGAGGAAAGCAAATCTAATGACATGTGTCCAATAGATAGCTGTGCTCGGGTTGGATGCGTGTTGGCGAGAGTTGGATTTGTGTCAGATAGTTGTGCACGAGTTGGCTGTGTGTTGGCAAGAGTTGGGTTTGTGTTGGATAGTTGTGCATGAGTTGGATGTGTGTTGGCAAGAGTTGGATTTGTGTCAAATAGTTGTGCATGAGTTGGATGTGTGTTGGTGAGAGTTGGATTTGTGTTGGATAGTTGTGCATGAGTTGGATGTGTGTTGACGAGCTACATTCTTGACCAGGTACATTGCATCTTACAATTTATGGGTTATTCAAGCCCATGAAAGTACATTTAATTTAGACCATGAGGGCTTGACATGCCCAAAAATGGAAATTTATAATAAAATGTACAATAAGAGAAATTTGACTGCCCAATGTGACCTGCAGTGTGACCTCCAAAACTTGCAATTTTGAGCTAAAATCTGGAATTTCTAAAGGCTGGGACCCATAGTTATCAATAGTGGTCCCTGAGGATGACTTTCATCCTTGAAATTAAGTCATTTTGGTTCAGTTTTGGGCTCTAAAAGTTGGTGACGCTGATCCTTACGATGTGCAACATCTGAAAAAGTAACTCCAGCGTCACCAAGTCAAAATGGCATATTTGAGGCCAAAATCTTGATTTTCTAGAGGCTGGGAGCTGCTAGGGACCTTGGCGAAGGTCATGGCAGGTCCTTGTGCTCGATTTCAGCCTATTTTGACTCAATTTCGGGGCTCCAAAAGTTGGTGATGCTGATCCTTACGCTGTGCAGCATCTAAAAAAGTAACCCCAGCGTCACCAAGCCAAAACCAAACATTTTGAACCTAAAACGTTTGATTCTGGATGCTGGAAGTTGAGGCAGTCACCTTGTGGGCCCCAAGGGAACCTTGCCTATTGAATCATGGGCCATCAGGGGCTGTTTTAGAGGCCTCCAAGTTTGGTCACGTTGTACTCATGTTGGGCAGCAGCATGACTTAGCTTGATTCTTGTCTAAAAGTGCTCGGCCAAAATTAGTGGTGTTTCACCTAGTCCTCTACCTCTACCAGCTTTCCTGATAACCAACACTAAGTTCCAAACTCCTATTCCCATTCAAATGACTCAACCTACAAATAGCTATTTTCAAGGTCCCACATTTTCTCCATTCCTACCATCTAACACTAGTTTGAATGAGGATCAATCGAAGGCCTTAACTCAGTCCATCATAAACCTAAACAAGGTACCTAATCCTGTTGAACCCATGACTCAAGCTCAAGATCAAATGACCCAGATATTAACTTCACTTCAAAAACTTTCCAACAAAGTAGTTGAACTAAAGTGAAACAACAACAAGGGTCCTATACAACAAAAAAAGCCTAGTTCATTAGTCAATGACAATTATTGTCACCTCCATAACACTAGGCAACATTCTGAGAAGACTTGTCCCCAATTTTTAGCATTATATAGTGACAACACCCAAGGTCAAAAAAATGGAAAACCTCATGTTATGGTCTTTAATGTACCTCATGAAACAGGAAATGAAGAGGTTTCCTCATTAGAGCAAGTTATGGTAAACAATCCCAACCCACCTAATGCTTGCTATCGTAGATTTAAAGACATCATGAACAACACACAATAACAAACTAGGCATGACCCTTACACTCCTCCAAACAGAAGAGCTCCTAGTCAAAGTAACACAAATACTCAAACTGAGTCATCCCAAATAAACACCCACAACAACCAAATCCACCTTCTATACTTAGAAGAACTCCACCTCAACAAGAAGTCAAAGATGGACCTAAGACTTACAATCTAGTTGAGGATTTTAAGAAAACAAAAGCTAACATCTTAATATATGACCTTTTACAATTTAATGAAATGAAAGAGGTGATTCAAGAGATAGTTCATACACCTGAAACTAGAAAAGAAAAATCCGCAATCCTTGAAAGGCAAGTTCACTTCACTAAAAGTCCTAAGACATCATTAGTACAAAATGTAAATAATTCCATGATGAGTGAGAAAGAGCAACCTCCTTTCCTAACAACTCTAATTATTTTAGGAAAGAATGTTAATAATTATTTGATGGATTCTTGAGCAACTGTTAGTGTCATGCCTCTTGAGGTATGTAAGACTTTAGGAGCACAAATGATACCATAAATGAAAAATGTGAATCAACTTAATGGGTCCAACATACCTGTAGTAGGGTCATTAAAAGAAGTGAAAGTGCAACTTAAACAATACCCTACATTCACATGTTACACAGATATCCTAATAGTTGACATGTCACCTACCTATGGTGTGCTCCTATCTAGGACTTTTGAAGTCAAGTTTGGGGGCTTCTTCAGGTTAGATTTCTTAGAGCTATTAATCCCTATCAAAGAAAAATCTGAGTACATGGCTATACCTCGAGAACCCTTCTACAAACAAGTAGTTACAACCTTGGATCAACAAAATAAATCTTTGGAAGATCAAAACGTTAATCTTTATGTTGGGGTTATTAAGGTTGAGTGCAGTGAACATGTTGAAAATGACTATGTGAGTGGAATTACAAAAATAAATCCTCTCTCTCATGTAGATCCCATCCAATCCTATCAAAGTTCTAGAGAAGGTGAAGAAAGCTATGGAGACACCTTGCCTTATCAACAACTTGATGGATTTCGTTTAAGTGATTCACCACCTTTAAGGGAAGATCAATATATAAATAAGACTCTACCTCTTAAAATAGTTGAAGGTGTGCTAAATTTTAAAGACACATCCATGGAACATTTTCCTAGAAAGGCTATATCTGATGTCCCACCAAGACCTAAACCTATCATTGAAACTTATCTCAAAGAAAGACTTGATACAAGCAAGTTAAGATTAGGTCTTGATTTTCATAATCTTAAGCATCAACAAATTGTTAAACAACGTCTTAACATGAAGTACATTGGTGAAGTCTTTAAGATAGGAGACCTAGTCTTGGAAAAAGGTAGAAAATTTGACCGAGCAAATCTTCAAAGTAAGTTCTCTCCTATGTGGTTAAGCCCATTCCAAATTAAAGACATCATTGACCCCAATGTGTACAAGGTTGCTGATGTGCTAGGATATAAGTTACCTAGAAATTTTAACGCATTCCATCCAAAGCATTTCTACTCAAGTGCCCCATATGGAAACCTAGTAGATTCTTAGTTGCATGTTTTCTTCCTCTTCGTCATGCATTTCATTTGTATATAGTTACATTTGCATATTTTCTTTGCACTTCCATCATTTCTTTCTTTGCATATTGTTTTGATTTTTTTCTTTGCATATGATTTTAATAATCATTATGGTCTTTTGAGTTACTAGGCATTGGTTCATCAGAGCACCACTAAAAATAATGTGAGTATAATTCTTTATATAATATTCTTAGTACTATTACATAAAATCTCTTTTATATTATATATTTCAATAACACTTTGATTCTTCCCAGACTTTTTCAAGGTTTTAGTTTTTTTAGTTATGTTGGATTATGGAGCATGAGATTTGTGCTAACTTATCATGTAATCATCATGATCATATGAGTGTAGGATAGGTGATGTTGGAGAATGGTTAGCCATAATCACCAGGTGACTTTGGAAAACCCCATTTTCCCTCTCATAGGCCCTAGCCCTCAAGTGGGATGATCCATGGTTACCCTATGAACAATAGGGTGAAGTGTGTTCATCTCCACTTGGGAACCCTTAGCCACCCAAAAGACTTGCTATGATGTTATCAAATTGTAATTAAAGGCACATACACGAGGGTTGAACTACGCCATGGGCAAAGTTTCCTTAAAAAAAAGGAATGAGGACCATGTTCACTGGCAGTGCAGCTAATCGGCCAGACTCATGTTGGAATTCCTACCTTAAGAATGAAGTACACCATGGGCAAAGTTTCCTTAAAAAGAAAAGAAAAGGGAATGAGGACCATGTTCATTGGTAGTGTAATAAGTTCTTAAGTGTGATGGGGTTCTGCAGCTATCCTCACCCTAACCTCCATTTTCTCTTTTGAACCTATTTTCCAAAAAAAAATGTTCCAAGGAAAAATTTGAAAGTTGTGACTAGCAACAATCTAATATGAGCCTGTCCTCCTCATTAAGTTTAGTGTGGGTCTTATGCTCAAAGTAGTCCACGTGTTGTTGACTTTTACTTTGTAAGAAGATTGGGAAAGAAATCATGATTATATATTTTAATTATATATAAATGTATGTAGTTAAAATAATAAAACTATATATTTAGAATTTAATTAAATAAAATGGTGTGGTTTGGGTGGCCTGCATTTAGTTCTCTTTTGATTATATGGTTATTTAAATCATGTTTAGATTAATACAGTTTACTTTTAAGTTTTCATTTGCTTGTTTTGTGATGTTTGTGATTTCCTACCTATTACATCATTTTAAAATTTCTGTGATCTTGTTCCTTGCACTTGCATGCAATTAAAGTTTGGGGGTTAAGTGTTGATGTCAACACTCCCATTCTCTCATGGGGCCATAATTATCAACGTCTCTATCTCTCTCTCTTAATAACCACAATAAAATCATGCCAGTAGTGGGAATTTAAACTGTCGGGTGGTGGGCATTAATGGTGGCAGTTACAGACATTAGTGGCAAACGTTTTGGAAGTTACGACAATTATGGTCATTAATGATGGCAATCATGGTCATTAATGATGGTAGTTACAGTCATTAGTAGCAAACATTTCGGAAGTTATAATGGTTATGGACATAAGTGGTCACTTAATTGAAGAATGTGAGCATCTCTCTTCAGTGGCAGGTGGCAGTTTTTTGTAGCCATTACATGAAATGTAGACATCATTATGGATGGTCATAGTGGCTATAAAATGGAGCCTACTGGAGGGGCTCTAGGAAGGAAGGAAGGGAGTCCCAAATAGGCTTTGGCTATCAATCTGAAGGGGCAACTTCCTCTCCACTAAGTAGCAATTTCCTCTTTTCTTTTCTTTTCTTTACAGGCTTTTAGTTGATCTTCGAGGAGGGTCCAAGGTAGGAGCTAGCAGCTCAAAATCAAATCCTTATGAGTCTTCTTAGTGACTGGTAGGAGCTTGTCACGGTGGTGTAGATGTCGGTGAATGATCTTCCTCTCTACAATGGTGTACAAAAGGAGGCAAATGATGGCAGGATTTGAGGACTGCAGTTGGTACCCTGTGCAGACTACAGTGGGCAATCTCTCTCTCTTTCTTTCTCTCTCTCCCTCTCTCGTGACGATTGCGATCTTCTTGCCCAGCAGTGAATACCATTAACAGTCACGGACCAACAACATCAGTGGGACCAGGGAAAATTCAATTCTTTTAATTACCTATTGTATTGAAGACAATTATTTAATTTAAATTCCAGATTTCTTTCTAGCTTATTATTTGCAAAAGGCCACGTAGCCCTCTCCAGTTGAGACTATTCCTACGTTTTTGTACCCATACGAGAGGCACCCTAAGCAATAGTCTCATAAAACGAGTTTTTTTTCCCGGTGTTGGTGCAACCAAAATTTATGCATCAACAATATCATTAAAGGGCCAACAAATTCATAACATGTAGGATTCTTTTAGTTCATTGGAATTGTTATTTGATAGTTTAAGCCTTTATGAGGAAACTATCAATAAAATCTTCTTTCAATGAATGTATCTTGTTATAGCTATTGTAACAATCCAAGATCTACTATAAAAGTGATGGGCTTGAG
>MNCI01023750.1:0-17840 GCA_015680685.1 Gnetum montanum | reverse complement strand
CCTAATGTCCTAAGTTACCACATTGATTTCAAGAAAATCCCTAAAGAATTTGGTATTTTATTGTGGTGCCCAATGTCACTGGGGCAATGATATCGCGTACGTGACCACGATATCGCATATGCGATGTATCGTACGCGATATCGCGTCCCTCCAAACCTATAAATAGGTGACCCCCCGTAACACTTAGCTTCATTTCACACACATCACGTGAAGGAGTTTTTCCAATTTTTCTCTATGACTTGCGAGTGTGACACCTTTGCTTTTCAACCTTTATCATGCTCGCTAGTACTCCGATTTTAATTCCGTCCAAACCTGCTTGAACCTGGAGTGTTCAGATTAGTCGTGGGGGAGGGACACCTGTCGAATAACAACTAACTTTTTTGGAATTTATCATCATCCAAAGGACATTATTAAGGGTAATTAGTTGTAAATTAAGAATGAAATGTGGAAAAAAATCATTTAATCCCTTTAGGTACACCGAGAAAATAAAATTGGAAACTACCTAAGTAAAATGGACTCATTATTACAATCTTTTGGGCAATATTACACGAAGATAAAAAAATTAATTAATTAAGGCAAGTAGTAAGGTATAACTTACTTCAAAAACAACCTTACTAATGCTTGGCCCCGTGTGATTGCAGATGGCCCCAAAACGTGGACAAAAGAAAGGTCCTACTCAAGGTGGAAGCAAACGACCTAGGAGAGGTGGAAGACAAGATCCTGCCGAACAATATGCAGAATAGGAGGAACAATCGTTCAGTATTCATCAAGAGAACCCTCCTACCGTATAGTCTGAGTAGGCAGAATGAGGTGCTGCTGTAGTGCCTGAACAGGGACAACATCTCACGTTGCCCCATGAATGTGTTCAGGTCATCCATGAAAAGTCCACATTCACTGCGGTGATTGTGGAATTAAACTTTGAATCTTTTGTAGAGTTTACTCCTGAGGCTATTAGGGCTCACCTCAAAGGGTCTCCCTTATGGCCTATCCTCTCTGAAAGCGGTGCCTAGTACTTAGGGGAGATGTACCAATTTTGGCACAATAGAGAGCAAGGCACACCATCAATATTTGTGGTGTTTCAGTTGATTTCTCCATGTAGACCATTTTGAAAGTGTTAAACCTTCCAAATACAGGGCCCAAGGTTGCTCAGTTATCCACCCGTTCAGACCTCGATGTGCGATGGGATTGGTTGGAAAGGGAGTATGACAGAGATAAAACATTTGGTGAATTGACAATGGAGGAGAGGATCTACTTCAAAATTGGAACTTATCACCTCTTCCCCACGAAGGGCTTAAAAAGAATATCAACATATGTGGCTAGAGGATGTGCAGTGCTGATGGGAAAGGTTAATGCTAACCTGCCCCATCTATACTTAACGGAGATCCTAAGGTGGTTCGAGGAACGGAAGATAGGGAAGCTTGCCTTGCCTTTCCCTTGTCTTATCAGGAAGCTGTGCCAACGTGCTGGTATCAGAGGATATACTAATGATGTCCTCCGAAAAGCCTAGACTGCTTCATATGCTGAATTGTTAAAGTTGCCAGCTCCAAGGAAAATCACTGGTGAGATGCTGGAACTAGAAGAAAAAGAGAAGGCTGTTTGGGATGTCTCTACAGCATAGGTGCAAACTCATGCACACCTCAAAGAACTCAACACCTTACAGGAGGAAAATAAACAGCTTGCTACCGAAAACCTTTAGTTGACCATCGTGGAAAAGCAAAAGAACGTTCTCAAGGAACACTTTCATTAATTGTAAGAACAATTCATCCGAGTCAACCAAGACATGAGCCATTTAGCTAGGGAGAACCGAACCCTCTCAATGGAGGAGGTACGCACAATTTGCCAAAAGACAACTATTGAAATAAGTGCATGGAAAAATGAGGCTAAATGACATGAAAAGTTAAAGGAGCACTTCCGATACCAAGTGGGAATGTACAAACAGATCCTTGAAAAGGAGATCCATATGGCCAAGGTTGACATCAATGCTATCAGTGCTCAACACACTAACTGGTGAGCCATATTAGACACATGTGCCCTTGCCCACCAAGTGGAAGTTAAGAACTGGGACCTGCAATATCACGAATGCAATATCGTGTATGCGATATCACGAATGCAATATCACGAATGCAATATCGTGTATGCAGTATCGTGGTCGCCCAAAATGCGACTCATCAGAGCAGATGCAATAGTTGAGAATAAAGCACTTTGTATCTTTCCATACCATATATTTGAAGCCATAAAATTAAAAAATTAAATAAAATAAAATGAAATGTATTAAACATTTCAATTTGCTATGAAATGTTTGGACCACTAAGTGATAATAATTGTTTATGGGCTACGGTGTTTTGAAATGGGATCCTATTTTCGCAACGAAAAATGTAAAACTTTATGAATCCCTTGCATTTCTGGCAATATAGATCAAATCATATGTAAATAAAATCCAATTCAGTTGCAACAACAATAGGAATAGGCAAAAAGATCTTTAATAAAACTCACTCTAAGCATAGTTCAACATGTGAAGGCTATTCAACTATATTTTGTGTTTATAGAGCTTTTAAGATTCCACTGTGCTATTTTCTTTTAGGATGGATAAAGTCACAACAACTTTAGTGTTTTCTTATAGTTGTTATGTTTCAGTTTTACTTTTGCAAATTCTTATTGGATGAAAGTATTTTATTTCTATGAAGTTATTTCTTATTCATTTATAAAATTATATTTTGTTTTATCTATGGTTAATGGGAAAATCTTTGAATATTCGAGTAATGTAGAAATCTCTATTACTTTGACTTAGCTGCTCTTGGCCTAAATTTTTAACACTCCTATCATGTATTTCTTCCTTAAAACAACCTTTAAGTGTGATTGCTTACTCAAGGGATGTCAATATGCTTGGAATATCACCGTTGGAAACGCGGATGATGGAATTTTGAAAATGATTGGTGCCCCATTTTATTTGGACACAAACACTTATCATCCAAAAACTCTGAAAATGATTTTCACCCAAAAAGGGCTAGAACTATTGACCCAACAAATGGTATCCTACAATAATGTGTTGGATCTATCATGCAACCATCTGACTAGTTCAATAGACAGCATTGGAGGCCTGGGCAAATTAAGGCTGCTCAACCTGTCTCATAACATGTTGATGGGCCATATTCATGCTAGCATTTCCAATTTAACTAGTTTGGGACAACTTGACCTTAATTCTAATAGATTCTATGGGATCCCCCCTTAGGAATTAAACTCCCTCAATTTTTTGGGTGTTTTTAATGTGTCAAACAACCTTTGATGCAGCAAAGTTCCCACTTCTACATAGTCACCACATTTAATGAAAGATCATTTGCAAGGAATCCATGTTTATGTGGATATTCTAAAAATCATCAATGCCTAGAGCCAAAAATGCCAAATAATGCAGCATCAGCAGTGGCAGACAAAAGCAAAAGCAACAATGGATGGTGGGATTGGTTGTTTGAACTTGGGTGGCTCATAGCATTGGGATTAGGCTTTGTATTATCTTTTGGGGAAACCATTGTGCTAGATTTTCATTGGATGCTTTTTAGTGCTTGTATGGTCAATACATCTTCTAGTTCTTCATGTGTTGCTACAATGAACATAATATGTAGGAGCAAAGATGGTTAACACTACTATGTATAGTTTCCCATGATCATTTGGCAATCAAATATTTGTATCTAATTCTACACTTGGAGGCACTAGTGAATGCTTTTTACTGTGTAATGTAATGATATTACAAGTTGTGCTTAACTAATTTTCTAATTAGCTATTATGATTGAATAAACCATGTACAAGTTTGATTTTATAATGATTACAAATACAGAAGGAATTTCACATGTAAGTTTTTTTTTCCACCTTAGAAGGGTAGATTGGATATGTTAGACAATAGTTTCCTACTACAATGCTACTTTACTAATGCCATACCCAGTTTTTGATTGCTCGATTCTCTAGGTGCCAATAGATTCCATCCATCATATTTAAAAATTTGTTTGGTTTCAATTGATTGTTGGTATTTTATTAACATTAATCTTAAGATTCATGTAGACCACAAATTCTATTATTTTGTTTTTCTTTTTGAGGTATAATATGCTTAGATTCATGAATCTATCAACCTAACATCCTTGGATTCACCAAACCAAATAGGCACTAAAGCTTGTACTAAATTACGAGGGGTTCAATGGTAAGGCACTTACTATAAACTTATTATTCAAACACATTGATGTTGTTTTAGTATGTTTGTTGTGCTTATCCTCATGGAGGTTGTGATAGTTCCTCCTAAAGGTGAATTCATAAGCTATAGACCACTCTATTCTGAGAAAAGGGGTTGTGCTACCAACCCCAATGTTTGTTTGTCAAGGAAAAAAAATAGTGTGTAGGGCAAGTGGTTAGGACACTCATCTCTTAGTTGGGAGATTGTGAGTTTGATTCTTACCTATGCTTTTGAGTGTGGTGGTGGTAGAGTAGCCTTGTGGTGGGTCCCTTTTCATTCGCAGGTCCCATCTACTCTATTGTGTTTGTAGGGATTGTGTTACCAACCCCAAGTTGCCTTACCTCCTATAAATATATATATATATATATATATAAACAACAACACCCACACACACAATTTACTTGTAATATAGGTACACCCCAAGATATATAGTCCAATTAGAACTTTATCACTTAGCATTGCTCAATCTAACCCATGACTTGGAGCTTTCAAATCAAAAATTTTATTAATACACTAATGCCTTATTGTTAAGAAGTCCTTGTTAGACAATGAGGTTAGTACTTGAGTTACCTCTTATTAGTAGAAAAATGATTGAAGATTAAAATGGTAAACTTATATATACAGAGTTTATAAAATACCACCTAAGTTCTAAATTAGGACTTCAAAAATTTTAGAGTACCATCATTGATGCTAGCTCATTACTTCGTGAACTAACAAGGTGAGAATTTAACTTCCCCTTTTAACACATTCTTGAATTAAAAAAGTACTTTTTTTTAACATCTATCACCAACTTATTTGTTGAGGATCAATACTCAAGAGATTCAATGCTCATCTTGTCAATGCAGGGTTCAAGGAGGGAAGGGCAAGGAATAAGCAAAAACCTAACCTATGTCAAGTGGCTCCACAAAGGCTTAAAACTTAACCTATGTCAAGTGACTCCACATAGGCTTCAAACCAAGTCTTACAAACTTGAGAAACAAGCACCTTTACCACTTATATGATAAAATGGAATTGAGATAATTTCCCACACCGTGTAACTTATAAATGTAATGCAATGCCAGTTCTTTTTGTTTAATTCCAGCTATTCAAGTCGAAGACAATATCTTCACCTCCAAGGATGACATTTTACAGGCCTTCTTTGAGTTCTACTCTCGAACTTTTCGAAAAGAGGCCATTGACCCCATAGCAGTTAATACTTGCTTAGGAGCTATTACTCCGTTTAATCGCTCCATTTTTGGTGATGCTTCTCTTCTTTCCAAATAGGACCTTGGTAATGCTCTTCAACAACTCCATGATGGTAAAGCCCCTGGTATGGATGGCCTTCCCACAGAATTTTTTAAGAAATTCTGGCCTTCTCTTCAAGACATTGTCTATAGTGTGTATAAGGAAGCTCTCAGGGTAGGATCCTTTGGTAAGCAGATTAATGCTGGTATTATTAAGCTTCTCCCCAAGTCAGGAGATCGCATAAACATAAGTAATTGACACCCTATCACTCTCTTGAATGTTATCTACAAAATAGTAGCCAAAGCTATCGCTAATAAACTTAAACCTTTTCTTCCTCATCTTATAAGAAAGGAACAAACCGGTTTTGTTCAAGGAAGGTATATTTTAGATAATGTTGTTACTGCTATTGAGGGCTTGCATTGGGCTTCTTCCACTAATCAAAATGCCATTCTTCTTAAGTTGGATTCTGCCAAAGCCTACGACATGCTTGATTGGTCCTTTTTAAAAAGTATAGTCAAACACCATAACTTAGGTAATGTTTTTGAAAGACATATCGATCTTGTGTTGTCAGAGGCCTCGTCAGTCATTTGCATTAACGGATCCTTCTCTAAGGTCATTAAGCTTCAAAAATTAGTTCGACAGGGGTGCCCTTTAGCCCCTTATCTTTTCATTCTGGCTGCTGATGCTCTTGGAGCTGTTCTTTGATCTCATAACAATTCTATGCAGCTAAGCGGTATCTCTCTCCCACAACAAGCAAAGGATCTTGTTTACAGCCAGTTTGCAGATGATACTTTTATTACCTTGATTGAGGACCATAATAATTTTAACACTACCTTGCATTGCATAGATATTTACTGTAGAGCCTCAGGAGCTAAGATCAATTGGAACAAAACACAAGCCATCCGATCTAGCTTCTCTCCTAGGCCTCCTTGGACTTATCATTTTGATATCATGTGGTTATCTCCTACTGATAATTTCACCCTCCTAGGCATCCCTATTGTTCTATTTGCTACTCCCACTACCATATGGAACAATGTGGTGGAAAAGGTGAAACATAAAGCTTTGAAATGGGCTTCTAAACCCTTATCTCTTGCAGGTAGATTTATTGTTGTTAACCATATTTTGAGCTCCACGCATGTCTACTACTCTTCCTTTATGGCTCCTTCCAAATCCTCTTTTCAATGCATCAACAACATACTTAGAAATTTCCTTTGGGGGGATAAGGATGATCACAAAGCTTTTCACAGAGTAGCTTGGGATACTTGCACTTTAAGTAAAGAACACGGGGGCTTAGGCCTTGTCTCTATTGAGCACCAGAGTATTTTCTTGGCCTTCACATGGGTGACTCGGTGTATTGAAGGAGATGAAGCTTGGAAGATCCTTTTTAGGCATCACATCTCCTATCTTGGTATTCATCACAGATGGCAAAATACTCATTGGAGTAACTGGATTTTTAGTGAAGGCTCTTAGAAGATCAAAGGTTCTTTCTGGTTTAAGCAAATTTGGCGATGTTGGAGCCAACTTAGAGGCTTGTTGTAATGGAAACCTTCCCATATAAGCTTGCACTCTCTATCGACACACTCGATCTGGTGGTCTCCTATTTTCAAAAAGAATGGAGGTTGTCTCTATGATGAATTCTCTCATAGAGCCAATCGTTTTGCTGACCACAATCTCCACCATATTGACCAACTATATACTGTTAGAAATGATTCTCCTACCCTCTCTTGGACACAGGCAAAAGTTAAATGGGGGTTTCAAAGACAAGATATTATCATTTACCAACACATAGAGCATGTTCTTTCTAACTTTGTTGTGCATAAGTTGCATAATAATATTCCTTGGTATGAAGATTGGTTTTGGCCTGACGGTTCCCCTCTTTGCTCTTTACGTATCTCTAAAGCCCAATCTTGGTTTCATGCGCAAGCTTTTCAATTCTCCACTCTAAATAGACGTTGGAGTTTACATCTTGAGGATCACCAGTGGAAAACTATTTTTCGTCGGATTTGGACTTCCAAGGCTCAACCTAAGCATCGTTTCTTGTTTTGGTCCTTGGTTCATCAAGGTCTTCCCATCGGACATAGGCTTCATTTTTTAGGAATTGATCATCCTAAATGCCCCATTTGTAAAGCGGATGATTCTTTTCAACACGTCTTTTGGGATTGCTCATTCTCTCAATACATTTGGCAATGGTGTAAATCTCTCCAAGTCTTCCTTCCTAATCATTCCCTTAGTTTTCCTCAATGTATCCTTCAAGATGATTGTGTTAAGCGTCACCTTCAAAAAGCCTGGAAAATCCTCCTATTTGAGATTATCTTCTTTATTTGGAAATGTCGTCTAGATGCTTGGTATCAAAACACAAATTACAAAGAATTTAACTACGGTATGAAATGCTCTATTGCTGGAAATGTCCAACTTCAATGTCGTGAACTAGGCTTTCTCAATAATATTACCTTTTTCAACTAAATTCTCTTTGAATTAGGTGTCTTGATCTCCTTCTTCAGCTGTCGTCCCAGGGGGGTGCGATAAGCTTTTGTCTTGTTGCAGGTTGACTGGGGGGTCAACTTGCAACATTGGGCTCTGTTAAGGTTTTGGATTTAATTTTTCTTCTTTGGCGGACAGCGATACCGTGCCTCTGCATCCGAGATCTTCACAATCCGATATGGACAAAATTGAGAATCTCATCAATGTGAGCGTTCAGCCGTTGACTTCAGCAGTTCCAGTATCATCGTTTGCAATTGTTTCTGTGGCGAGACTAGAAAGCCCTCCCAGGGCTTCAATTCCGGTATCTTCATTGTTCACATATACACAGAAAATATCATAATCATCAGCTCCAATTATTCCTTCTGTGCCTGCTGGCAGCAATGGCAGCTCTGGTGACAGATCCGGAGGGATTGCTTTGGGTGGTTTTGGTTCGGTTCGAACACTCTGACTGAGCCTGTGTGGAAGACGATCAAGAGAAATGTTCTCAGGATCTCCAACAATCTGAAGCTGGTCGTTTTTCCAAACACCTAACGTGAGGATCCTGGAAAGGCTCTGAGAGATTGGGATCTCTGGGGTCCCTTTTTCTTCATCATTTTTCTAGGGCTCATGCTTTCCTGGTCTTCCTCGATTGATAAGGTTAGTACCATGGTTGTTTTTTAAAATTGTTGTTTGCACACAATGCTGCAATTCCACTAGTACATGATTCATTTCTGGAATTCATTCTTAGTTTATTAGTTTAAGATTGAAATTGGGTATCATTTTCAACATCAAAAATGTTGAAAGATTGCTTAAACATAAAAATTTTATGACTTCGTGAGAAAAGGCTAAGATAGGATTACTGAAAATATTTATTACATCCAGGAAATTACAAAGGAAGTTGAAAACATCATTGATGTAATGATCCAAGTAGATAGGGTCAACTTGAGGGAAAACAATCAGCAGATTACAATTGATATTGTAATTCATTTGAATGTGAGCCAAAGAGGGGCAAAATAAAAATATATCTTCTTCATATTCTATGGTTTGTTTCCACAGTTTGCAAATATGCTCTTCTCTTTGTAAATTGATCCAATGACTTGTGTCAATAAGGAGATGATGAGAGTTGATTCTTGCTTTAGCAATTTGATTCCTTAAATGAATAGGAATATCTGAGAATAGATACTTTTGAGTACTAGATAACAAACCTCTTCTAAGAGTAGGTAAATAAAATACCTTTTTCCTGCTGTGTTCAACTAAACCTTGGTCAAAACTTTATCTTTTATAGTCTTCTGGAAAAGCCTTTGGTTTTTAGGAAGATCCTTTATTATAGTATTCCATGACTGAAGCCATAATTTTCCTTGATGCAACAATCCAATTCTTTGTGTAGTATTGATCATCTCCTTAGCATAATTGACTTCCTCCATGTGATTTAATTTCTGAGTATAAGCAATAAATTGGCAAAGGGCTTTAACTTCAAGAGGAACCAAATTTGCTTCTAAAAGTAAGATATCATAAGAAGTCTGCATTTTTACTTAAAATTCACATACAAGAAACTATTTTTGAACATGCTTTAATTTTGTCCAATTATGTGTGGAAAGAGAAGGTCCCCATGCAACAAACCCATATAGCCATATAGGTTGGACAAGATTGTGAGAAGGTTTCTTTCTGATTTCCTAGCCAAAATTTGTTTCCTGCTACAATTATTTCTTAGAGTAGTGTAGCAGTGCCCCAGAAGTCATTTGTATTAACTAATAACAGTATGGTTTTGGTCTTATTAAATTTTATCTGTTGCAGTTTTTGCTTTATTAAAATGTATTCAATGTGTCCTTTAAATCATACCAATGTATGTGCTCACTATATTCCAACATTAGATCACTGGCAAATGCATAGTTCAGTAGGGTAAGGCAATAACTATACCAAAAAAAAAAAAATATGTAAAACTTTCCCTAAAAAAAGGTCAGAGTATAGCAAAGAAAATCAAGAGTTATGATATTGTCTATGTCCATGATTCATTTTTGGATGGGTCTTCATTATTACATCCTTAGCATTTTTCTTTTCAACATGATACCAAGTGTTTTTTATTATAACAATTCCAAAAATTCATATAGTTATGTTTTCTGCAATGTTCTAGATAATTCAAGTCATTTCAGGCAGCATGAACGGGCTTGTGAAGAGTTCTAAAAGTTGTATGTTGTAAAATTAGCTCAAACTTACTAGATAATTATGACTTATCTGATTTGTTGAGCCATGCTCTTGGTTTCTGTATTTGAGACACTTAAGTTGTGGTTGTATAAATATAGTATGTTTTATTGCTGCTTACTAGCACCCATAGAGAACATAGTTATGACAGACACACAAAGTTCAATTTTAAAAACAAAGGGTGAGGGCTTGACTCATGAGATGACACTTTTAACTCAGTCCTTACAACTTATCAATACATAAAGGTCTTAAGCCATCATTTGATTTTGACATTGAAAAAAAAAACAATTTTTAGATTTAGGAAACAAAATTGATTGTGAAATCATGTTGATGCATGCATGTGGACTTTCAAATTATTCATGTGTATAACAGTTACATGAAAAGTTGAATTACAGATGCTTTTGAATACATGAGGCTATTGGTGTTACCACATTTTTAAAAGTGTTAGTGATGAATGAGGCTGGAGTAGGTTAGATAAATAGGAATTAATAGCAGTAAGGTGTTATATTAGTTGAATTGCCAGGTGTACCAAGATGTTAATATCTAAGTGGGATAAGTAAAATGTTCTTGAAAGTAAATTTTCAAGGCCTACATAGTGGACGAAATTGAGGTTATCCAATGTTTTGATATTTGAACTTGTTAATGCATGTCAGTGTTTCTTTAATCATTTTGCTGTTAATGTATTCTACACAGTACTGGCCCATTGAAATCCACAGGCATTTACTGTGCAACCGTGGTCAGCATGGCAAAATGGGATACATCCATAGAATGCTAGTTTGCCATCTCACAATGTGAGCTGAAGTATATTGATTTAGGCCCTACACATGACTAGCTACAAATCCATAAGTCATATCATTTAGGCAGTGGTGACAGTTGAAAGTCTTTATCTTATCTATGTACCTTATTTTATCATCATTGGAGGTATTCCTTTATATTTTATTATTCGTATAAGAACTGTCTACATTCTTACACCCAGTAGACCACTCAAAAACATCATTGTTGAAAGAAAGTTCAGAGTTTTATAGCTCCATATTCATCATCAATCTGGGGCATCCATCTCTAGTTGATATGGTTAGATCTGTATTATAGGATTAACATAAACTCTTAAAATATTATTTATTTTTGTTATGTGATCAATCTGACTTGTTCATTTTATTTTGGCTGAGAGGCCAATTCCAGTTGGCAACTGGAAGCCACCACTTTGTCACGCAAACTAATTTTTTGTCATAATGGCAGCATAATTCAAGGTCACTTTTGTCATAGTGTTACAGATCAAGGGAAAAAACTTTAAGCATTTCTTAATTTGATGATATCAAATAAAAAATTATTTATGTTACAAAGGAAAAGTTTTCAAGGAGGTGTTGACTTCAATGGATTGGGATGCAGAGCGAAGCTTGAATTTGCAAAGAGTGCTTTATAGTCCTAATGGCCTCATCCAGATTTGTGTTGGAATTCAAGCTCATCAGCAGTTCACTTCTATCATAGAGTAATGATCATAAATGTGTTTTCTGTAAAATACTAAGTCTGAGGAGCTTGTGATGTCTGATTGCATTAGTTTTTTAAATCCCTGGAACTACCAATTTTTCAAAATTCGAAACATCAAGTTGGTGGGTACCTGCTACTTGATAAATAATGGCAGGCTAGTTTATGCTTGATTTTTATATGATCTCTAATAAAAATGATTCTTATAGCACAGAAATTTCTTTGCTAAAGCCAAAAAGTCTCAATTATAATCTCTCACTGCATTAGTCTTTGAAGTCTCAATGCCCTGTTTGTGATTCCTGGAAGCATCAATCTTTTAAAACCTGAAACATTGCCTTTAAATGCCCAAGCTTAACTTTGGAAGGCCACAGAGGTACTAACATTGGGCAAAAATGTTGTGATATTCTCTAATATTCCAAGCTGATTTTTACATTTTTATATAATATTATAGTGTATGGGATCCAAGGGAAAGTAAATTATGAATATATCTGTTATGCTTTTACATGGTGTATGTGGTACTCGGCAGATGGCAGCATGTAATATAGTTGGCTCATGTTGAGTGACTATTAAAAATATATCAAGTAAATTTGATGCTAATTATAAATATACATAGTTTTGGTAACATTTTGGTTACATGGAAATACAAAAAGTTAATGATTCTCTTAGGCCAAATTATAAATATATATAATAAATCTATAGCTAAACTAGTTGTATTTCATTTAAAGTGATAGAATTAATGCAAGTAAGTATCATCATCTCTTCATTTTTGTTATGTGATTATTCTGAATTTATACAATACGCTGAACATAAGTTTCTATATTTCTTGCGTCAGTCTAAGGTGTTTGCAGTTGCATTTGCGGTTCTTGCTGCTGCAGCAGTTCTGCTGACGTTGAATGTGGTTCTTTTGGTATGTAGTTTCTTATGCTTAAAATTTCCTTTTATTGTCCTTTTTATTATAATCATGATGTTCTTTTTGGGAGGTTACTTAACAAGGCTTTCGATGTTTCATTTTGCAGGGTGGGCACGTTATATTTTTCCAGAGTCTCAGCCTTCTTGGCTACTGCCTTTTCCTCTAAGATGTTGGAGCTCTTATCTGTATGTTGAAAAACAACTTGCTGATCAAAATAGTTGTTGTATTGGTCACCTTGGCTTGGAGTTCCTGGGCTGCTTATCCGTTCATGAGTGCTGCTGTTGCACCTAGCAGAAAAGGACTTGCTTTGTACCCTGTTTTCCTTTTGTACATTTCGATTGGTTTTATGATCTTTGCCATTGACTGAAAACTCTGGCTTGCACAATTTCCTGCAGACTAATTACGTTTTTTTTTCAGTGAATATATGGAAAGGGAGCTTTCAACATGAGTTGCTTTTTCTCACTATTTTGGCTTAGAAGAGTCTTACTCAAGCTTGAACAGACAATGTTGCACTTTCTTTTTATAGTTGTTTAAACAGGATGTTGAGTGTTTGATTTTTGTATTTAGATTTGTTTTGCTTCTTAGACATGATACCGAACGACAGATTTTACATGAAACATAGCATAATATGTTTCTAACAACCTGGAAGATGTTACCATTATCTTCGCCCCGTTTGAAACAGTGACTTATTCTCCCGGAAATGAAGCTAGAGGTTACGATGCTGTATGATTTAAATACAATCTACATGTGTATTCTTTTTCAGTTTTTGGTTACCATGTAATTTATCAGCTGTATTCTGTTTAATAGAAGTTAGACTAGAATTACAGTATCATTGTACAATGGCAAACCTTTCACATTGGCAGTAATATGGGAGAGTTGATGGGGTAAAACAGAGGAAGTGGCGTTATAGAGATTAAGAATTACGCCTTTAACATTGTGTTTATTTACACACTGCTATTAGTTTTCCGAATTACCGTATGCTTAGGGCGCCAGTAACAAGAAACAAACCGTGAATGAACTTACAAATATATAACCAGAGTTGAGCCATCTACTGTAAAATTCTAGTATGATATCAGAGTCTACGGGTCTGTCGAAAGCAAAAATTCAATATTATATCAGATCTGCCAGGTTGGAACTGGACGATTGGTGCTAAGAATTGATTGAAAGATTCCCTTTTAAAATGGTCAGACGATTTGGAGAAATTCTTCGAGCATCTTTTCACGATGTTTTACTAAATCCAATTTCATGCGTTACAAATTCTTTCCGCGAAGCACTAAATCCTAGGCCATCAATCAAATAAACTTAACAGACATGTACTTCGATTTTAAAGGTTTTACCTGTTGTCTTAGAGATACTAGTTATCTTGAATACAATTCCCTATTATCTGGGATTTTTAAAGTTCGAAGGTTTCACCGGTTAGTATTAGGTTGCACTACTTCGGCAGAGGCTAACAATTCACGAAGGACCAACAATAATATTTAAATTCTTTAAACAACTAGATTACTTATATATATATAATTTGGTTAAGAGGATAATTTTCTTCAACAAACCCTGTATATTTTAGCGGTAAGCAAATGGGGTTAACAGATTTATGACAATTAGAAGCATTAGGTTTTCAACAGCAATGCACTTTACTGCCCCGCTTAGCAGCAAGGACTAAACCATTTAACAGTGTCTTAATGTTAGTATCCTTTGTAGGCTGATTGCACTAATTTGATAAACAAAAAGATGTTGCTCAGTGGAAGTTTTAAATTTCTCTTTCATTTTGAAATTTCTTGGTTACAGTATTCATTAAATCATTAATGAAGAATGTAAACATGATTTTCACTATCAATAGAAACCATGACTGACGAATAATTTTCTTGGAACTGGCAGGAAGGGAAACCAAAAGAATGAACAGGAAGAACAACGTCGTTGTCAACGTAAGAGTGCTATTTCATTGTTTTTTATTCAAGTTTCAAATAAGTCTATTTATTTTTTATATTACACGTAAATATCTAACCCATGAAATCAATGAACTCCAAATCATGTTCTTTGCCCAAACTCGGGAGGTCGAGAATTTCTTTAGCGATCAAGGCAAGGTTAAAATTATACGCTCAGCCTTGATCTGTCAACAAAGCATGAGAGTTGGGTATTGCCATTCTTTATTTAATCGCTTTAAATATATCCGTAGTTTCAATATTTCTTTTTAAAAAAATTCCATGAAAGCACTTTAACATCCTGAAAAAAATTATCGCAGCATTGCGTTTTTGGAATTTGAAACGAGGGAGGAAGCTGAGCGGGCTTTGAAGAAGGATTGAGGTTACATTCATGAATTTTGAAGAAGGATTGAGGTTACATTCATGAATCATGAACACCATGGTCAGGGTAAGAAAACAGGGCCATCAATTCCCATTTCGTTTTTAACACCCCTTCACTTTTATTACGTTTAGATTTCTTATATCCATATTTGTGTGAGATCTTAGCTTAATTTTAAAATCTAAAACCCATTTTAAAAAAAGCCAACTTTAGTGTCAGCGGGATCTCATTTGGACCTTGAACAACCAGCTTAAACCGTATTGTTATTTGGTTAGGTGATTACCCTGAGACTCTAAGAGGTTTCAAGTAAATTGAATTGAATTTAAAATGTTCCAGGTGAGGCTTGCTCCAGTCATGTTCACATTCGAATTCTTCAAAAGGGTGATAGCGGACCAGATGCTACTCCACATAATAAAACGAAGGTAAATGAGAACTCCTATCTTCAGAAGCAGAGCAAGAACTTTAGCAGCCCTGCAGCCTAAAGATCCTGAAGCTGTAACAGTTCATGTTGTGGATAATACTCCTAAGTTTTCTTCCTCTCCTTGCAAATCCAAAGAAGTCGCACTTGTGGCTATGAAAGGAGCTGTAACAGGAACAATGGGAAGAGGCAGAGGAAGAGAAGGAGCCACAAGCACAAGAGACTATGCAAAAATAAATGGAAGACCAAGATTTACAGGCAAATGATAAAGGTGCAAGTTAAAAGAAAGAACACATTGCATACTTTGTTTCTTCTACATTGTTACTTGTCCAAATTTCAAATAAATTATGGGTTTTTTCCATTCCTTAATCAAGGATGGAACTAAGGACGAATGTTACTTTGTTATCTCGTAATATTATAAGCCTTAGGTTTCAAATGATTTCAACTTTGTTGATATATAGAACTCTAAGAAAAAGAGTAGGCAATAAAAAGCATTAATAGTTTATTAAGAGTCTTAGAGCTTGGAACTCTTTCGAAAATTTCTTCATACATATCAAGAGTAATATAAAAATTGGGTTAAAATTAATTTCTTAAATTACAAAATGCAAAAAGGACTTTTCTCCTGATTCTAAGTCATAATAATGAAATTTTGTTAGTAGAGGATAGATGATTAAAATGAAAATAAATAGAATTTTTTAATAGGTTTTGATATATTCTTGATAGATATGTAAAACTTTATTAAGTAATACAAGGTTGATAATTCTAGGGCAAAAACTTATACAATATTTTTTCAATGTTATATTTAAGTCTCAGTAAATTAAAGAATCATCCATGCTAAACATATGGTAGTTTATGTTTGAGACCACATCAAACGATCTAAACAGTTTGGGAGATACAATTTAATTAAAATTTTTTCTTTGCTTTAAAGTTATGCTTAAATGTTTAAGGTGAAATTTTATACATAATTAGTAAAATCATTTTCTCAACAATTTGCTCTAAAAGGTAATCTTGAAATGCTTCAAATGGTTGCTTTACTAGGGTTTTTATAAAGCAGTTTGTGTTCTTGGAATTAGTTGAAATGTATTAGACATCAATAAACTTTTCTCGATATTTATGTCTTATGAAGTACATAATTGTTTCTATGTACTTACTTTTGACATGGTACACTAAATTTTATACTACCTTAATAACAACTTGATTATTATAATGAATTATGATTAGTTTTGATAATTTAACATAAATCTCGATAAAGAGTTGTTCAATCTAGGTGACATCTTAGGCTGTCTCATGTAAGGCTTTGTATTTAACTACATGAAGAATAATGATACAATACATTGCAAACTGATTTTCCAACTTTTAGGATTTCCATACAACTAAATAAGAAATCTAGTTTTTGAACTTATTTTAATTGTGTCACCACTTCAATTTCTAGCCATCTATACTTCAATAACTCTTGATGAAGTTCTTATGAATGTCAATCCATAAGACAAAGTATTCCTAAGGTATCGTAAGATTAAGAATGTTTCATATATGTGATGATGATCTAGGTTTGGCATAGCTACTACTAATTGGTTTATAGAATCTTGAATATCAAGTCTTGTATTTGTAAGATACGTAAGTGTCCCAATAATTTATTTATACTAAGTAGGATCAACTGTTTCTTCGTTAATATTAACCTTGAATCCTAGGGTCATTGGAATATATAATTCCTTACAATTCTTTATATTGTACTTTTCTAATAGATTTGTAATATATTTGGTTTGAGAGAGTGTAATTGCACTAGTTGTTTGATGAAGTTGTAATTCCAAGTAATAATGTGTCAAGTTAAGATTAGAGATGTTAGAACATAAGGATAGCTGATACTCAAATTGTTCCACAATCTCAAGTTAACTGCTACAACAATTATACCATAAATTGATTTTGTAACTTACATACCATATTCTCATTCCATGTTAAGTTATCTTGTTTTTAAGAAGGTAAAAGTGATGAATTTATTTCAATAATTGTTAATCCAGAATATGTGATTGACAAAATTATAGTCATTAATGGTAACTCTTTGGATAATAGATATATGAACAATGCTTCAAATTGTTAGCTCATAATAGGTCGTTTCACGTCTATTATCCTTTTTCTTTTTTAGTTTCTTACACATAAATTTTGACTTGATACTAGTTAGACTGTACTTGACAAAGAGTTGTAACTCTAAAGAAACGAAACAACTTGACATACTACTAATTTATGAATTCGGGTAACTTTTAAGTATTATAAGTTTTGTAAAATAAAGCAGCATCATCTATGAATCATCATCTTCACTTACAAGATGAATCTAATGACTTATGAATTGATTCATACTTGTCAAAGAATAAAACTTAACTCAATGTGACTAAAAATTGACTCTAACTTAATTTAACAATGTATGCATTACATTCCAACAAAACACAATAAATGTCTATATTAATATACATACCCATTGCGTTTATAGCATCGTTTAGTTAGTAACATAATTGATGAAACACATTTTTTCATCAACTTCGATGTCGGAGCCCAAATGCTATGTTGGGTATTCGATGTCGAGGGGTATATGCCAACCTATAAATATATCACTTGAGCTCACGATTTTGAGTATGTTTCAA
>MNCI01023748.1:0-15347 GCA_015680685.1 Gnetum montanum | reverse complement strand
TCTCTCTCTCTCTCTCTCTCTCTCTCCTTGCATTTTTAGCATTTTCTTTGCATTTTCCACTATTTTATTGCATAGCTACACCTAAACTACACTTGGGCAACAATCTCCGCATGATTGACACCCTCATTTTTGTCAAAAAAAAACCTAACTATGCTCAACCCCATTGACACCATTAACACTGTTGACCCTGCTTGAACACTTAGCACCATTTTGCATTAGCATCACAGCTAACCACGTTGCACCCTGGTTGCATCTAGTAAGTTCTTGTTTAATTGACAAGACCATTCAAGGCAACCCGTCTCTACCTCCAATAGGCCCTTGCATGGATTCGGGGTTAGGCTATGCGCCCATTGTCCTCATTGTTCTAGCCATTGATATTTTCAGTTGTTACAAGTTTTAATGGTAGGCACGATAATAGTGTTGAACTAGATTATATATAATTTACATATCAAGTAACTAAGCACATAGACCATTGAATGATCAACCCAAGTTAGTGTTAACTCTAAAGTAGATGTTACCTTGAGGATGATTCACAAGACCATACTGAGAGCATTGCAGAAAATACCATCTTTAAAGTGCACTGCAAGAAACAACATCTCCTCCTTCTCATCCTCCATTTTAGACTTAAGGTCTTAGGCAAAACCTTTTGTTTCCTTTTAGGTGTGGCACCATTCAAAATTCAAGAGTAGGCCTGTAACGTCCCCATTCCCAAATGATGCTATTGGATAACAAAGATGGTGCTTCTTCATAACAAGTGTTATCATTATTGTAACAAGACCTGAAAGGGCAGTTGTAATTGAGACCTGAAATGATGCATTGTAATAATTGATGTGTCTCTTGAGATAACCTTTGGGGTTTGACCTAAGGCATTTATACCCAGGCTTAGAAGTCGTGCCAGGCATGGAGTGGCAGAGTCAATATAGGCAAGTCATAGGAGCCAAGTGAAGCGGGATAGGAAGAGGATTGGCCATCCCTTCTGGCTAGGTTGTAGGCTTAATTATGATGGCAATGTTGGATTGCCTCTAAGGGGATAGATGTCGAAGGAAGAAAACCCCAAGGAACTCTCTCAAAGCATGATCCAAATACATGACTCCATATTAATAAAGCATTCCTTTCTTTCTCCTTCTGCATTTTTCCTATTATTTCCTTTATGCATAATGTCGAATGTTAAATATATTTGACATTTGGTATATTGCCTTCTTACGCATAATGTCTAATATAAATGATATTTGACATTTTTCATGACATCTGAGAATGAGATGTCACAAGGCATATTACCTTCAACTCTTGGCCAAAGAGTGTGTGTCATGTTGGAAGGCCTAGAAGTTTTTTGGTTGAGCTTAGCCATAAAAAATTAGGCTTGTATGGTTGAATGACATGACATGACTTGACTTGACTTTGTAGGAACAAATGAGAGAATATGATTCCATGTAATCTCATGTGTACTTTATTTCATTTACATCATTAGTGATAAATCTTGTAGATTGCATAGAATTAACATTACAATAATTGCAAGTGTCTAATAATAAACGTCATGCTCATGACCATGGAAGTCCAGCCAACTTAGAATTGAAAAGCAAGTCCACATTGTTACAACATTAGTCTGGAAATCATGGGAGGGGAGATAAAAGATGGATTATGCCTTAGGAATCATAAATCTTGCAAGCATGACAAGCACTACATCTATTGCCTTCAGCTCTCTTGGCCAAATATATCAATAGTACTTAGATATTTTATGTGAAGTGTTTCTTTCCATGTGACAACATTCAAAATTCAAAAGTAAGCCTAGTGACTTTATCTCTCGGCCAACTAAGTCATCAAAAATTAGGATTGTATTATTGGATGACATGACATTACTTGACTTTGTAAAAACAAAGGTGAGAATTTGATTCCATCTATTCTAGCTATCAAAAATTAGGTTTGTATTGTTGGGTGACAAAGACATTATTTGACTTTGTAACAAAGGTGAAAATATGATTCCACCAAATCTCATGTAAGAAAGTGAGATCTGTGCTGAGACGCAGTGCTTATCATGCTTACAAGATTTAAGATTTATAATTGCTCCCGTGATTTCAAGACTTGAAAAGTAATGCTTTAAACAATGCGAAATTGCTTTTCAATGAAGTGGGCCTGACCGCCCCTGCCATGAGCGTGACTTTTCTGATTTGACACTTGCAATAATTGTGCACTGATGTTGCAGATGAAATGAAGTGCACATGAGATTAGATGGAATCATATTCTCACCTTTGTTCCCGCAAAGTCAAGTTAAAAGTCACGCAATATCATGTCATTCAACCATCCGACCCCAATTTTTGGCCTTCCTACATGACAGAGGACAAACTAGCCTCGTCTTCTTAGTTTATATTTAACATGGTGAATAACTATATTACCGTGGTGCTAACAAATATCAAAAAATAATTCAAAGCAGCAGTTTTCTTGGTCTCCGAAAAAAAAAAAGGCTAATGAGATAAAAAGGTGTTCTGTCGTCCTCGGTTATTCAGTTATTCCCTGAAACATTCATAAGTGAAGGCATACATATATCATACACAAAAGCTTTTCCTGCAAAACCCTGGCATAACCCAGTACTCCTGCACTTGTTCAAATCCTCCTGTTAGACAACAATAATGGCGCCCAACATTTGGTCATTCCGTTTTGCATTTGCAGTGTTTGTGTGTTTACTGCCGATCCATGTTGCTGCTACAAATGCAAATACAAGGGACAACAATGATGCTGTTGTCAATGAAGTGAAACCTTTGATTGCCTTTAAGAGATGCATCACCAGTGATCCTCACTCTGTTTTACAAAATTGGCGATCTGACTCTGCTGATGCTTGCAACTTCACTGGAATTCAATGCTCTGCCGGAAGAGTGATTTCAGTGGACCTTGACAGCAGTGCATTGGAAGGATCAATATCTGCGGCCATCGCCAATTTGTCAATGTTGAAGGTACTCAATCTCTTTGACAATTCATTGTCTGGACTTATTCCACCTCAGCTTGGCATGCTTCCTAAACTTGAAGCACTTTACCTTGGCTCCAACGCATTGCACGGACTCATTCCTCTGCAACTGGGCAATCTGTCTTCGCTGCAATATCTTAAGCTTCAAAACAGTTTTCTTAATGGCACCATTCCTAATTCTCTTGGGAAACTCAGCCGGCTCAAGATTCTGTACCTTTTTAATAACTTTTTAACAGGTCCAGTACCTGAGTCCTTCAGTGAACTCAGAGCACTAACGGAGCTTGTTTTGTATGAGAATCATCTCACAGGTTCTCTTCCTACACAGGTTCTCTTCCTACATTTCTGGGAGAGCTTACCCAACTCAAGATGCTGATCGTTTATGACAACTCTTTGACAGGTACAATTCCAGACTCCCTGGCTGGACTCGTTAACTTGATCGATCTTAANACGGACTCATTCCTCTGCAACTGGGCAATCTGTCTTCGCTGCAGTACCTTAAGCTTCAAAACAGTTTTCTTAATGGCACCATTCCTAATTCTCTTGGGAAACTCGGCCGGCTCAAGATTCTGTACCTTTTTAATAACTCTTTAACAGGTCCAATACCTGAGTCCTTCAAGGAACTCAGAGAGCTAACGGAGCTTGCTTTGTCTGAGAATCATCTCACAGGTTCTGTTCCTACATCTCTGGGAGAGCTTACCCAACTCAAGATGCTGATCCTTTATGACAACTCTTTGACAGGTACAATTCCAGACTCCTGGCTGGACTCGTTAACTTGATCGATCTTAGGCTCTCCTACAACAATCTCACAGGTGTTGTACCTGCTTCACTTGGACAACTCACCCTGCTAGAGATCCTCAATCTTAACGATAATAATCTGCGTGGATGCATTCCACCTCAATTGGGCAACATCTCTTCCCTTGAGTACCTTGATCTGAACAGCAACTTTCTGAATGGCACTATTCCTGCTTCTCTTGGGAAGCTTAGACGCCTCAATTTCCTGTACCTTTACAGCAACTTTCTCAGCGGTCCAATTCCGGAGTCCCTTGCTCAACTCAGACAGCTGACCTACCTTTATCTCAACAACAACCATCTCAGGGGCCATGTTCCAGCTTCACTTGGACAGCTCACCAAACTTGAGGTTCTCTTTCTTGGCACTAATAATTTGCACGGCAGCATTCCATACCAATTGGGAAATCTCTCTTCCCTTCAATACCTGGATCTCAGCAGCAATTCTCTCCGAGGCACCATTCCCGGCACTTTCGTGAATTGCACTCCTCTCATGGTGTTGTACTTACATGAGAATGACTTTGAAGGAACACTGCCAGCGTGGATAGGAAGGTTGAACAAATTGCAAGGGCTGAATCTCGCTGTGAACATTTTCAGGGGAAGCGTTCCAGAGTCCATGGCCAACCTTACCTCATTGACAGAGCTGAATTTGAATTTTAACAGGATGCAAGGTACTCTCCCTGCGTGGATCTCTACCTTCCCCAACTTAATATATCTGAAGTTCAAAGCAAATCAATTCTATGGAGCAATACCAGACTCATGGATGAACACATCATCTATTATCTTGTTAGCAGTGGCCTATAACTCTTTGCAAGGAACCCTTCCAAACTGGCTGGGCAATCTTTCTCACCTGGACTGGCTTGACTTGGCTGGCAACAACTTTACAAGTGAAGGCACGCGCTTTGATCAATCCATTCCCATATTAAAAGCCCTCTTTAATTGTCCGCAATTGAGGGTCCTCAGTATGGCCGACATTTATTTACGAGGGATCTTACCTTCAAACATTGGTTCTCACTGGCCAAATCTTCAAAAATTATTTTTAAATGGCAATATCATCTATGGCAGAGTTCCCTGCAGCATTGGAAACCTGTCATCACTTTTTGAACTTCAGTTGGGAAGAAATATTTTACATGGCAACATCCCTTCACAGATGGGGAACATGAGTTCTATTCAGTATATCGACCTGAGTCACAGTAAACTGCAAGGCAACATTCCCAGTGAACTGGCTCTTGCAAGCACCACTCTGGCTTACCTGTATCTCAACCACAACAATTTATCAGGCCCCATTTCTCCTAGCATCAGTGAGTTGGCAAATTTACGTCAGCTGAATCTAAGCATGAATTCTTTCTTTGGAAAAATTCCTCCAGACATAGCTAAATGTTCACTACTGGAACATCTGGATCTTTCTACAAACAATTTGTCTGGAGAAATCCCACCAGAGGTAGCTGGTTTAAAATACATTATATTTGGGTTCAATCTGTCCCGAAATGCTTTAACAGGGAAAGTACCTGAAGACATAGGAGGGATGCAGATGGCCCAGTTTATTGATCTCTCCAACAACCATCTCTCTGGAAACATTGGCATTCACATTGCAGAATGGTTAACTGCAGTGCATCTCAATCTCTCTTTCAATAATTTCACTGGAAATCTCTCCGAAAATATCGGCGAGAAGTTGACGCAACTTCAAATCATGGATCTCTCGCATAATTCTTTTACAGGAAGGGTTCCAGAGTCGCTGACCAAGCTTGCTTATCTACATGTCTTTAACATCTCTTACAACTTTTTTGAAGGGCAGATCCCATGTAAACAGGGCATTTTCAAAAACCTAAGCAAATGGTCTATAGTACAAAATCCCTTGCTATGCGGTGGTTGCTTTGGTCTCACTGAATGCAAGATTTCTGGTTCCCATAATTCCCACACCCGCACAATTCTCAAATTACTGTTAATAATCATCACCTCCTTGTGTGGGATCTTGACTCTAAGTCTTTCAATCTGGCTGTTCTGTAGAAAAATGAAAAATTTTCAATCAAGGTCCATTTTGAATATGGTTAATTTGGAGAAGCCATTCATGAAAATACCAATGCAAGAATTAAACAGGGCCACTCAAAATTTCAATGAAGGTAACTTAATTGGCCAAGGGAGATTTGGAAGGGTATATTATGGGGAATTAAACTGGGGACAGAAAGTAGCCGTTAAGGTATTCTTGTCATCCCAAGAGAACAGATCTGAACAGAGTTTCAAGAAGGAATGCCAAATTTTAGGGAAACTGCGACATAGAAACCTTATTAAGATCTTGACCGTATTCTACTCCAATGATATCAGGGCCATAGTCATGCCTTACATGAGCAATGGTTCTCTACATTCGCGTCTTCATGATCAACATGGAGAACAGGGCAGATCATTATGTTTGGAAATGAGGCTCCGCATCTTGAAAGAGTTGGCGACTGCAGTGAGCTATCTCCACCATGACTGCAGTCCCCCAGTGATCCATTGTGACATTAAACCCCAAAATATATTGCTGGATGAAGAAATGACTGTGAAGCTCTCAGATTTTGGCATAGCCTGTTCCATGGCAATTTCACAATCACAGCCTATAACAGCTCCTACATCTTCATCATCATATGGGATCAAAGGCTCTGTAGGATATGTTGCTCCTGGTATATTTTTATTCAACTATATTTTAGAACATTTATTTTTAATTTCAAAGGTTACTTTTCATTTTAATTTAGTATCTTACTAATTTCGATGCCACTTTTTATGGAAATAGAGTATGGAGTTGGAGGGGAGGTGTCCATTGAAGGAGATGTTTATAGCTTTGGAGTGGTCATGTTAGAAGTAATGACCACAACTGAGCCTACAAATGAGATGTTTGGCACTGATCTCACTTTACGAAATTGGGTGTCCATGGTATTCCAAGCAAATTCAGAAGGGGAGAAAACACAGAGAATTAAACAGGTTTTATCCAGAGTCGATGGCAGCGGTGGAGGCATTGAAATCCAGAAAGAGGAAGAGATGGAGGCAGTTGAAGGCATTTTGAGGGTAGCCCTGGTTTGCACATGCCATGAAGCTAGCTCAAGGCCATCCATGAAACAAGTGGAGTCGATTTTGTTTAAAATCTATGATTCATACACATCTTCCTCGTCCACGGATAATATTCAAAATCAATCCGGACTTCGTTGCAATAATTTGGAGGAAGTAATACTGTTGGTGGAATCGCAACCACCATTAAACAGGTACGGGAAATCAGAAACCCAAGAGGCATCCAGCTCAACCTTCTAATGCGTTTGCCTTTGTAAAGGTAACTTACATGCCGTTAAGATTTACTTTTGAGTTATGATATTGTTTCTCAAGGTTTTTCAGTGTAATTACGTGCCCCAATTATAGTTGGCCATGGAACTTGCAATGCCTTTAATCATTTATGCAATTTGCAAGGCTTTCATACAGTTGCTAATTCCAATTATGGTAACAGTTTGCAATTTGCCAATTTGTGTTAACCGTTCCGTGAACTTTTGAAGAAACATTATGCATAGTAAATGTTTCCTCAGATATGAAAACAGAGCTAACAGAAAACGCTCAATTTTTGCAGAGTTGGAATATAGGGAAGATGAAGGGAAAGACATGGAGGGAGAATCTTTGCAAACAATGAAACTTGTGCCTCTGCTTGGGTTATTATTATTTGTTAAAGAAATTGTTTAACCTCCTGTTTGTTTGTAGTTCTGAACTCCAGCATTTCCAGGCTTGCTTTTCTAGCAACGTTGATTTACTGTTGCCGGTTTAGCTGCACGTCTAACGTGTTGATTCAGAAAATCAAAATTTGACTGTTGGATCACAATTGGCTCTATCTTGATTTTGTATTTGCGGAATTGTAAATGTTTGTTGCGACTATCGTCTAAGTATTGGTAAGAAGAAACATCTAAGCATATTAATGAGCTCGGTACATAGTTTTCACAGGGTAACATTTTATCGGTACCGAGGATCCATCCTTTTTCCTTCATTTTTTTTAACTTGGTTGAATATACTGTTGATAAATTTTGCTTCTGGCGGATGGTGAGCATAAATTTGTGATCTCAATTTATACTGAAATGGGAAGAAATATTATCATCGGATTTTGTATATTTGAGTTTTGTGTACCCTCACTTAAATTTAGTAGTTTGGTGTCTATGGCGCTTTGTACACCCTTCGTGTATTATACATGGACATTGCAAAGCATTCTGAAAAAGTGTCCAAGAATCATTCGGGTTCCTAATGTTTTATGCGTATGAGTGCATCTTTCGTAAACATGGTTAGATATTTTTGTGATTATACATAACAAATACGGTGTTTTAACGGACATGAGAGGTGTTAATTTAAAAAAATTTAAATCAAAATTTACTAAACTTTAGATTTAACTTGGGCATGAAAAGGTAAAGTTTAGGCATGCAAGCTTAGTATTCTCATGAGGTGATCCAAAATCTACACACAATACTTAGAAAACACATTTTACAAAGGATGACCTAGGGTATTTTGCATATGGACATCACTAATTTGAGAATCGGTGGAAGAGACGAAAGATTTATAAAAAATAATAAAAAGAGAGCCAAAGTTTAAATAGAAGAAACTCAATAGAATCACAATCATAAATTATAAGTTGTAATAATAGCATTAAGTAGCAATAACAATGGTGGTGGTGGTAGTTGCTGATGTGTAAGTTTTAGACACATTAACATTGGGAAAACTCATTTAGGGAGACTAGTGCCTAGGGCACCTCCTGTATGGGTATGGGAACTTAGGAATCATAACATATAAAGATGCTAGTAGCTAAACAATTTTAACAAAAAAATATAAACAACAATTTAAGATAATTTTGACAGAACAACAACCAGTTTCTTTTTAAATTTTCAACAATAAAACTTATGTATCAATAAAATAAAATGTAAAATTAAAGCAAGAAATAGCTAACAACTTGGATAGGATTAATTTGAGTTTTGAAGTGAAACAGGTTCTATGTTTAATCCACAACACAAAGACCATAGTTCAATTGCAAAAATATAAAATAACAAAATGAAATGATGACTTAGCTCAAAACAAGCATCAATGGAACAACTTTTAGTGTAGTGTTGCCTACCAATGCTTGTAAGAAGCACACCTATTCTAATGAGCCTGCAACCTCCAATTGTTGAATCTACTTGTTGTTGTGCCCTGAACCATTTCTGAGAGAGCCTTCAAATAGGCAATAAAAGTAAGAGAGAACCTTGGGATTTTCCACCGTGACTCCACTTGGAGAAAACCCCACCACCGTAGCTAGCATTTTGCTTCCTATTTCCCTATCCTCTTTCATTGCTAGAGAATTTATAAGGACTAGTCTAGCACATGAGGAGCCACTACTGGTGCTTAACGGCCATGGCACTTACTACACACATGTAATGTCCATTGTAACATCCACTACCACCACTCTTACATAACGTCCATTGTAACATCCATCGATCACATGTAGAAAATAGCTACAACAAGGAAATGTAACTCTAGAGCTAAATGGATCCCCATTAATGTAGGAAACAGCTAGGAACCATGCCTCATTACCCACGTAACATCCAAATCTACCACCACCCAACATGAAATGGGCGGTACCAAAGTGAAAACAATAACGTCCATCATTACTCACATGTAGCAAACAACAGTTTCTGCAACATGGGCACACATAACAGTTGCATACGCCTATCATGTGTAGAAAACAACAATCTCTATCAAGGTAACATGTAGGAAACAACTACAGTTGTGCAGTTAAAGAACGTGGTTGATAGAGCAGCACACCCACGTTGCAACGCCAACGTCCAAGTTGTAGCTCCATTACTACCATAAATTTTCAATGTGCATTCATGTTACTACTGTAAAAACAAAAGCAGAAACCAAGAAAACATAACACCAATATAGATTAAGGAATTGGATTTTTCAACTGCCATCAAGTGGCTACCTAACAACAAAATCCGCACCTCTAGTTCGAGTGTTTCACAGCAATGAGAACATAAACAATTCAACACAATTCCATCTGCAATTGCAACTAATCAGTCCTGGAATGTGGCGAAGGATATCCCTAAAAGAAATGAACTATGCAAATACGGTTGCTAAGTTTCCCTCGGTGCATTCCGTAGTTGCAATACCATTACTTTCATTGTTTCTAAATTTTTTTATATATCTATTTTATTCCTTCCATGTGTTCTTGTGTGATGTGATTTATTGATTCTCTAAAGTTGACATGGTGATGTCCACCAATAATGATGTAATTTCCATCCAAATCGTTAGTACATTGTTTCTAAAGACTTTTCAAAATAGCAACAATCTATTTTTCATTGGAAATCTTAATTTATGATTAACCTTTATAAACAAAGTTGATATTACATTCTTTTATTTTATTTTATCAACTTGAAACAAATATGTTATGGATATGAGTAATGAAGAACACAAACTCATCTTTCTATAAATGTATTATGCTTGATTTAATGTGATTAAACCAATTTATGAATGGGCCCATGCCTAGCATGGGAGTGTTGATCTCAACACTTAGCCCCAAAACTAGAAATTGCATGCAAGTGTAAGAAACAACAAAATCATAGAAATTTTAAAAGGAGATGAAAAAGATAGAGGGTCTTCCTTGTCACACCATCTTATTTAATCAAGATCTAAACATATAATCTTTATAAATCATAACTTTAACTACACACACACACATATATAATTAAGATTTCATTTTCAATCATCTCATGAATAAAAGAAATTAGCATGAGCATTACATTGAGCACAAGATTTATACCAAACTTAATGAAGAGGATAGGCTTATCTTAGATCATAGCTAGCCACAACTTTCAGATATTTCTTTGGAATTCTTTTTGTTTTGTTTTTTTCTTTTCTGAAAATTTAGAAAGGGAATGGATGAAAAGGAATAAGGGAAAATGAGGAAAATCAGGAAATGAAAAGAGAATATTTGCTTTTGTCTTTTTGAATTTTGGGGAAATAGGCTTAAAAGGAGAATGAAGGCTAGGATGAGGATTGCTACCAAACCCCATCATACTTAAAAACTTATTACACTACCAATGAACATGGTCATCACTTTTTAAGGAAAATTTTCCCATGGTGTACCTTATTTTTAGGGTAGGAATTCCAACACAACTCTAACCAATTAGTTGCATTGCCAAAGAACACGATCCTTTTAGAAACTTTGCCCATGGTGTAGTTTAACCCTCATATATGTGCCTTTGATTATAATCTAGATGGCATCATAGCAGGTCTCCTGGGTGGCTAAGGATTCTCAAGTGGAGAGGAACACACTTCACCTTGTTATTACTAGAATATCCATGGATTGTCACAATTAAGGGCTAGGGCTTATGAGAGGGAAAATGGAACTTTCCAAGGTTACCTAGTGATTGTGGCTAATCATTCTTCAAACTTACATATCCTACATTCACATGAACATGATAAGTTCGCATAAGTCCCATCCTCCATAATCCAACATAACTAATAAAATTTTACCTTGAAAGAGATTGGGAAGAATCAATCAAATATTAAAGTATATCATATAAGGAGATTTTATATAATAGTAATATGATATAGCATATAAAGCATTATACTTACATTATTTTCAAATGGTGTTATGATGACTCAATGCCTAGTAACTCAAATGATCATATTGATTACTAAAATCATATAAAAAACACAAATCAAAGCAAAGCCACTATGCTAAGATAGAGATGATGGAAATGTAAAGAAAATATGCAAATGCAACTATATATAAATGAAATGCATGGTGAAAGGGAAGAAAGCATGAAACTAGGGATCTACTAGATGTCCACATGGGATGCCTAAGTAGAAATGCTTTAAATGAAATGCATTAAAATTTCTATTTAATTCGTATCCTTGCACATCAACAATTTTGTACACATTAGGGCCAATGACATCTATAACTTGGTATGAAGTTGACCACATAGAAGAAAACTTACTTTGAGGTCCTGTTTGGCCAAATGCTCTATCTCTTGTTAGGACTAAATCTCCTATTTTAAAGACTTTACTTGCAGATTTCTTATCAAATCATCTTTTAATAATTTGTCAATGATTAAGATTACAAAAATCAATACATAATTGTAATTCACTTGTTTGTTTTCTATCAAGCACTAAATTTGATATCCAACTTGAATATTTCATAGGATAAATAATTTTAGATTCTAAAAGTTTATCAATTTCTTCTTTAATCAAAGTTTCAATCTTAGGATTAATGGGTCTAAGTTTTTGTCTAAATGGTTTGGTTTTGGTATGTAAGTAATCAAATAAAGCTTCTCTAGTTGTCATTTTAGTAGAGATTTTATTTGAAAAATATGACATCCTTTAATATAACTTCTTCATTAATTTGAGAAACTTTAAAACATTGATCACTAAATTCACCATTGGAAAATAAAAATTCATGAATATGATTATCATCATCAAAACTTGGATAGAAAAGATATTATCTAGAGTAGAATAAGAGTTAACCTTTTTAATAATAATTTTAGAATCCCAAGCATTGTGTTTAAAAGGGACATCTAAAGTAGTGGCTAATTGAGCTAATACATTAGGAACATAATTTTCTTTTCTAGGGATATATTCAATGGGTATATGATCAAAATTTGGCTTAGCTTCTAATGTTTTAATGGTTAGAACCTCATTTATATCTTTGTCCTTTTCTAATGGTGGTGGATCATCCAAAAGAAATGTTTTTCCATCATGTTGATAATCAGGCAACACATCTTCATAAATGTCTTCACATTTTCTAAAATTTTGATAGTGTTGGGTGGAATTTGTATGAGAAAAAGGATTTATTTTTGTGATTTCACTCACATGGTTATTTATAACATTTTTGCCAAGTCCAACTTCAATAACTCCAATATAAAGATTAGTATTTTGATATTCCAAAGATTGATTTTGCTGATTAAAAGATGTTACCACTTATTTATAAAAAGGTTCTCTTGGTATAACCATATATTTAGATTTTCCTTTGATAGGAATTAATAATTCTGAGAAATTTGACCTAAAGAAGCCCCCAAACTTGGCTCCAAAAGTCCTAGATAAAAGCACACCATAAGTGGGTGACATATCAATTACTAAAATATCTGTATATCATGTAAAAGTAGGGTATTTTTTAAGTTGTACTTTTATTTTTTTTAATGATCATACCATAGGTACATTAGATCTGTCAAGTTGTATCACACTTCTTGTTTGTGGTATCATTTGTGTTCCTAATGTTTCACATACCTCAAGTGGCATGACATTAATAGTTACATCAAAATCCATTAAACAATTGTGAACATTCTTTTCCAAAATGACCAAAGTTGTTAAGAAAGGTGGTTGATCTTTCTTATTAGGCATAAAATTACTTTGAGTCTTCTATTAATAAATCATTAGTGCTTTTTGCAAAATGAACTTGTCCTTCAGTCATTGAAGATTTTTCTTTATTGGTCTCAAGTGTTTGAAATATCTTTTGAATCACATCTTTCATTTCATTAAAATGTAAGAGATCATACATTGAAATATTGGCTTTAACTCTTTTCAAATCTTCAACTAGGCCATAAGCTTTATGTTCATCTTTCACTTCAGATTGAGGAGGAGTTATTCTAAGTATAGAAGGGGAGTTTGTTCATTGTTGGACATTTTCTTAGGATGGTCTAGTTTGATTATTTGTGTTATTTTGACTAGGAGCTCTTTTGTTGGGAGGGGTATAAGGATTATTCCTAGTTTGTTGTTGTGTGGTGTTCATAATGTCACTAAGTCTATGGTAGCAAGTATTATGTTGGTTGGGATCACTTACCATGATTTGTTCAAATGAGGAAACTTCTTCATTTTCTGTTTCGTGAGGTATGTGCAAGACCATAATAGGGGTTTTTCCATTTTGTTTACTTTGGACATTATCACTGTATAACACTAAAAATTGAGAACACGTTTTTTCAAAATGTTGCCTAGTATTATGAAGATGATAATAATAATCATTGATTGATGTGCATGATTTTTCAAATTGTATAGGAACTTTATTGTTATTTCACTTTAGTCCAACTACTTCATTAGAAAGCTTTTGAAGTGAAGTTAATATTTGTGTTATTTGTTTTTTTTGTTTGACAAGTAGATGAATTAGGATTAGATATTTCATTTGGATTTATGATGAATTGGATTAAAGCTTTTGATTGATTGTCACTTAAACCAGTATTTGTGGTAAAAACGAAGAGAATGTNACCTTAAAAATAGCTACTTGTAGGTTGAGTCATTTGAAGGGGAGTGGGAATTTGAAATAAAGTATTATTCATTGAGAAAACTTGTGATGGTAAAGGAGTAGACTGTATAAGATTGCTAACATTCATCATCCCAAATTGAGTTTGAATGCTATTCATCAAGGTAATTTGTTTTAACTCAGTAGCTTTAACCATTGTTCCTTGTATTTCCATTATGTTGGGATTAGATTTAATGGCATAGGAAAAAAATGAATCAATGGTAGAGAGGTAGNATCAAAGAACAAATTTATGTTTTGAAGTGATTTAGGAATATCATGATAGTTTGTGAAGTTAAAAAGGTTGCTTACTAAGGGAGCTAGGGGTTGATTAGCTGCCATCCTAGTTCAAATTCTTCTAAGGATAGAACTTGGAAATCTCAAAGCTCGTTGTTTCCTTAAAGTAAAATGATGAGTAGCTGGTTGATTAGGGGTAGGAGTAAAAGCTCTTTATTGAGTTGTTTTATGGGGAGGTTGGCTCATAAAATGAAAAATAATAAGTGTAAAATGATAATGAATAGTAAAAATTACTACCAAATTGTAAATATTAAAGATAATAGAAAAAATTCACATATTATATATTTTTTAATTTGCTATTATCTATGTATTATATATTTTTTAAAAAAATAAAAAATTAAATTACAATAAAAGAAAAATTGAAATTGTGATATATAAAATTTAAAACTAAAATAAATAGGAATCTTTAGACACTATAAATAGGAACAATGATTTTAGAAATTGTAAATGGGAACAACAATTTTCAAGAACAAAAAAGAAGAATTTTTAGCACACAATAGTATGGTAGAAAATAACAAAAATAGAAAAGTAAATTTGAAGGAAGTTGAAACAAGGAAAACCCAAGTTTCAAAATAGAAACAAAGAAAAAAAGGAAAGGGAACAATACCAGGGATAGAAAATAGAATAGAGATAGAATCAGGAAAAGAAAGTGAAACAAGTCCTCCTTCTAGCATCAAAAAGGTGTTGATGTGTCCAAAATTTATGCATCAATAAGTAGTAATTAAATAACAATAATGTGCAAGTAGAAACAAGTAGTAATTACAATATGTAAACAACAACAAGTAGTAGTTGGCAACATGTGGAAATGAGCAACCAACAATAAACGACTATCAAAATGATGAGAATGGAGAGAAAGGGAAAGTAAGGATATAGAGGAAACATGAGATGCAATAAGAGAATGAAGAGAAAGAAAAAGAATTTAGGGCTAAATTCTCTTTGCCTTTAGAATTACACTTAAAAATTTTAATTCATTACTTCAAAGACTCTATCAAGTGATACAAATAAAGAAATGTACTTTCTTCCAACTTTTCAATGTATTTGTTAGAATAT
>MNCI01023743.1:48335-66161 GCA_015680685.1 Gnetum montanum | reverse complement strand
GGTGTGACATCAAGGGGATTTGCGGATTCTCTTTGGTGATGTTTGGGGAGTTGTCATGCAACGTGATTATACTAAGATCCTTGTAGATCTAATGAAAAATGGGAGTAAGAGTAATCAAAAGGCACTCAAAAATCCAATGCTATTCTAGGGGGTTCCCACTGGAAAGACATGCACCCATGCTTGAAGGTTGGAGGCTTCTCTAGATTCAGTAAAAAGAAAAAAAAAAGAGAAAAAGAAAAAAAAAAGAAGGAAGTGCCACAAAACAAAAATCACTCCTTCCTTGAACAAAATGCCAAGTGATTGTATGCCTTGTTGTTATGGTACTCTCATAGTTGCCCATCATGGGATGAAATAATGCGATGTCACTGATTAGAGGAATGGACTTGGTCCTGAGCTTGGAAAGATGAGTTAATGATATGTTAATCATGCTTTACACGCAGGATTCATTGTGCCCTAGGTTAGTTACCTCATGTCCCAATCTCTACGATCCCTTCTATAGCTCATCTCATCTCACTGTTCGTGTAATTATTGTGCCCAATGTCACTAGGGCCGTGATATCATGTACACGATATCGCGGCCGATGCGATATTGCGTACGCGATGTATCGTACGCTATATTGTGTCCTATAAACCTATAAATAGACGACCCCCCCCCCCCCCCCGGCAACACTTAGCATCATTTTTCACAATTCACGTGGGGGAGTTTTTCAAATTTTTCTCTACAACTTGTGAGTGTGACACCCTTGCTTTTCTACCTATATCTCGCTTGCTGGTACTTCAATTTTAATTCCTTTTGAACCTACTTGAACCCGAAGTGTTCAGCTTAGTCATGGGGGAGGGCCACCTGCCGAATAGCACCTAGATTTTTTGGAATTTATCATCACCCAAAGGAAATTATCCAGGGAAATTAGCTATAAAGTTTGGAATAATTGTGCCAAAAAATCATTTAATCCCTTAGGTATACCGGGAAATTAAAATTGGAAACCACCTAAGTAAAACGGACTCATTATTACAATCTTTTAGGCAATATCACACGGAGATAAAATAAATTAATTAATTAAGTCAAGCAGTAAGGTATAACTTAACTTTAAAAACAACCTTACTAATGCTTGACTCTGTGTGATTATAGATGGCCCTGAAACATGGACAATAGGAAGGTCCTGCTCAAGGTGGAAGAAAACGACCTAGGAGAGGTGAAAGAAAACTCCCTGCTAGACAACATGCAAAACAAGAGGAACAATTATTCAGTATTCATCAAGAGGAACTTCCTACCGTACAGTTCGAGTAGGCAGAAGGAGGAGTTGCTGTAGAGCCTGAATAGGGACAACATCTCACGTTGCCCCAAGATTGTGTTCAGGTCATCCACGAAAAGTCCACATTCGCTGCCATGATTGTGGAATTAAACTTTAAATATTTTGTAGAGTTCGCTCCTGAGGCTGTTAGGGATCACCTCAAAGGATCTCTCTTATGGCCTACCCTCTTGGAAAGTGGTGCCTACTACCTAGGGAAGATGTACCAATTCTGGCACAACAGAGAGCAAGGCAAGCTACCAAGGCCAAAAAGGTGTCACAGCAGATTTGGCTTGACGACTTGTAGATTTCCAAGAATACAAAGATAAAGCTAGAGCCTACGAGGAGGAATGACAGGTATTCGCGGCTTTATATGTCAAGGCCAATCAAATGTTTCCACAACTACCCTATCTGTGGAAAGTGCTGACTCCATCAAACATCAAAACAATAGCATGGATGGCACAAGACCCTCAGACTGAGGAGGAGAAACTCCAGGCCATACTTCAATGCCATCAAGTCTCAAAACTTGCAACACAAGATAAAGGGAAAGCACCAATGGAGGAGCCACTGCCACCAGGAACTACATGAGTTCCACAAATTTTGTAGTTGTAGCACATTATTTATGTTGTGTCTTTGTTTTGTTTTCATTCCACACTATGGCATAAACCCATTTCCACCATCCAACAATCACATACCTATCCACTGTGTAATCATTATAACTCGAGGACAAGTTTTCATTCATTCGTGGGGGTATGATGAGTCGCATTTTTGGGTGACCGCGATATCATGTACGTGATATCGCGGCCACGGTATTGCATCTGCGATATCATAGTCCAACCACGATATTGCATATGCAATATCACAGCCTGTCTCCTCATCTATAAATAAGAGGTAGACAAATGAGTAGGAAAGTAAGTAGTTCTTAGTCTAAGTATTTTAATTTCCTTCCCTCAACCCTTTTCCTCCCAGTGTATGCCCACAGTATGGTGATTGTAATTGTATGACATCCTTTATTTGAGTGTGATGTACTTTGACATGCACATGACCGGCAATAAAGATCGAGATTACTTCATCATTGTAGCATTCAGTTAGATTAATTATTTACTTACTTGTTATTTATTGCTTTCCTAATTAATCTCTCTCACCCTTAAACACCTATTAAACACGAAATGAGTACAACTTGATTACGAGCATTTAAGTGTGACTACTTGGTAACCTAGTAGCGTACCTAGGATCTACGCTTGGTAATCCCAGTGGTAGTCATGCACAAAGTCCAAGATGTGTACGGATAATCAAGGAACAGATGCTCATCGCACTTAGGCTAGGTTAGATTCTCTCTCACCCTTTCTCTCTTAGCTTAGATAATATTACCTTCCATTGCCTTCAAGAGTAGCATTAGGTTAGAAACACATCATACACCTCACTTTGGACTAAACCATATGTGACAAAGCTAATACTAGTCCAGGTGGGAAGACAGCGAACTGCGACCTAAGGCTAACTGTCTATATGCCACAACTAGTCCGTCTGCGGAGTTCGACCGGATCACGCACGTAACGCTTGTATTCGTATGGTTGAGTGTAGGGCTACCTCGCCACTCATCAACCCTTAATGGCATGGCATAACCTACTTAGTTATTTCTTACATAGTATAGAAAAAAAATTTAGTTAAAAAGTAGTAATAATATAATTTTCCACTTCATACTTTCTTTTTTCTTAAATTATATTTCTAGGTGATCACTAGCCCCTAAAACATATTAATCATAAGTAAAAAAATTTGAAAGTACAACACATGCTTAATCATTACATAGAAACCTCAAAACAACATGAAATTTTAGATATGTCCACTAAGGTTAATAATCTTACAATCAATGCTTTAAAAAATCAAAGATGACAACTAATTGTTATTAGGATCAACAATTTCATTCCTAACAACATTTATATCATTTTCAATATTGATGTTCAAACTTAAAATAATAAAAGGATTCAATGTAGCAGTGGAAAGCTTTGAGTAAATACTACCTTTTGTAAGAGAGAAAACTGCAAAAGTAAAGCTTAGTACATAATGCCTATCATGATTGATCTTACGTTGAGTTTATCTGGAGTTTTCTAAATTCCAGTTTTTAACAAAACATTTCATATCTGGGTAGATGATCATCTTCTTACATATTTTTCTTACATGCTATGTATTTGGACAAATTAATTCTTTCTATAGTAAAAGTAAAATTATTTATAGAAGCTTTTATCTTCTCTAGTTTCTTTATTTTTATTTGATCATTCTTACCATTGACATTATCTTGATTATTTATTTTCTAAGCTTTATATTTTTTTTTATTCTTAGCTTCAATATGTTTTCTCTTTTCAAGGACATCTTTTTCTCTTGAACAAAAAAGAAAAACATTAGCAAAATGTCCTTCATAATGAAAAAAATTATAAGAATTAGGAAGCTATGTAATTAGTTGAATGTAAGTATTTTTTATTTTCTTGTAATACCAATTTCTTTTTATGGTTAAGATGATCGATTCAATAAAAAATGTCTATGAGAACTGAATGGTGTAGAGATAGTTTCTATATGCTTAATGAGATTGAGAAGATTAACTAGGTTGACAAATTATGAAACTTTAGAATATTCTTCATACTGAAGATTAAAATTAAGAGTCCACTTACAAATGATCAATACTGCATGCTTATATATAAAAGATCTTATATCTAGGACACACTACACCATTGAAACATTGCCTAGCTCAACAAGTAGAAAAAAATGAAAATAATACCTATCTTAAATGACTTGAATGTTATGTTTTTGTATCAAATCATTTAATTGCAAATCAAAACTTTGATTATGAGATAAGTAACCTAACATTTAAATGAATAGATATTATGATGTAAGATTAGCTACCAATAACTTATACATCATCAAAGAGAACAAAATCAAGCATCTTAGTTACATCATCATCACTAGAAGAAGACTTCACAAATTATTTTCTTTAATATCCCTCTTATTATCACCTCTAAGTTCTAAAGGACAAGTAAGGTAATGAAAACTACATAAAACAAAGAAATTATTTAGTTTCCCTATTGTTATATCAAATTTTTTGAAAAGGAAGAATGTATAGTACATGCCCATTCAACACATGAATGTAGTGATGCTAGAATCTAATATCTTTTTCAAACATGTATTATCATTCAAAGGTGATGAATCCTATTCCTTGAAATTAGATAATATTATGGAACATAATGAAAAATGATCACATGAAAGTATTGATGAAAATTTTAGCAAAAATAATTAAATAATTAAATAGTTATAGTGAAAGCAATATTTTGCTTTGCAATGTGGTAAAGAAGCTCAGAGCATATACATATCACAGTCAAAGGAACATGCATCCATGATGTAATATATATGCATCATGGTCAAAGGCATAATTAGAATACACCATAGATGCTACACACAAACCATATCATAGTTACTATAATGGCCTAATGAAGATGCATGTGCCCCATCAATGCTATGCAAGGGAAAAATTTATTAAAAAAAATCTCACAATGTTGATGCTTATGTATAATAGAGGTTTTATTGTGATGCAAGTACTACAACTAATTAGAAAATCATTAAGAATTTTAAATGATTTGAGTATGTTTTTTTAATGGAAACTCACAATCACATTATCTATGCATGGAAGATGTCTTTTAACCTTCACCAATTTTTTTAAATTATTAAAATTGGATTACTTTATCTATGTTTGGAATATATCCCTAAGTCTCTAATCTAGGATAAGGTGTTCGTATGGGGATTTGAACTCTCAATCACATGTTATAGTTTTTGGGTTATGGCATGGCTAATATCTAATTCTCTTTGTCATATGCATTATTTTTGGTAACGGCTATGGCATCGCTGTTAATTTTAAATAACATGGCAATCAAATGAACATTTGCACCTTTGCATATAGTAGCAACCAACTTAAAACTATATACAATTGAAATTAACTAGTTAGAAACTTTAAATTTAAATTGTTTACAATTATGTCAACTCAAAGTAATTTAAATCATGAAATTATTTGTCTAAAAAAGTTTCTGCTAGATCCTTGGGGCCAAATTATTTAAATTGTTTAAATTTTCACCCACCATCAAAAACTTTCATGTTTGGCACCTCTTCTAAAATATTTTTAAAGCCTTCCTCCTCATTCGATTCTTCTAAGTCACAAGTATCCCAATCTAGTTCTCTCATAAAGTTTGCTTTGAGAGCACAAGTCACCCCTTTATATTGATTCGAGGATTCGATATTAAGTGAGAAGTTTGTGAAGGGGGTGGAAGGAAAAGAGCTAAAGCTTCCTCCACTACAATTTTTCCTATTTCTTCTCCCCCATGGACAACCTTACTCTACCTATTACAACAAGTAAATCCTTTGATATTCTTTCACACTTAATGGAAGTTGATACTTTGAACCCAAAATCTTCTGATGTCATTTCATTAGAAGCACCCTCTACTTTGTAATGAATCTCTCATCTTAGAATGTTTGAGGTCTAACTAATAAACTTTGATGTAAATGCATAAGAAGCTTTCTCTCTAATTTAAATATAGCTTTTGATTTTGTTCTTCTTCAAGAAATTAAGATTTTAGCTAACCATTTATCTCTTTCAGCTCATTGGTTTCTCCCCCACTCTTTAATTCTTTCTACTTCCCATGTGTGTGAAAAAGGTAGAGTTGTCATTCTCCTATTAGCTTATTCGAAAGACAAAATAATTCAATGTGGTTTCAATTCTAGCCATGAATTTTTTGGGTTATCATCTCCTTCTCACAAGGACTCTTTGGTGTCTGTTCAATTTATGCCCCTAATGACTCTACAGAATGGGCCCATTTGTGGCAAGGACTAGTCCATTCTCTTCCTTCTATTCCTTGAATTTTCAGTGGTGATTTTAATATGGCAAAATTCTCTCATGATAATTTGGGAGGATTTTTTTCTCAACTTCCAAATTGTGAGTATCAATCATGGTCAAATTTTAAGAAACGATTCTATCTTTCTGATGGCATTGAGGCTACTACTAGTGGTCCTCTTCAAAGATTCACCTGGAGTAATCTTCAGCTTAGACAGGCTACTTGCATATATAGTCAATTAGATAAATTTTATTTTTCCACTCTTTCTTTCTAGTATGTTTCTTTTTCTACTATTGTTCATCAACACGCAACCTTATCCGACCATTACCCCATCACTATATCTATGTAGATCCATGATAGTCACTGTAGGCATAATTTCCATATTTTTTGACTACACTATAAATATTTCTCTTCTCCTCCCACTTAAAAACTTCTCTCAAACCTTTGGAATGCAAAACCTAGGCCCTTAGGTCAAGTGGGCTAGATCTAATGGTGGCATCATGCTACTAGTAGAGTATGTAATTTAGCCTGCTATTATGGTAAGGAAGTGGCCTCTCATGCTAGACAAGAGTATAACAACATCTAATCCACTATTGATCACCTTACAACAAGTTTAGCTCAAAATCCCTTCAATGATCAAGTTCATGGGGAGTTAGCTAAAGTTTGCTCAACCTTCCAACATTGGGACATCTACAAGGCACAAAGTTTCTTACTAAAGAGCAAACTTAGTTGGTTAAATATTCAAGATGAACATTGCAAGAAATTTTTCAAGTATCTTAATAGCTCTTCCTCTTTGTGTTCATTAGATAAACTTTCTAATGAAAGTATCACCATCATTAACCACAATAGTATCCTTTCATATCTAAAGGAGCATTTCAAAGCCTAGTTTACCACTACCCCTATAGATCTCTCCTCATTTGAGGCTACCACTCTTAATTACCCTAGGTTAGTTAATTCTACCATGTTTTAAACTTTAGAAGCTAATATTACCCAAGGCTTCAACAGGCTTGTTTTAAATTGAGCCCTAAGAAGGCCCCTAGTTATGATGGATTTCCTGCTAATTTTTTTTTAAAATCATTGGGATGTACCAGGTAATGATCTCTTCTAAGTTATTAGAGAGGCTACCCTTGCTAGTTCTCTCAGGCCAAATTTAAATCAAGGGATCATTTTCTTCTTCCTAAATCAGGGGATCCTACTTGTATCTCCAATTGTTCTTAATGTGGTTTACAAAATTGGGGCCAAGTGCCTAAACTTACATTTGAAGAAAATTCTTTATCATATTATATCTTCCCCTAGCAAACAAGATTTATTCTTGGGACATATATTTTAAATAATGTGGTTGTTTCTTGGGAAGGTCTTCAATGAGCAGAGGATGATGGTCAAGAGATCCTCTTGATGAATCTAGATTATGCTAAAGCCTATGACAATATTAAGTGGGACTTTATTATCTAGATAATTACTAAACTAGGTTTTGATCCTAAGTTTCTTCATATGGTGAAATGTTTATTCTCTTATGCTACTACAAGAATTACTACTACCTTTGGTATCACTTCTTGCTTCTCTATTCATAGGTATGTCAGGCAAGATTGTCCTCTTTCCCCTGACCTCTTCATCATTCCTATTAACTTCCTCTGTCATCAATTAAACTTTGATATTCAAAAAAGAACCTCTTTGGGGTTTGTCTTTCTCCCCTCAATATCAACTTCTTAATATGCATTTCACTAATGACTCCTTTTTCCTCATTCAAAACATTGTTGCTAATGTGTAGTGAATCTTATCTTGGGTGGAGCAATATTTCTCTTGCTCCATCTCTACTATTAATTTGAGCAAATCATATTTTTATAGTTTCAATAATAATTACAGTAATTTTCCTAACTATTATTGGAAGCTTATTTAGGACCAAGATATCATTAAGATTTTGGGTATTCCCTTCCATTTTTGAGGTCCTACTTCAATCCTCTGGGAGCAAGTAATTTCTTGGATTCAAAGAAAATTTGAAAAATGAAAGACTAAATCCCTCATCGTTGTAGGTAAGTACCTTGTCTATAATTCTATTTGTGCTTCTACTCATGTGTATTATTCCTCATGCTAGGCTCCCTTCCATGCTACTTGATAAGTCATGTTTTCTTAGGGCTCTAATATCGGAGCTATGTTATCAAGTATTCGATATTGGGGCACAAAATCTAATGTAGGGGATCCAATATTGCCTCATTCATGCAAGCCTATAAATACAACACTTGGATGCATGGTTTGGATATATATTTTAGAAATAGACATAGAAAATTTTTGTTAGTTTGTTTCCAATGTATGCTTATAGTATGATATTAAGTGATTATACAGCATACTTATTCAAGTGTGACGTACTTGGACATATGCAATGTCCACTTAGATTTATTATTGTTAATTACCTAAACTCTTACTATTTTCCTTAGTTAATTTTTATCATTTATTATTTTTTATTAGTTTTATCATTAAGCAGAATAAGTACGACTAATCACAAGTGCTTAAGTATAATTACTTGGTAACCCAATAGTGTTATCATTTGATACACCTAGTAATGGTATGCTTGGTAATCCCAACAGTAGTTGCATGAAGTCCAAGGCATGTATGGAAGGTTAGGAATGGATACTCATTGTATGTGGGCAAGTTTAGACTTTACTTTTCATTCTTAATTAGTTAGATAATTGATTTCTTTATTATTGTTAAGAGTAGCATAAGGCTGAAACAACATCAAGAATCATATGCCTCACTTTGGACTAAACCATACATGACAAAGCTACCACTAGTCCAAGTGGGAAGATAGTGAACTGCAATCAAGACATAATGATCTAGATGTCACAGCTAGTCCCATCCATGAAATTTGACCAGATCATGTGTGAACACTTTTGATTCATATGGTTGGGCATAAGGGGTACCTGCTACTTATCATTGGTATCATTGCCAAGGATGGTGCTAGCTATCTAGATTAGTTATATTACACACAATCATTGTAAATACATTAACAATTTATCTTTCAAAAAATATTATGTCCCACACATCATTAACTAACAACAATGTTTCTTTCACATGGAAGAAATAATGCATCATATTAAGAGAACATTTATTAGAGAACTGATGAGATATATATTGAAGAAAATTGGAGTGACCAACCTCATGCAGGGATTTCATATGTTTATGACCACCCTAACTACACTCAAGAACTACATTCACCTAAGGCAAACAATCCTATAGGAGATGGAGTAAGTCCTAGATTGGGAAGGGTCTCAAGGCCTATGACCTCTTCATAACCTAGAAAAAATAAATTAAGGAATCATGGGAAGAACTATAGAAGTGATGGTAATTCTCCTAGTTGCTCATCTTCCTCTTCCTCGTCAACATATAGTTCTAACAAAGATGAACATAGGTATAGACATAAAGCTCTAATATGGAATTGAAAGAAGGATAGAAATCAACACCAAAGGAAAAATCAAATACATAAAATGAACATAGGCAAGATCATCACAATCAGATAGATAGAAATAAAAATTTTCACTATGACATGTCTAATGTTGGTGAACCATTGTTGGCCACTAAGAGGATGATGTAGATTATAGATGTAGTTAAAATACCTCACAGGCATTGAAAGGAAAGTCGCATCAAAAGGCTTAATATGAATAACATTCCTAAATTCATGAAAGGCTATAATTCTGATTCATAACATCATGTACAAGCCTTCCATGATGCTTGCATGTTATAGAACATTGAAAGTGGATGGAAAAATCTTAAGCTCTTTCCTAAGACACTAATAGATAAAGCCAAAGTGTGGTATAGATTGTTGAAATCAAATTCAATCCACCAAACCCAGGTCACCCGCATGACAGGTGAGAATACTCACAACTATACTACAATGACCAATAACACAAGAAGGATTAGCATCACAACATCAACAAAAGAATGTCACTTGTGCTCTGAACATACATAGGAATGACAATGAGAGTAGATTTCTACCACAATCTCTGAAACACCATTTCTTTAGGATGGTTCTCATGCATAAGCACAACACTTGTGGACCTACTAACTCATCCAAACTAGCACAATGCCTATCAAGTGCAACACCCTTCCTTTCACAATCAATGTTCTCCAATCATACGCAAATGCCAACATCCATTATAACTCCAATGCCTGATAGAAACGATGAATCTAGCACTATGGAGAGACAAAAGAATCCATGCATAACTAATCCTGATAAAGAGTACAATCACAAGCCAAATATCTACAAAGTTAACATAACTCCTAGTCTAACCCACCATACATTTCACAACCATGTGTGTGAGCAACAACCCATCTACACAATTTCCACTAATTCAAAAGACACCTAGTGGCTTGAAAATGAAGATCTAACATTATTTCACAAATGCATGGAGCTTTTCTACCTACTTATTAATTCTTGTCATGGCCAAAAGCTTAGTCATGGAGAAGATGCCCAATCCTAAAATCAAGAATTAATAAGTGTTTTCCATCTTTTTATTTTATAATTTTTTATCATTTTCTCATATCTTGATACAAATTTTTCCCATTATTTTTAGCTTTTTCCATACATTAATTTCATTTCCTTTGTTAATAATCTCATTTGTGAATAAAATGACAAGATGTAGCCTAATGAGGTGAGGTTTTATCTATGTTGTCAAAGTCATGAGGGACAAATTATTTGGATAGTGAGGCCACGTCATCCATCCATCCATCCCATTAATAAGACATTCTTACCATGGTTATGATGATAGTCTTTTTCCATCATCAAACTAAGAATAACCCATAATCATTGTGCCTAGATAGAAAAGTGAAGAACCAAGTGGAATGTGAAGGGTATGACATCAAGGGAACTTGTGGAATCTCTTTGACCACTTTTGTATGTTCTATCATGTTGTTAATGTTGTAATTATATCCTTGTAGATCTAACAAAAAATGATAGGAAGAGCAAAATAAGTGTTTTCTTACCATGTCACTAGAAAGACATGTTACCCATGCCTGAATGTAGTCCTATAGTAAGGTTAACACTGATAAAAATAAAACAAAAAAGCACAGAATAAATTTCTAAGAATTCCACTAGAAAGAGATATTACCCATGCTTGAAGATTGGTGGCTTCTTAGAAATCTAAAAAAAAAGGAAAAAAATAAAAAGAAGAGAAGTGCCATGAATAAACTCCTCCATTGGACAAAACGCCAAGTGATGATACTCCTTGTAATGATGATAGTCTTATGGTTGTCAATCAAAGAGATTAAACAATACAATGTCATTAGAAAGTGGTTTGGACTTGGTTTGAATCTTGGAAAAGTAAGGCTAATTATTACTTTAACCATTAATAACACACAATGATTTATTATGCCTATGGTAAGGCACCTCAAGTCCCAATATCTACAATCCTTTCTAAAATCCATCTCATCTCACTATTCACATGATCATAACTTGTCGTTTTATGTAAAATAGAGTTATTCTCTCAAATTAGTGGTTCTAACATGTGTGTTTTGCTAAAAAGGTATGCATTACATCAACCCCTTCAGTGCCTAAGGACATTTTTACATGTGGTTATACAAGGGCATTAAGAGATAGAGCCTGCTTTGGGGAGGACCCACTTGTATAACTATTGTAACTTATACTTTTTTAACACAACCACATCATCTTGAACCTTCCAAGTGCATGTATGTCAATTTCAAAACCTTCCATTATCATACAACTTATTTGTTCTATATCATGGATTCAATACCCTTTTCTTACATCTTCCAAAACTTTTAATTTCTATGATTTCATTTTCGAACATTACTAGTGCCCAAATACATATTTTCACTTACCCTAGAACTTTGAACTCTACATGAAATCTTCCAATCAATCACAAGGCTTCATTTTCCATGTTGAATGTCCCCATGAAATGCAATTTTAAAGCATACGATATTAAGTGGAAGTCAATATTGGCTACCCAATATAGGGGTCCATAAAAACTATAAATAGGACCCCTGCAATTCTTCAAAAATCATTTTCATCATTTGTAGCTAAGGAAGCTTTTGCATTTTTCTCTCTCGATGAAGAGTGTTGTGCATCCAACTTCCACATGTGATTTCTAGCTTCATACTACTTCGATTATTNAGGGTAAGAATGTTGAAAAACTTAAGCTTTTTAATGAACAATCAGTTGTATGCATGCCAGGATCTTTAATTAACATCCCTAAGGAATCATAACAATCATTATAGGTTATACATAAGGAAAAAGAATTTAATTGTGAATGGTTATAAAAGAAGTTAACATGTCCATACAAATTTCAATGAAGGCATCACTGAGCCTTCATTAAAAACTAAACCTTTTAATAAAAATAAATGTTAAGGTAAAAGTTGCCCTTACTCAACTTTAGCTAGCAAAAATTCTATGCAACAATCATTGACTTGGCCATATATCATTTATTAATCAAAGGTATCATGGATATATGTGTGGTCAATATCATAGATATGAGTTTTTGACTTTCTCAAACCATGTACTAGTAAGGTAACACCTCATTGTTTGAGATCTAGACTTACAACTTTCAACTTAAATATAACAATGTCACAAGTGTGTTGGAACATGAAATAAGTGAAACATAGGTACACCTTAAGATATATAGTACAATTAGAACTTTATATAACTCAACATTTCCCATCAAAATCGAACTTATTTCCAAATCAAAGGTCTTACCATGAGGATAAGGATAACACCTAATTGTTGATGATGTTATAAGTGTGACTTGAACTAGTATCCTTTTACCTAACAGGGGGAGAACTTGAAATAATTAAAACATAAGTACACCCACAAGATTTATAGAAGTTTATAACTTAGTGCTACCTAGTAGAATTAAATCTTTTACCTAACTGGAAAATGAGCTAACCTATATGATGGGACGCGATATTGCATGGGCCGCGATATCGCGTCTTCCCATGCGATATCGCGTACGTGATATCGCGGTGCACCATCAAATCTATAAATAAGAGGCAACTCTCCCTTTTTTCTAAATATAGGCCTAGATCTNGATCCCAGCAACGATTAGCATTTGGTAGCCATGGTTGCATCGGTTTAGGGTGTGTACGGTAAGTGGGAACGGATGCTGACGCTAGGTTAATTTAGACTTAGTTAATTAGTTAAAGTTAGAAATTAGTCTCTCAACCCTTCACCTCAATAACATAGGAGATAAAACACAAAAATATATAAAAATCATATACCTCGGACTTACTTAACCATACACCATGACAAATACAAGTAAGCCTGGAAAGATAATGAATAATTAACCTTAAGTGTTGAAACACCACAAAAATTTTGGCTAACACTTGTAGATAGAAATGGAGCAAAGTCATGTTGGTCTCCAGCATGACCAAGCTCGAAAGCTTCACAAACAGCATCAAACAGAGTCGAATCAAGCACGTAAAAGTTCTTCGGGATCCATTGGGGACTACATCAACATCTGGCAATAAGAACTACAAGTTTCAAACTCAAAACACTTAGTTTTGACTAAGTATACTTCTTGCACACAGGCCTGCATGTCCAGCGTGCAGCTCAGCGTGTAGCAACTTTTCGGCACCAAAAATGAGCCAAAACATGCCAGAATTGAGCGTCTGAACCCCCCAAGACCTTCCCCAAGGTCCCTAGTAGCTCTCAGGCTCCTAAAAATCAAGTTTTGGACACCAAATGATGGGTTTTCATTCCTACACGTCCAACATGCATGCCCAACGTGCACCATCAAGGATCTCTCAGAATAGACATCCCAGAACAAGATCTCCACCTACAATCGATTCTTAGAAGCAAGGAAATTTTCAGACATCATCCCAGGCTTCCAAAATGAAGATTCAACCTCAAAATGATGCACTTCCATGACCTATACGCTGAGCATACATACTGCACACCCAGCGCATATGCCCAGCGTGCAGCACAACGTACACCACTTGATGCCTTCCAAAACCATGTTAGGTCAAGTCAAAATGAGCAAAAACTCCACAGGCAGCATCCTCATGACACGAGGGCTCAAATCCAAGGGCCATGTTCAATATTCTCTATTTTAACAGTAACGTTCATTTGTAAAGTTCAATTCCTTTGTATTGGTCAAGTCTCTACGCTGGGTTCATACGCCCAGCGTGTACACACTGGCATGCAGCACACTGTACAATTGTAATATTCTTTGCACTTGGGCAATGCAGACACATGTCATCCAACCTGAAATTTTCTCACCAACAGCCACTCATACCACTCCAAATCCGAGTCTCACGCCCTAAAGACCATAAAAACCCCAATTTTCCACCAAAGAAAGGATCTTTTGGGGAAAAAAAGAAGGAAATCACATAGAGAAACAATTCAGAAGACCAACCCTGCACGCTAACCATAAAGCCTTCACACTGTGTCTGTATTCTAAACCAGCATACCATCATCCCTCCGTATTCACTGGGGCTCTTCGTCCGCCTTGTGTCAGATCCACAACTACGTTTAGACCGGTGCACTGTAATCTTCATTTCGTAATAAAATTGCTTCATTACTGATCAAGATTTGTTACAGTTTTCATTCATTCTTGCTTACCTTCTTGTTTACATTCCTACACATTTACGTTCTGGTTTATACTTATTATGCTATTTACACATAACCCATAGTATTGCACATTGGCATATGTTTGGGGAAATCCTTGTCTGATCTGCGTGCGAACCACCCAAGGTACTCTACCTTCGTCAATTCCAGCTCACCCTCAAGTGAAGGTAGAGTCGTCTGTGCTTGTCTGTAGATCTTTCGATGTCTATTTCATTCCAACCGTGCACCAACAATTTCAGACAGTATAGAAAATGGCGCTAGAAGGAGGGCCTTTCATTGCTTAAATCTACTCTGATCCATCATAGATCTCTTTAGATCCGCTAGTCGATCTCATAGATCCACTCTCTGTGATTCATGATCTATAGTTGACTTTCTCATATTTACACTCTGTCAGCATAGATCTAATTTTAAACCTTTTAGATATGCACCCTGTTCAGCAAAATCTGCTGCAATCTCAGCGTGTATACGCTGCCAAGCCCATCTGCACGTTGTCCACTCTAGCTGTACGCTATCTATTCATCCTGTACATTGATTGTTAAATCCTGTACACTGGGGATTCAGTCCATACGCTGTGGACCCAGTCTACATGCTGCCAGACTTAGGTATATGCGGTGCATCCAGTCTGCACGCTGAGGGTGTATGCTAACAAGTATACCCATTTCATATTTGGTCAAATTTTCACCTGTGCATGCTGACAGTGTCTCCCATCTACCTTGTTACACTTAGGACCTTTTCACCATGAATACTGCCAATACCAATGTTTCAGCCATGTCCACTTTAGATGTAACTATCCCCATAGCAATTCCGATACCCATCATGCAACCCATAGGGGCCCACGGTGAGGTCAATCCCCGGGGGGGGACCTTGCTGATCTCTCAAACTGCAAGGGAAGAATCCATCATTCAATGTCATAACACAAGAATAGTATAATTTTATATGTGTAAAGATCCAAGTTGATTTGGCAGTAGATCAAATTGAACTGGAGGCTAAGAAGTAGTATGAACTGATTCATAATGGAGGACATGAGTTCATCCCCTCCCCATTTAACATCATCCCTCTTCCAGAGCACTACTCTGAGCTCATCTCACAGCTCCTTCTAGTAAGGAGTCATTCTCTGGACCAGTCCATAGTAAATCCTCAATTAGAAGAGGAGGATGACTTTGCGGCTCAATCCAAACACGAGGATACGTACCATACTCTCATTCTGCATACTTACACGAACCTGTTATTTCACCCTTTCACAGGGGAGACTATGTCCCTCCATTCATTTAAAACCACTCAAGCACATGTACCTAAACCAGAAGCACCCACTCTTATTCCCACTCTCCCTATGACCAATACTCAACTTAATATACCCATCCCCACTATTCCTCCTATCACCACGTTATCCCCTCTCTTACAAGTCCAACCCCAACAACAACCCCCTCAAACTAATGCAGGAGTGACCTTCCCACCCCAAGTGATTGGGATGCCGTCTGTGATACCTGCTTCTACATCTACTTACTATATACCATGAATACAAACCCAAGGGACACCCTTCACCACTTCAACTCAACGAGTTTAGGGTGTTCCCTCACAAATCATAACTGTACAGTGGGCCGTGACTGGCATGCAATCACACCAACCCCCTCATTACAACATACCACCTTCTACAATTCCACCCATGAATGTCCCTCAAGTACAACAACAAAAAAAATAACAACCCTTTCCTTACAGTATGCCACCCTTAGTAGCACCCACCATGAATATTCCACAAGTGCAACCTCCGACCACTCAACTTTCATCTTTCCCGTCCACCGTACAACAATCTAACTTTCATACTACACAACATAACCAACCTGCTGCCTCACCTAGTGCCCAAGACTGGGCCGAAGCTAAAAAGATGATGCAAGAACTCACTGATAAGGTAAAATGCCTCAAAATGGCCAACAATGAAGAGCTTAAAGTATTAGACTCTTACCAAGATGATCCCATTAGCTCTTCGGTACCACCATTGACTCTACCCAAAGGAGTTTCTTTGCCACAACTAACCAAATACAACAGGGAAGGAGACCCCAACGCCCATCTGGTCACATTTAGACTAGAATTTTTATTGCTTCAGGCATGGCCCCATGCAATCTTACATGCTTTTGCCATGTCTCTCACTGGGAGAGCTTTAGACTGGTACCAAGCCTTGCCTTGTAACTCCGTATCCTCCTTGGAGGATCTCTTACACTAGTTTGTTACTAGGTTTAAATACAACCTAAAACCTGAAGCAACCTTGGATAGTCTGATACAGGTAAAACAAGCACCGCTTGAACCTGTACAAAAATTCATTCAGAGATGGAGTGCTGCGCTAAATGAACTTCATGAACCAATCCCTGAAACATACTTGTTCACCATCCTAAAGGGAGCCGTAAATGATTTCGTGAAATCTAAACTGTACTATTTGAATGTGTGCACTCTAAGCCAATCTTTCGTGCAAATAAAGAACATAGAAGAGGCAGCCAAAAATAGCCATGACCCTGCTTACTTAGCCTTTAAAAATCAACACACCAAAAAAGACAAAGAAAAGGCTAAGGCAATAGTAGCAGCAGTAGTAGAAACTCAACAAACAAGTACGAGACAACAAGGTAAACCACCTACCACCCCTATTAGCTATACTAGACTTGCTCCCACCGCTATGCCTGGACCGTCCACATCACCAAATGCTACACCGGGTCATGCGAGAAACTTTGAGAGGAGAGACCCCTCTCAATACACACCATTGCCCATGAAACCTTCACAATTATTTGACCAACTCTTGAAGGCTGGGCTAATGAGACATAAACAATTGTCCCCTACAGTAATTCAAAGACATGATCGATTCTATGAATTGGTCGAGAACCTAAGCTTGGCAACATCGGATGAGCCCCCAATTCCAAGAGGCTTTAGACTAGACCGGTTTTGTGAGTACCACCAACGTATTGGGCATGGCACTGACTATTGTTTCACCTTGAAACAAGACATTCAACGAATGATTGATGGAGGTGAGATCACTTTTGATGAGGCCAACCCGGTCAAACCACAAAACCAGTCCATGGGCATATATAAAGATCCCCTAAACACTAAAGAAGCACCATACA
>MNCI01023743.1:21015-39502 GCA_015680685.1 Gnetum montanum | reverse complement strand
TGAAAAGATCATGCCTTACCCTTATCTTTTCTTTAAATAAGTGGTGACATTATCTCTTTCGAAACCAAGTCAACATAATTTGTAAGCACAATGTGCTCAGAGCTATCACAAACAGCATATACGAATCAAATAAGATAGCCCAATGGAAAGTAATGATTGCTGAGTTTGACCTAAGTTACATAGGCCAATCATCCATCAAAGGTCAAGCCATAATAAATCAGATGACCGCATCACCAACACAAGATCAAGTAACGATTAATCTAGAGTTTCCAAATGAAAACATAAGCACAATTGACATAGTGCCCGATAACTATGATGCGATATTAAACTTTGATGGAGCATCCACCTCCCAAGGGGGAAGTGTTGCCACCGTTATCACATACCCCTCCGAGGAGATCCAACCCCTTGCTTATCGATTTAACTTTCCTTGTACCAATAACATAGCAGAGTATGAAGGTCTCCTCAGAGGCCTCATGGCAGCACAAGCTTCAAACATCACATGTCTCGTAGTTAGAGGCGACTCACAGTTAATCATAAACCAAGTCAAAGATGTTTACGCATGCAAAGAATTTCATCTACAACCCTACTGTGACCTGACGAAACACTTGCTGAAGCAATTTATAAATATAGAACTGCAACATGTTTCTCGAAACGACAATACCATCGCAAATGCACTAGCCACGTTAGCTCTAAACATCTCACCGGACATGTTTCATGCATTTCCTAGTTCCATCACGAGTTGTGACAAGCCCATAACTGATGCTCCCGATGAACTTCCCATAGCATCCGTTAGCACGACACACGCCATAGAATGGTACGATGACATCAAAGAGTACCTTCTACATGGCGAACCACCTTAATATCTAACGAATGCTCAGAAGGATGCAGTACGAAAACGCTCTAAACAATATACACTAGTAGGAGATGCACTATGTCGTCGATCCTACGAAGGCATCTTATTAACATGCGTTAGTAATACTGATGGCCGAACCATCGTGGAACAAGTTCACGAAGGACTATGCAGAGGACACATAGCGCCCAAAGCAATGGCAACCAAAATAAGACGTTTAGGGTACTATTGGCCACACATGGAGTACGAATGTTTCTCCAAGGTCAAAACATGCAATATATGTCAAAAGCATGGTAATCTTATACACATTCCACCTAATGAGTTGCATACGGCTCAAATCACATGGCCTTTCCAGAAATGGGGGTTAGACATCATTGGACCAATAACTCCCCCATCTTCAGCAAGGCATAGCTTCATCAAAACCATGACTAAATACTTCATGAAATGGGTAGAAGCTATTCCTCTTAGGAAGACCACATCGAAACAAGTATGCAACTTTATCTTTGAAAACATTGTGACCCGTTTTGGCATCCCAATGACCATCATCATTGACAACGGGCCACAATTCAGCAGTGTCGAAACAAAAGTGTTCAGTGAAAGCCTATGTATTAAACACTCGTTTTCATCGCCCTACTACCCTCAGAGCAATGGACAAGCAGAAGCCACAAATAAAACTGTAATCATGGTGCTCAAGAAAATGCTTCATCAAAGCAAACGAAGATGGCACGAGCAGCTAGTTTATGCGCTATGGGCATATAGAAAAATACATAGGACACCCACTGGTAAAACACCGTATAGTCTCATCTATGGCTTAGAAGTTGTTTTACCTCTGGAGTTGCAGGTACGACCCCTAAGGATCACACTCTCTAGACTCCTTGACGAAGGACAAAATAATGTCTTGCGCATTGTTGACCTCGACTCGGTGGAGGAGGAACGCATGCGTGCATTAGATCACATTGAGTAATACCCAAAGCAACAACGATGGTGCCATCAGCATGACATTCACAAGCACTCGATCAAAGAAGGCGACCTTGTACTTAAGGCGGTTCATGAACATGTGGACAAGTTCTCAGCCAACTGGGAAGGGCCTTACTTGGTCACCAAAGTATATGATAATGGAGCGTTCAAGCTAGCTGATATAAATTGTAATGAGCTTGCTCATCCAATGAACCATCTGTACCTTAAGCCATTTCATGTCTAAACATTGCAGGTATGTGTTCATCCTGGCATCATGATGGTAAACTGATACCACAGACTCGTCCTGGCATCATGACGATAAATTGATACCACAGACTCATCCTGGTATCATGGTAGTAAACTAAGATCACAGAACATCCTAGCGTCATGACGGTAAATCAACACCACAGAGCTCTGTCTAACATGACATTAAACTGTCACACTCATTCACCAGAGTCCACTAAGACTATAAACTAGCTCACCTCTTCATAGTCCACCATGACTATAAACTAGCATCGTATCATCTGCTACGACGATAAACTGGCAACGTCCAATGGGTTATGATGCAAAACTAACCCACGACAGTCCGCTAAGACTATAAAATGGTAAGATCATCTCATCTCTGGCATATTCATATGCTACTCTAATTCATAACACTTCTTCACCAACTCCTTCCGCATCATTCATCGCATTGGTTCTAACAACACTACTGCTACTCATTTTGTTTCACATGGTGCCTCCATTTTCATTAGTCACATTTATGTCTGAAGTGTTCGCTAACTCATTCACTTGTGGTTTTCTTGTCTTCTTGGAGTTGTGTTTGTAGGATGACACCCAGCGGTGCTCGTACATAGATACACTTCATCATGGTGACAAGGTGCCACATTGTTTTTGACGCACGCAACCAGGTTCATCAATCTATGAAAAAGTATATTCCCAGTTCCTGACACATTCTCCATTTCCCCAACACTCTCGTCCCCTTTCCTACTTGGTTACAGTTCCCAGATACACCAGTACACCCCAAAACCTTGAGCACACTGTTGCACGCTGCGACACTCTCAAGCAGTCACAACACACAACACAACACATGAGCATGTGTGCAAAATTGAAAGAAAGCTCTTTCCAAAAAAGAAAAAAAGAAAAACAAAGAGCAAAATGGACCACAAGACCCTTGGCAATTCCCATACAAGCCCTAGGCAGGAAGGTAGTTATCTTGGAAAGAAATACTCGTGTCTCAAACAATCATACTACATCTCATTGCGTGGCTTTGGCTGTCAGGCAATAGGTTCCCTTAGAAACTTCACAAGGGTCCTGTTTCTCCAAAGAATGCACCACCTCATTATGTGGATTTGGTTGCGGCAACGATTTCTCTTAAAAAGGACACAAGAGTCTCATTCCTCCGAAGGATGCACATCCCATGCCTTGGTCCCAAGTCCGCTAGATACTGGCTATTGACAAGAACCAACATGATGTCATTTACACAAGAGCAATCCTCTTCCCACAGTTAAACAAAAACATCCCTTCATCAATCTTCAATCTCATGCTAACACACTTTCTCCCTATACATCTCAAAACCTCATTTCTCGATCCCATGTACTTCTAGACATGATGCAAGGACATCTGGCCAAGTGCCAAAAGACAATGCTTGCTACCAGTTTGCTTGTGGTGTTTTGTACTTCTTTGTCGACACCTCTCGAGTTGATTCCTTCAGGAGTCAACAAAGAGGGGTCAATGAAACACCACAAAAATTTTGGCTAACACTTGTAGACAAAAATGGAGCAAAGTCATGTTAGTCTCCATCATGACCAAGCTTGAAAGCTTCAAAAACAGCATCAAAAAAACTCGAATCAAGCATGTAAAAGTTCTCTAGGATCCATTAGGGACTAAATCAACATCTGGCAACACGAACTACAAGTTTCAAACTTAAAACACTTAGTTTTGACTAAGTATACTTCTTGCACACAGGCCTGCATGCCCAGCGTGTAGCTCAGCGTGCAGCAACTTTTGGGCCCCAAAAATGAGCCAAAACATGCCAGAATTGAGCGTCTGGACCCCCCAGGACCTTCCCCAAGGTCCCCAGCAGCTCTCAAGCTCCTAAAAATCAAGTTTTGGGCGCCAAATGATGAGTTTTCATTCCTACACGCCCAGCGTGCACACCTAGCCTGCACCATCAAGGATCTCTCAAAACATGCACCCCAGAACAAGATCTCCACCTACAATTGACTCTTAGAAGAAAGGCAATTGTCAGGCATCATCCCAGGCTTCCAAAATGAAGATTCAACCTTGAAATGATGCACTTCCATGACCTATACGCTGAGCATACATACTGCACACCCAGCATGTACGCCCAGCGTGCAACACAACGTACGCCACTTGAAGCCTTCTAAAACCATGTTAGGTCAAGTCAAAATGAGCAGAAAATCCACAGGTAGCATCCTCATGACACCAGAGCTCAAATCCAAGGGCCATGTTCAAGATTCTCTATTTTAACATTAACGTTCATTTGTAAAGTTCAATTCCTTTTGTATTAGTCAAATCTGTACGCTGGGGTCATACACCCAGCGTGTACATGCTGGCATGCAGCACGCTGTATAGTTGTAATATTCTTTGCACTCGAGCAACGCAGCCACATGTCATCCAACCCAAAATTTTCTCATCAACAGCCACTCATACCACTCTAGATCCGAGTCTCATGCCCTAAAAACCATAAACACCCCAATTTTCCACCAAAGAAAGGATCTTTTGGGGAAAAAAGAAGGAAATCATAGAGAGAAATGATTCGGAAGACCAACCCTGCACGCTGACCATATAGCCTTCACGTTATGTCTGTAGTCCAAACCAACATACCATCATCCCTCCGCATTCACTGGGGCTCTTCGTCTACCTTGTGTCAGATCCACAACTACGTTTAGATCAGTGCACTGTAATCTTCATTTCGCAATAAAATTGCTTCATTACTGATCAAGATTTGTTACAGTTTTCATTCATTCTTGCTTACCTCTTTGTTTATATTCCTACACATTTACATTCTGGTTTACACTTATTACGTTGTTTACACATAACCCATAGTATTGCACATTGGCATATGTTTGGGAAATCCTTGTCTGATCTACGTGAGGACCATGCAAGGTACTCTACCTTCGTCAATTCCAGCTCGCCCTCAAGCAAAGGTAGAGTCTTCTGTGCCTGTCTGTAGATCTCTCGGTGTCTGTTTCATTCCAGCCATGCACTGACGATTTCAAACAATACAAGTGTTCCATTCGGCGTGTAGGCACTTAGTCTGCGGAGTTCGACCGGATCACACATGTTATGCTCGTATTCGTATGGTTGAGTGTAGGGACACCTCGCCACTCATCATTGGCACCGTTGTTGGGGACTAAGTGTTTGTGCGCTAAGTAGAACATAGGAAATCACTCACATCATTGGGAGCTTAAACGAACCTTAGGGTTAATTAAATAAGAAAAAATATAACGGTTAATTAGCACACCGATAAGACATAATGTCTTCTTCTTCTTCTCACAAGAGCATTACACCACCTAGGGACAATACTAGAGACAGTCGGCAATCTAAAACACATAACCTAAATCTGCCAATTCCTCAATAATATAGGGTGGAATATACTCATCCTGATGAGTATATTCCTAACTTTACTTTTATCATCCATCAGGATGAACAGATGTGCTAGAGAGATTTTCAAGGTAACATAGTGTTACCTCCAGATCGATCAGTCCCCAACATGCTCCTCCGTGCTTTGGCACATATCAGCATGACTCAGCTCTATGTTGAATATGTTATAGGCGATTTTGACATGAGGGATTACAATCCCACAACTTTACAATGTATGAAAGACTCAAGGCAGGAGAGCCAACATACACTGTTGAAGGGCAAGGAGGTCCCGCACGTCCTAAGTGAAATCAGAGATGGTGAACCACTTATAACGGGTTCTCTATCAAAAGATGTTTCCCCTGTTAACGAAAGTGAGGAGGTGGGGTATCAGAACCTACGATCCATGATACACAACCCTAGTTCTGATCCCCATGAACACCAACTATTCACTGAGGGAACAACAACACATAACAAGGATGGGCACTTTGATCGTCATCACGATCGGGGCCGAACCCACAGAAGAGAAGGCAAGAAACATCATCATGATGATGGTTCTCCTTCTTCTTCTCCTTCATCACATCACTCACCCTCTCCTTCCACCTCTGGGTGTAGTCATAGAGAGCATAACGGTGAGGATAGAGGTAGAAAAAATGAGAGACCTCGACGAGAGAGTCGAGAGAGAGGACAAAGGCATGAAAGAAGGGAAAGTAGGGAACAACGCAGAAATCACAGGCGTCATGAAAGAGATGACCATGATGAGCCCCTACTTGCCACCCGAAGTATGCTAGACATAATGGAGGTAGTAAGAATTTCAACAAGGCATTTAAAAGATAGTTGAATCAAGAGTTTAGATATGAATAACATCCCATGCTTCGAAGGGGGATATAACGTGGATCTGCAAAATTATTTACAGGCATTCCACGATGCCTGTGCCTTGCAAAACATAGAAAACGAGTGGCTAATAACCGAAGTATTGGCTAAGGTAGATCAACTATGGGATTCCTTAGACTCCAGACTTGAAACTATCTTGAAAATTGTAGAGGAGTCTAAGGAGGAACGAAGTAGTCACAAAGGTAAGACAAAGCGGAGAGATTTAGGCCCTGCACATAACAAGGGTAAAGGGAAAATTACTATCCCTGATGAGGTTGTGGATTCAAACACAGATGATGACGGTGGATGTGAGATCTTCCACTATGACCATCCTAAGGGATGTTGTCCAATCATCTCACATCTACAAGAGTCTAGGGTGTATGCACTTAACCTGAGACTCAACAAACAGCAAACACCCTGAAGGTTAGATTATCCCCAAGGTAACCCAAGATAGTTCCACCAACCATTGACATACTATCCAAGTGGAACTCCACCACAACCCATCAGACAGCATCAGTAGTGGCAATACCCATAGTCATGGGGGATGCCACCACCAAAAAAACAATACCCTTACCGACAACCTAATCCTTATGGCTATTATGTGCAATAGCCAATTTCTCCAAGTGACTCTATGGGTCACACAACTTCCCAATTTCACTACAATGTTCGGGAGTACTTTAGGAGGACTCCTTCTCCTTCGGGAGGTACCTCACATACTTACCATCCTCTAACTGCATCCACACCTCTTCCACCTGTAGTTCCCATACAACCTGCTCCAACAATGCAAGGGGAACTCCCCACTCAACTGCAGCAATGCCATGCTACGAGAGCAGTAAACATTCAACCCACCGCTGGTTCTGACAACTGTAAATAGAGAAGACCTTTCTTTAGAATCAAAAGCCCAGACAAGCTCTCACAACAAGTGGTTGAGTCTAGCTACACTCCTCCACCATCCAAAACTTCGGAGCACCCTTCAGTCCAACAACAAAGCTTAACACATACGGTTATGTTAACGCATACCATAATTGACTGGATCAAGGTAGGCCACCTTCCCAAGAAACTATCTGACCCTGGGAGTCCCTTAATTTATTTACAAATCATCGAGAACAAACCACATAAGGCTTTTCTTGACTCAGGTTCTAGATTCAACTTAATTTCATGAGAAATGTATCAAGCCTGGAACCTGCCCCAACTTAAGAAGAGAACCATTCAACTAGAGTTGGCAGACCAGTCCATCACCATTTCCTTGGGATTGGTGGAGCACATCATTACCACTGTGTGTGGTTGGTCATACCGAGCTGATTTCCTAGTGATTGAAGTTAATAACAATGAAGGGGACTTCCCAATTATAATGGGAAGGGCATGGCTAAGCACAATAGACGCATGCCTTAGGATCCATGATCTTTCCTTGGAGATATCTAAGGTAAACATTTATGGAAAGATTAAGAAGAAGAGATTTCCGTGCATCACATATAGTGACACAGAGCGTGATGACATGGAAGAATGTTCAACATCTCTTCCATGTAATCGGTGTGCCCAAGCAACAAAAATTCAAAGGTGCCTGTATGTAGCAACCACACAAGTAGTGGACACCCCATGGGTGACAACTACTAGAAAGAGCAACCCAATATGCATGGAACGAACTAAGGAAACAACTCATGTTAACAACGAAAGCATAGATACATTGAAATATGAGCGTCGCCAACTTCCACCCCTTAATCTAAGAACATCAGTCGGGAGAAGTTGGGCACTTTTACAAAATTCAAATAGACGTTCATTATTTCAGATCTCTCCCTTGCAATTCATTCATGGGGGAGATGGACACCCATGCTAATCATTTGGGGCCCTCAGTTATTTTTATTTTTTTTGTTTAACACGTTTTTATTTTACAAGTTTTTGTTTTACATGTTTTTGTCTTACACATTTTTGTTTTACAACTTTCTTTAACTTTTCTTGTTTTTATTTTACAAATTTCTTTAACTTTTCTTGTTTTTATTTTTCAACATCGTTATACTTTTCCATTTTTTGTGTGTGTTTGAGTGTGTGTTCTCCACCTTGTAAGTTTGTCACCAATAAGTGTTCTTCACGATGGTATGAACTATTTTCCTATTGATTGCCAATGTTTGGTTTTTACCTTTAAGTCATGATGTTGATACTAAGGTATGTTTCTTTTGATATGGCAGGCAATGAGTTCACTTCATCCATCGATCCACCAATTTCTATGGTCTCTCTCAGCTTGGAAATGTATAGTCTTCTTCTAAATAAGAACTCTAATGAATCGGTGACTGGGAATTTCTCAAACTAAGAAAGGACTCAAGGATTGAAAAGGGTGTGACTTCAAGGGAACTTGATGCATTTGTGTTGGCCATTCTCTTGGGCACTTGTATGTTTTCTTCTTGAGTTTTCTTGCCATTCCAATGTTACCCAATTATCGGAAGCTAAGCAAATAAAAATAAGAAGTCTTTGCATGGTGTGATTCTCATGCATAAAAACACAAAACACAAAAAAAAGTGTGAAAGTGAGAATTCAAAGCACACCCCTTAGACAAAATAATCCCTTGGGCTACAAGCACTTGTTATGGAACTAAAAATGTTCCCTCTAACTAAGGCCCTTCTCGGTTCCCATTCTCTTCTCCTTTGTTTTGTCGGAATGGTGGTGGCTCTTGGGCAAAGGCATTCTTGTTACTTCAAGAGGATGGATCGGTTAAATGCATTAATGCGAAGTCACTGGAAGTGGATTGTTTGAGGCCAAAGTTGGAATGATATTTGCTAAGTCACATTAATCATAAAACACACAAGAGGGCTGTACACCACCTTGTTCTTGAGACTCCATTCCATTCTATTCTCTCCATCCTTCTCTCCATTATTCACCTCATTGCCAGTTGTATTACTAGTGTATATCTTGGTAGATGCATTATTTTCTTTTTGGTAAATTCTTGTGGTTAAGACTTTAACTCTTGTTCCAAATGACATTCCTAGAGCCTACGGACTCTTTGAATGTGGGTTTGTCAAGGCATTATGGGCATGAGCCTACTTTGGGGAGGACCCACTAACATTCCTATTTGGTGCACCTATTAACTTCTTTTCCCTGACATTTTTGCAATTAATTTTATTTTGTTCATTTCCATCATTGACATCCATTTCATCGATGTTCTCGTTGTCTCTTTTTCCTCATCTTTCTTATTCCTTTTCTTTCTCCATTCTAACGCTACCAGAGGTTTGCAATTAGTCATGGGGGTACGGGACCCAATTTTTTCGATTTTCTCCTAGCCCCAATTTTTTTGATTTTTCCAAACCCCTACACCTTCGGTAGTCACCATTAATATATCTCCAGACCCATATCAGCCATACCACAACTCAGCCAATGGACTTTCACCGAAGCAAGGTATCAATTACAAGATGATTCAATCACCCTTGCTAATATAAGATTGTGTTGTGTGTGCATATGGTAATCATGCAACAATGGACTGGATCTGGAGGGACCACTTGGAATGGAGTAGTGCTGAAGCAGCTATGCAAGGAGCAAGATCGATGATGCACTTACAGATGGACAACGAAAGGCATAATCTGGTGTTGGGCAGCAGCAACACTTCTTTTTCTCTCTCTTTCTCAGCTGCCAAATGAGGCCTGATGTCAATGTAATAAGGTGTTCACTCTTGTTTTAATGAACACTAGTTTTGTTGTATCTTGTAATGATTATCCATTCACATGTCATCCCATTAGATCCATTTAAGTTAATAATCCCATACCTTCCCGATATTATTGTAAGGAACTTGAGGACGAGTTTTCATTTAGTCATGGGTGTATGATGGGACGCGATATCGCATGGGCCACGATATCGCATCCCTAGCGATATCGCATGGGCCGTGATATCGCATACGTGATATCACTTATTCCCCTGCAATATCACATACGTGATATCACATCTTCCCCTGCGATATCGCGTACGCAATATCGCGGTGCACTGTTATTTTTATAAATAAGAGGCAGCTCTCCCTTGTTTCCAAATCTAGGCCTAGACCGTAGCGAAACTCTGGCAATTTTTCCACTCCATAGATAGATTAATTTCCATGTGCTCGCAGTAGGAACTCCAAAGTGAACGAATCTTTATTCGAGTAGACATTGTACCTGAACACAAGTTTGTGTAAGGAAATAAAGATGAGCTTCTTGGATAAACCTTGCAGTGCATGGAATAGGTAATTAGGATTCTATTTATTATTATTTATTATTCGTTATTTACATGCTTTATTAGTTATTTACTGCTTTCTCTCTCACCCTTCTCTCCTAGTTAAGTACCTCAGTACGAACACTTCAAGCACGTGCATCACACATGATGATCCCAACAACGATTAGCATTTGGTAGCCATAGTTGCATCGGTTCAGGGTGTGTATGATAAGTGGGAACGGATGCTAATGCTAGGTTAATTTAGACTTAGTTAATTAGTTAAAGTTAGAAATTAGTCTCTCAACCCTTCACCTCAATAGCATAGGAGATAAAACACAAAACAGATATAAAAATCATATACCTCGGACTTACTTAACCATACACCGTGAAAAATATAAGTAAGCCTAGGAAGACAACGAATAATTAACCTTAAGTGTTCCATGAGGCGTGTAGGCACTTAGTCTATGGAGTTCGACCGGATTGCGCATGTTACACTCATATTCATATGGTTGAGTGTAGGGGTACCTTGCCACTCATCACTATAGGATCAATCATCCTACTAAGTAATGTCTAGTAGGTTTAATTTTGAACTCAGACAAGCATAATGATGATCACTCTAAGGATCATGGCCGTCACAAACGAAGGGGAGGTGGTAGACACTATAGTGGTAGTAGTCCTCCTTCCTTTTCACCCTCTTCATCTAGTTCAGCTTCCTTTCATTTTGAGTAGAATCGTAAATGATGAGACAATAATGATAATCACAAATACATGAATAAAGGGATGGTAGAGGACATCATAGGAGTCATCAAGATCATGATGATGAACCTCTACTGGCCACTTGAAATATTCTCAACATCATAGAGGCTATCAGAATTCCTACTAGGCATGTGAAAGATAGTTGAATTAAGAGGCTAGACATGAAAAATATCCCCAAATTTGATGGGGGACATAACTCAGAACCTTAAATGCATTTACAAGCCTTTCACGATGCCTTTGTCTTATAAAATATTGAAAATGATTAGCAAAAGCTCAAGATATTTCGTAAAACACTCATTAAGGAAGTGAAAAGCTTGTATTGGTCTCTATGGCCAAAATCAATCCATCGATAGAGTACAATGCTAGAACTTTTTAATAACAAGTATCAAACATACTCAAAAGTGTCAAACCTATAAAGAAAAATCCTAGGCTGGAAACAAGGAATACATGAACCCTTGGATGTTTCCATGGGAAGATATTATTCATTATTAGACTAATGCTCTGGCCATGATTACTCTCAGTGGGAACAACTTTGTCATATCATAGATGGGCTTTGCTCAGAAATGAGAACTCTTGGGATCTACACCCAAGGGAGATTTTTAGAACTAAGAGCCCATTAGATTCAAGGGCTAATTGAGTAGGTTGCAAAAGAAGAAGGTAAATTGAAAAAATGGAAAAGTGCTAAGGAGTATAACTGGGATTCTTTCATCAGAAAAAGGGAGGTCTGATTCTGTGATAGTGAGGGGGAGGCACCACTTGATGAGGTGGTGTAGCAAGAAGCCTTGCCAATTCAAAATTCTATTTGAAATTTTGGCTCAGGTTGATAAAATATGAGAATCTTTAGATGAAAAATTTCAAACTGTTCTGAAAATTGCAAAAGAATCTAAAGAACAAGGTAGTGATTATGATTGCAGGAGAAGGAAAGAAGTTGACAGTGCCTACCAAAGGGGTAAGGACAAGGCTGCAATAGTAGAAGAGGTTGTGGAGTTAGAATTAGATGATGATGGTGGGTGTGACATTTGCTAATATGAACACCCTAAGGGATGTTTCCCTATTTTGTCACACTTATAGGAATCTGGGATGTATGCTCTGAATCCTAGACTATCATGAAGGTAAGCACCCTGAAGGTTGCCTTATCCTCAAGGCAACCTAAGGAAATTCCACTACCAACAATAGGCTTATTATCCAAGTGAAGCTTCATCACAATTGTATGAGCAGTATAAGTAGTGGTAACACCCACAGTCATGTGGTGATGAATTGTATTTGGCCCGAAGCCTTGATATCGTGTACGGTTGACAAAATGTGGGAATCTTTGGATGAAAAATTTCAAACTGCTCTTAAAATTGTAGAAGAATCCAAAGAACAAGGTAGTGATTATGATTGTAGGAGAAGGAAAGAAGTTGAATGTGCCTACCAAAGGGGTAAGGGTAAGGCTGCGGTAGTAGAAGAGGTTATGGAGTTAGAATTAAATGATGATGTGGGTGTGAAATCTTCCAATAAGAACATCCCAAGGGATGTTACCCTATTATGTCAAACTTACAGGAATCTAGGATGTATGCTTTGAATCCTAGACTAGCATGAAGGCAAGCACCCAGAAGGTTGCCTTATCCTCAAGACAACCTAAGGTAATTCCACCACCAACAATATGCTTATTATCCAAGTGGAGATTCACCACAACCATATGAGAAGTATCAATAGTGGCAACACCTACAGTTGTGGGGTGATGAATTGTATTTGTCCTGGAGCCCTAATATTGAATACCCGATATGAGGGCCCAAGACGCGATGTCAGATATAGTTGCAACCTATAAATATAGTGCTTGGGCACATAGTTTGAGGAAAGTTGTTTTTGTCCTAGCATAGTAAAGCTCTTATAGTTTCTTTTCCCTAGAGTTAGAATATTTTCCAAAACGCCCAGAGTAGGAGTCATTGAGTGTACAGATCTTTATTCAAGAACTATTGTACTTGAGCATGGTAGTGTGTGCAACAATAAAGATGAGCTTTCAGATCAAACCTTGAAGCACCTTGGCTAGCTTAAATATTTTATTCATGCATTTAATGTTTTATGTAATTTCATTTAGTATTGCCAAGTAATTAAGGTAAATTAAGATAGTTGGATTAAAAAAAATTAATTAAGCACATAAGTATGACTACTTCGAGCATGTGCATGACACTTGGTAATCCCAACAATGCTTATTGTTTAGTAATCTAGCAACGTTATATGTGTTCAAGATGTGTACAAAAAGTGGGATTGGATGCTTATGTTAGGATAGTTAGTTATTAATTAGTAAATAGATTAGTTAAAGTGGTCTACAAATTGAGTTTCAACTTGTTGTTAATTGTAGATGAATAAAATATAAAATAATAAAAATCATGTGACTAAATTACACTTAACCATACAACTAAGCTCCACAAGTGTAGTTGGGAAGACAACGATTGTCACAATTAGCTTTCACATCTTAGAACTTGTGTACTTAGGAACTTAAGGTCTGTAGAATTCGACTAGATTGTGCATGAACACTTGTGATTCATATGGTTGGGTGTAGGGTTATCTCACCACTCATCATGGGGGATGCCACCACCAAGGCAGCAATACCCTCATAGGAAACCAGATTCATATGGGTACTATGTTTAGCAACCAATATCTCTATGTGACTCTTCTAGTCATGTTTCTTTTTAGTGCCACTACTACGCTTCAAAGTATTACAAAACTCATGATCCATCTATTACAGGTGAAATCCCATATCCCCATCATCCTCCTCATCCTTCAGCACATGCTCCACCACCCTCAACCTAATTACCACATGCTCCATCTATGCAAGGAAAAATTCTCATGTAGCCATAGTAGCATAATGCTACCAAGACCATTAACTGATAGCCGAATCCTTAGCTGAGAGGTTTGAAACCTAGATCTTATAAAAAACCATTCTTGTAAACCAATAGGCCTACTAAGCCCTCACCTACTTATGTAGCTAGTCACCTTGTATCTCCTTCATCCTCTGCATCCATTTCTTTTGAGAGCCCTTCAAACCAAACACCTTCTAAGATCTGCATAGTTATGTTAACCCACATTGTATCTAATTGGATTAAGGCTAGAAACCTTCCTAGGAAAAGAGTTGATCTTGGAAGTCCTCTCATCTATTCTCAAATTTTTGGGAAAGAGCCATGCAAGGCTCTTCTTAACTCAGGTTCTACAGTTAATCTGATTTCTCATGAAATGTACAATGTTTGAAACCTGCCTCTGCTCAAGAAGAGCAACATCCATTTAGAATTTGTAGATTAGTCCATCATTGTTCCTTTGGGACTAGTAGAAGATATTATGACCATTGTTTGTGGATGGTCTTATCCTATCGATTTTCTAGTAATCAAAGTTGAGAGCTACAAGGGGGATTTTGCAATCATTAGGAGAAGGACATGGCTAAGTACTATTATGCAAAAATGAGCATCAGAGATCTTTCCCTAAAAATCTCCAAGGAAAATATATTTAAAAAGATCAAGAAGAAACAAGTTACATGCATCGCGTACAATGATACAGGGTGCAACTACATGCAGAAACTTTGGTTTGTGAAAAGAGCATCCATTTTTGCATTCAATAAGTGTACAAATAAGAAAAATATTCAAAAGTAGCTATACGTAATAGCCACAAAATAGGAGGGCACCCAGTGGTTGATAACTAATCTTGGAAGTGGCACACTTTGCATAGAACCTACTGAGAGCCTGACACGTGCCTATGTTAAAGGCATGGATGAACTGGAGCAAGTTCATCACCAACTCTCTAATAATGCAAATGATTATACCTATTGGGAAGAGTTGGAAATCCTTGAAAATTTCAAACAATAGCCCTTAGAGTTGAAAACTCTACCTATCAGCATGGTGTATACATTTTTGAAAAATGGCAAACTAGTAATCATCAATGCTAATCTTGCTCCTAAACAAAACTGGATACTATTGAGGGTGGTCAAAAAATGGCTAATACCTTTACTTGGTCATATCCTAAACTCACAAGGATTGATCTTAAGATATGCCAGCATTGTATCTACACTGATTTGGCCATGAAGCCAAAAAAGCAACCATAGTAGTAGTTGAACATCAAATTGAAGCAAATCGTCAAAGAGAAAATCAAACAACTCCTCAAGGTAGGGTTTATCTATTCCACTATGGATAGTGAGTGGATTATTCCACTTGTGATTATGCCAAAGAAAGGTGGCAAGTGATGGATCTACATTGACCTCCAGTTGTTGAATATGGCAACATTCATAGATCACTTTCTATTGCCATTTATGGATTAAGTGTTGGATACTATATTTGGGCATTGCTATTACAAGTTTTTGGATGGTTATAGTGGTTATAATCAAATCTAGATTACACTATAGGTTTAGGCCAAAATAACATTCATCAGTTCCTAAGGGACGTTTACATATTGAAAGGTGCCTTTTGATCTATGCGATGCTCTTGCAACATTCCAACACTTGGTCTTAAGCATTTTTCATAACAGATTTTTAGTAGGGTGGAAGTCTTCATAGATGACTTCTCCACCTATGCCACCACATTTGAGCAAGCCTTGGACTACCTTGAGCAAGTGCTTAAAATGTGTGGGGAGATGAATCTTCGGTTCAATTGGTAGAAGAGCCATTTGATGGTCCAGGAAGGCATTGTACTAGGGCACAAAATTTCTTAGGCAGGGATTGAGGTGGATCCTAAAAAGATAAGGGTCATCAAGGAATAACTAGCCAACTAGAAACTATTCATGATTTTTGGTCATTCCTTGGACACACGGGCTACTATTGGCATTTTATAGAGATTTTCTCTAAGATCGCAAAATTGTTGGTTGAGCTTACAAAGAAAGATGCTCCATTCATCTAGACCAAGGAATGCGAAAATGCATTCAAGAGCCTTAAGGAGGTGCTCGTAGAGACTCCAATTGTACAAGTACTTAACTAGTCTAAAATATTTCATATAATGAAAAATGCATCAAATTATGCCTTGGGAGCTGTGCTTATGCAGTTAGACAACAAGAAATGTCCATATTACATTTATTGTGCAAGTCAAAGCATTGTGGATGCACAACTAAATTACACCATAATGAAGAAAGAACTAATGGTGGTGGTGTATGATCTAGAGAATTTTAGGTACTATGTGCTTGGATACAAGTGTTTGCGCACACTAACCACAGTGCCATTCACTTCCTCATGAATAAGCCAATAGTTAGCCCCTGTATCATATGTTGGCTGGTGATCTTATAGGAGTTCGATCTTATAATGGTAGATCAAAAGGGAATTGAGAATATGACTACTAATCACTTGTCTTGGTTATGATGGGATAACAAAGAGGAGGAGAGCCTGCTCTCTGACTAATTTTCTTATAAACTTCTCTTTATAGGTGCAATAAATGAACAAGTTCTCAATGAACCAAAATGGTATGATGGCACCTCACTTATCTTCTTACTCAAAAAATGCCACAAGATCTAGACTATAGGAAGAAACAATAGTTTCTTCATTAGGCCAAATGCTTCATGGAAATCAACAGACATTTACAAGGTGTATGTTGATGGCCTAGTCCATGGATGTGTACCTGATGCCAATCAACTATGCATTCTCTAGGACTCTCATGAGGATTCTTGTGGAGGCCACTATGCTGGGAAATGAATAGCCATTAAGATCCTAATGGCAGGGTATTATTGTCCAATCATCTTCAGGGATACCCACCAATTCGTTTGCTTTTGTGAATGCTGTTAACGAGATGATGGAATGATTGCTTAAATGGAGGGACCTCTATAGTGGATACAACCACTAGAACCCTTCAACATCTAGGGCATCAACTTCATGGGTTCCATCATGCCCATGTCAAATGAAATGACATACATAATTATTGCCATTGATTACTACACAAAATGGGCAAAAGTAGTAGTCATCCTCGACATTTCATCATCTACTATTGCACGATTTGTACAAAAAAATGTTGTAAATAGATTTGGGATGCCACATGCACTGATTTATGACAACAAAACCCATTTTAAAGGCACTAGTTTTTGCAAGCTTGTGCAATTCTTGGGGGTTGAACATAAACTAACAACACCCTACCACCCCTAAGTCAATGATCAAGCAAAAGTTACTAATAAGGAAATCACAAAGATTCTGACAAGAGCTATTAGCAAATATAGGAGAGACTAGAGCATAAAACTAAATGATACCCTCTAGGCCTACTGCTCAACATGGAAACTTCCTATAGGCTACTCTCCCTATGAGCTAGTGTATGAAAAATTACCAACTCTACCTATCTAATTTGAGCTTTGTACACTTTCAATAGCTTATGACTTAGACCTTGACCTTAGCCTAGCATAAAAAGAAAGATTAATAAACCTAAATGTGCTAGATAAAAATTAATTGGTAGCCCTATATTTAAATGAAATGCATAAGGCATTCAACAAAAAGTGCCATGACCTTAGAATATGGAAAGTAAAATTTCAACCTAGAGACAAGGTCCTCTACTAGAACCTCACACGTATGTTAAAAGAAAACGTCATAAACATTGTGGGAGGGGCTTTATATTATCTATGAAACATTTCCTTCTGAGGCCATGTTAATCTACAAAACTGAGAGTCTAAACAAAAAGTAGCTAGTCAACATGCAACAAGTAAAACCTTCTCATGAACCTAAGGAAGCTAGTGCAACAAACGCCTCATTAGATGGACAACTATGATCAATTTTTTGGATCTTCTCCTTACAACTTAGTCATGGGGGAGATAGCTATCCATGCTAACCATTATAGTGGCTCCTTAGTTTTTCATCTTTTTGTTTTTCATGTTTTTGTTTTACACTTTGTTATTTTTACAAATTTTTGCTTTATGCCTTCTTTATCTTACATGTTTTTGTTTTTACTTTATTAAATTTTCCAGTTTTTTTACAACATCCTTAGTATGTTTTATGTTTCTTGAATATTTTACAATTTCTTGTATATTTTATTCTATTTTGGTGTGATTTTCTCATGATTTTTACTACTAAAGTGCCTTATTGTCAACTGGACACCATGATGCTGTAGCTATTTGGTAATGGTGGTTTATCCTTAACATTTTTTTATTACTAATATATGGTTTCTATTTTTGAATTTTGATGACTGATAACTAAGACAAAGTTTCTTTTTTATGGAATGGGCAATGAGTCCACGTCATCCACCCATCCACAAGCTCTATGGTTTTCCTTGGTTTGGAAACATGAGGTCCCCTTTCATTAGTAAAACCTTAATGAACTTGTGACCTTGGTAGTTTCTAAACTTGGGAAGGATTCAA
>MNCI01023743.1:0-11198 GCA_015680685.1 Gnetum montanum | reverse complement strand
TAAGAAGGTTGAAAAACTTAAGCTTTTTAATGAACAATTAGTTGTATGCATGCCAGAATCTTTAATTAACATCCCTAAGGAATCATAACAATCATTATAGGTTATACATAAGGAAAAAGAAGTCAATTGTGAATGGTTATAAAAGAAGTTAACACTTTTTGGGCATTTTTCTTGAAATGTTTCTAACTCTACAATCACATGAACTAAGAACTTAATGAAACTAAGGACATGAGTAAGGTATAAACCTATTAATGATAAATGAAAAAAACACCTTAGTAACCCAAATTCCTTGATTGATTACAGATGGTCCCAAAAAGAGGAGGATAAGAAGGACCTTCGCAAGGTGCAAGCAAATGTTCAAGAGGTGGTAGAGGTTGACTAGAAGAACAAGGTCCACTAGCTGAGCATGAAAAATAGGAGGCCTAATCATTTAGCATTCATCAAGAGGCCCTTGTTATAGGACAATTGGTCTAGGTAGAGGCTACGGGACCATAGGCTCAAGCGTAGGGACAATGCCTGACATTGTCCCAATAATGCCTTCAAGCCATCTAGGAGTGATCGATGTTGACTGCAGTCATCATGGAAATGAACTTAGGCCATTCATGGAATTTGTTCCTAAGGTGGTCACAACTCAACTTCAAGAATTACCTTTATGACACATTCTTTTTGAAAGTGGTGAATGGTACCTTAGTGAGACATACTAATTCTGGCATAATAAAGAGGAGGGCATCATCCTTAACATTAGTGGAACCTTTGTTTCTTTCTCGGTTAAGGCCATTGCAAAGGCTTTGTACATAGCCAATGTGGAGGGCCAAAGTAGCACACCTATCCACATAGTGTAGCACAGTGTAGCAACAATGCAAAAACAATAGAAGTGTTCCAAACATGAATTCAGCAAGTTCGAAAGCTTCCTAGCATGAAGGAAAAAAGTTGCAGTTGTTTGCTTGACCTAGTCTTAGACAAATGCTCTTCGGCTCATACACAAATTTCTGCCAAAACCAATGGCTACGCTATGCTACGTTACGTAACGTAGCACATCGTAGCAAGTAGCTACTTATGCTACACCAATGTGTTCAATAGCGTGAGTAGTGCAACATTGGCATGGAAGCATCAAGACATCTTCAGGTAGCTATAGAACTTGTTGGCAAAAATCTTTCTCACTTTGGCATCTCCTTAGCAAAATCAGCAATTTTACTCCATTTTGCATACCCCTGGTCAACTCCCAAAAAATTGTTCCTACGCTTGACCTTGCTTGTAAGAGCAGGGAAGATGTAGTCCTAGAGCATAGGCTCCATTTTGTTTACATTATTAGCACACTGAATTTCAACACATGCAATTTTGGTGGTATGGTCACAGCGTAACAAAGTTCACATCTAGCATCGCACACCTACACGATACGGGCATTTCAGCACCTTATAGGGCCTAGGACACGTGGCATCCAGACCACGTTTCTCTCCTGCTCCTGGCCCTATAAATACCCTGACAAACAATGCTCGAAGGGTTGGCTTCTTGATTGGCTTGTTGGATAAAAAGTTGGCTTTTGGGTGCATTTGGTTTTTAAGTTGGCTTTCAGAGAGCATAGTTGGCATTTTTGAGCATTCTGGTTACCTTTGAGTTCTCTGGTTGGCTCCAAACATCCCTTTGTGAGTTGAGCATTTTGGCATCTCAATAAATAGAGTAGCAAGTAGAAGACCTGTGACCATACTGTTCGGTGTAAGCAGTGTCTCTCCAGTCTTGCACAACCTGTTGTACACTTTTCAAACAAGGCAGAGGATCAAATCCACAACTTTTGGGGCGGTGCACTCTCTCACCCAAAATCTGTATTTCTATTCACTCACTATCATCGTGTTTTGCAATATTTTCATTTTCTTGCATTTATTAATCATTGATTTATTTTGCATTCATCGTTTCCGAAACAAATGTTTACGAAAGGTTAAGATACACCGCTTAAGTCCTTGTCTAATCAACCAAACCATTCAAGGCACCTTGCTTCCATTTTTCTCCAGCACGGCCCTCACATGGATCTGGGGTTAAATTTTTCACTTGGCAACCTCTCGATGTTCCAGCCACTGACATTTTTGATCGATATAGTTTTTGGTGCAAGAAGGAGGGCCTTTTTTGGTGCCCTTTCTGCGTCTTACGAGTAGTCCTACACGCTCTCTATATCTCATCATCTACTAGCGTAAACGTGATACCCTTTTGTGGTTGTTTATGCATCGTGTGGTGTAGATTGGTCATGATGATGGTTCCTTTGGGACCTGGTAGGATGAAAAGCCTTCGATCGCCTATTGATTTCCATGCTTCTCCTTTGTGACTTCCCCTTTCATCACGCAAAATGATTCTGCCAACAACTACTGTTTCCACCTCAAACCTTGAGGCTCCTTTCGCTGCTCAAAGCACCATAGGTGCTGAGCGGCCACCTAGCCCAGTGCTGGTGCTACGCCAGTCCCTTAGGATCCAAAATCTATCACTTGAGTTCTTGGCACAAGACGCAGAGCGTTACGACTTCCTCGACGCAAAGATCCAGGAAAATCTGCCCCTAGATCGTCAAGAGCTCGAGGACAAATGCAACTTTGAGTTCCTACATCAGAACGGAAGGGAACCCCTGATGTTACCATCCCCCTAACAAAAGCGTATCAATGGATCTTGGACTAGCTGATGCGGCTTAGTAAGCCTAGGGAGTGGGACACGGCATCCCATTATGATGAAGAATTGCAGGATGGACAAGAAGACCTAGACTCCCAATCCAAGGGTGGTGGCCAAACTTACTCTACGACCATCCCTCCCACCATGTTTTCAGGTCAAACCCTCTTTTTGCATCAGCCCCCTTTGTGATTACCAACACTCAGCCGCAATCTACATTTTCATCAGCCATGGGCAGCCATCTTGCACCCTAAGCATATCAACATGCTCCTCCCTCGATTTCATTCCCAGGCACTCTCCCTCTTCATTCTGTCCTGTCCTCGTACCAAGCACCAGTCACACCTACCCTACCCTACGTGCATACTGCATCTACCTTATAGCTGCATGGAGCCTTTACTCCTATTCCATCATCTACACCTGTTCCACCATCAATGGCAGGCCCAACCCCAACTACGTGGTGGACCCCAACCACTTTGTTGGATGACTCATAGCCTCAGATAGAAGAGGAGAAACATTAAGAACTTCTTCTACGGTATCAATATCAGAAGCCTAGAGTGTAGGACAAAGAAAAGGCATCCATGGAGGAGCCACCACCACCATGAACCCCATGAGTTCCACAAGTTTTGTCTTTTGTGTCTATGTCCAAATTTTGTTTAGTCCCACATTGCAGCATGACACAGTCCATGGTCATCCAATAATCTCTTACCTATTCTCTACTCTCTTTGACTTGAGGATGAGTTGTTATTTACTCATGGCGATATGATGAATCGTGGTTTGTCAGGTGCTGATATTGGACCCTTGATATCGGACCCTTGATAACCAGGTATGATGAATCGTGGTTTGTTAGGTGCTAATATCAGACCCTTGATATTGAACCCTTGATATCAGACCCTTGATAACCAGGTGCTAATATCAGACCCTTGATATTGGACCCTTGATAACCAGGTGTTGATATCAGACCCTCGATATTGGGTACTCAATATCATAGCCTAGATAATAATATCGAATACATGATATCATGGTTCCTGTGTAAGCCTATAAATACCACATTTAGGTGCATAGGAGGGGGGAGTCAAGTAGGTGTAAGTGTAGAGTCTTTTTGTTCATTTTTCATTCATTTCAATTCTTTCCCCAGTGCATGCCTACAGTGTGATGATTGTAATTCTACGAAGCCTTTATTCGAGTGTGACGTACTTGGACATGCACATGACTGACAATAAAGATCGAGATTAATCCATCATTGTAGCATTCACTTAGCTCTTAATTCTTTTAATTGTTAATTATTATTTATTATTTTCTTAGTTAATATTTCTTTACCATCATTTACTATTCTTGTTGTTAAATGTGGAATGAGTATGACTTAATTATGAACATTTAAGTGTAACTACTTGGTAACCCAGTAGCGTATCTAGGAGCGCTCAAGTAATATATGCTTGGTAATCCTAGAAGTAGTACACGAGGTCCAAGATGTGTATGGATGATTAAGAATGGATGCTCATCACTCTTAATCTAGCTTATATTTTTCTTCTCATTCCCTATTAGCTTAAAACAAGGTTATTTTCCATTATCTATAAGAGTAGCACTAGTTTAGGACCACATCATACACCTCACTCTAGACTAAACCATACATGACAAAGAAAATACTAGTCCAAGTGGGAAGAAAAAAAACTGTGATCAACATGTAACTATATAGATACCACAACTAGTCCATCTATGGAGTTCGACCGGACCATGCATGAATGCTCATATTCGTATGCTTGAGTGTAGGGGTACCTAGCCACTCATCAAGAAGGAATAGCTAGGTGAGTTATATCAACTTACTCTCCTTCTTTGATCTCTTTGTTATTCTCTTGGCTACTCATTGGAAGACCTTGATCTTTTGGTCCCCTTAGTTTTGGGTCCACCTCTCCTCTTACCTTGGCTGGTTACCAAGGTTAAATGCAATCATTGATGGGTTGCTTCATCTTCCCCAAAGAAAGGAGGCTATTGGTGTTGAGATTTTCTTAATGAGAAATTATTATCCTTCTTTTCTGGCTACAATGTTAGTTGGATTGGATCCTCTTTTCAATTGGAAGCCTCATCGTGCACCTTCATGAATTTGTCTTTTAGGAGTTACACATCCATTAGTTGATAGTGCCTAGAGATATATTCAGCCACCTTGTAATCCAAGGTTGTCACTTCAAGTCCCAACTTCATCAAAGATGACATGAACATTGATAAGATTACATAATTAGGTTGTGTAACACTTTTTTCCCTCCAAGTCTCTCAATCACATTTGTTCATCCTGGTGAAGGATGAAGATGAATTCTAGATCATAAGGATCCATATGTGTGTGGACAACTTTGATTTGTTGAGGTACATCTGTTGCATTTTTCCTTATCCTATAATCTACTCTCATGGAGTCATTCATAATTGGGGAATCAACCATGAGAGAAGAAATATCTTTTTAGTTGCTTAAGTATGCCTTGAATAAAATATTATTATTTTTCATATGATACATAGTTGTGGAGATACAATGATCCTTGTATGATTTTAGCTATCTAAAACACTAGCATAAAGTTTCCCAATAATGGTGCCAATGATGAGCAACATAGTATACCCTACACCTAATCAAAAAGATCACAAGGGTTTTATTCCCTAGATTGGCTAGTATGATGCCTTAGATACCTAACATGGGATTGTTGATTGTTATCTTCCCGATCATAATTTGTGTTGGTTCAAGTGTTATGGTTAAGTGTAACTGAGGCATATGATGGTTGTTTATTATTATTTAAAATATTAAAACATGAATCTAATTAATCTAAATGTGAAGAAATAATCTAAACTAGCCTAGCATAGAGCATCTCTTTCCTACATTTCATACACATCTTGAACATGCACTAATGTTACTAAATTGTCAAGTGTTCACTACTAGGATTACCAAACATTAGTACATTATGCTATAACTAGATGTGCTCTTGTGTGTATGTTTAAGTGTAGAATGAAAGAACACTTAACTAATAACATAGAAAGGTAAATAAGTATTATGAGTAAAGTGCAAGAAAGTAAATCACAATTCTAGATTAAATGTTGCAATGGAGAAAATAAATCTTGATTTTATTGTTGCCATGTATATGTGTCCAGGTATATAGTACACTTGAATAAAACTCTATGCAATTAATTCAATTCACACTACCATTACTCAGAGGGAAATTTATTCTTACTTTTGTAGAAAAAACTATAAGATTTTGCTACAAAATAATCAAAAAGATGTCATAAATGCAGTGGCTGCATGCATTTATCTAGGGGAAATATACGACAATATTAGCACATCATAGGATGCATCAACACCTAAGTGTCAACAAGGCTACACTGGTGCATACCCATCAATGCAAGTAACTAACTTTTATTTCATCACTCGTCATCAATACATTAATCTAGAAACATGGCAGAATATTGATGAAATAGATGCTTATCACCTTATCACCTTAGTATAAAATAGGATTTATTTATATTTTTAGTTAACTAGTTAATTTACTATTTTTAGTAATAGCGGTCACAGAAATATCATTAATCATATGTCTCAATTATACTTAACCATATAATCTAAGACAACTACAAGTATAACTCAAAAGAGTGTGATCTATGATCTTACCAAATATTCCACCTCAGTATTTATACTTGGAATTTTTTAGCTAATTTGAAAATTTTTATTGAACCAACAAGGCATGAAATACCTTATGTTTTATTCATAACTTAAGTAGTTAAACATATAATGGCATAAATCCATCCTTCAAATAAAAAATTATTCACACATCAGAGTTGTATTATAAACCATATTACACCTTTAATAGGATTTAATTTTAGGTTACAAATTGCATATTTCCAATAGATTACATAAAGTTTACAGTAAATTCTATCATTACATTGATGCTCAAGGTACCTAAAGTATTCCTCTAATTAGATTCAAAGCTCCAAGATCTTGGTCAATTCATTTCCAATTTGCAACATTAGTTGTCATATCTACATGGGGCACATGCATTCAAGAGTTAGTACTCCTTCACTAGATACTCATAGCCCATGAGCTTCCTATAATATACTATGGATAGGATTGAATCAAAGCCATAATAATAAGGCTTAGAATTTTAAATATTCAAGATGATCATTTTTATGTTTTTTTAATGCCATGTTTAAGTTTTCAATTTCTTGTTATCAATGATTATTCAAAGGCTTTCTACTAAATAATAGGATTATTAAAAGAATAACACTATTCAAATAGAACGTATTTTACTATCCTCAAATACACCTTAGATATTTCTCCATATTAGTTATTCTTGATTGTTATACCTTAGGAGTACCTCCATACCTAGCTACCTTTCTTGGTCATAGCACTACCCAATGATACTTGCCTAGCATCTAACTACCTAAGTCATTTACTCTCTTAAGTTTGTTTGTTTTTTTTAATATATCATGCTACTTGCTCCACTCCTCACATAATATTCATTACACATTATTAGTCTTCTAGACAAGAAAAACTATTGTTAGTTCTTCTTAACATGATCATGATTATGCTTGTTAGCTTTAAATTTCCCCAAAAAGAACTAGCATCCCTTCCCAAATGAATTTCATTCTACAAGCCACATGAGGTTTTCCTAGCAAGTATCTTACAATGATAGTTTTTTACCATTAATGTTAGAGATTTGAATTTCATATAAATTTCTAATGGCTTGGTCATGAACTAAACCTTGAATGCTTTCTGTAAAGTGATCAGTATCTTATATCAAACTCATCCTACACAATCGTAATCCTAGAATTTTACCATATTACAATTACATCTCATACTATGCCTATGCTATAACAATTCTACCTTTCCAAGAGATTGTGTTTCAAGATATCTTTCCTTATATTTTGCTTATTTTTGTATTGTCATCTTTTATTTCTTCCATTTTCTAGAGTTGCAAGGCTCACTTTTATGATTTTTTAGGTGTGAAAGATATTAAAAAAACATCAATGAGTATTTATATAACACCCAAATATGTCATTAGTTGAATCATGACTTTTGTTGCAACTCCTAATTTAAGTTTTGAGCTTACATGAGCTTCATGATTTTGCACACATTAATAATGGAAAAAGTTGTTACCACAAAAAAATTGAACATGCCATTGCATATTTACTTTGGATTTGCATTGCATGACCACCTAAAACTAAAGAAAAATTTGATAAAATAAAAAGTAAGTTAAGGAAAGAGTAATGATGACTTTAGAATTTGATAAGCCAATAACCATAAGAAGCACAAGTAGAAAAATATGGAATTGGAATGGAAATCCATTATACTAATTTTGTGGTAGCATTTCAAAAGATTAAAGCATCCATTATAGAGACATGATTCCTCTACCTGAATGCACAAAGATATATGAGGGTTTTAAGATACATGAGTGTTTTCTCTGCTAAGAACTACTAATGCAACAGAAATTTGATAGTAAGATTTTATAAGTTAAGTTTAGCTCCATAAGGTCTCCATCAATAACTCCAAAAAAATGTAAGAGTAAGAATTAAGGCTATCGAATCATTCAAGAAAGTATATTTTCTTGGTATTTATGCCACATAAGGATCTAGGATTCAGTCGCAATTGTCGAACATGGAAATGGAATAGAGCCAAATGTGGAAGATTAACATGTATTTTGTTCTATAGTAGCCAAAGAGAGTTCTAAAATCCAATCGTAGAAAGATTCAAAAATAACAATTGGGTTATAGAAGTCTACCCAATTTGTATGAGAATGGATTTCAATGTTCCCTTTGCAATACAACATAAAATAGAAATACTACTATTTTTTAATTTTCATGGTTCATGTGTATATAAAAAGATTCTAATAAATATTACCTTTGATCCACATCCATATAAGACCTCTATCCTTTCCAAGAGACATCAAGAGATTAGTGCAACAAAATACTTATGAAACATAGATCATGAGCTAGAATCTCAAAATAGAACAATTAATTTATAATAATTATACCATTCCATAAACCAAAGTAAATAAATTATTAAAAAAATTAATCCATAGCTAGACAAGCTATCTAAAAGATTATAAAAATATCAAATGTTCTAATTCCTCAATATATAATAGATATGTCAAAAGTTCATTTCTCAATAAAGCATAACTATGTAAAAGATATCAAATAGTCATGTTATTTAAAAGAATACATAGAAAGAACTTTACTAAAATATATTTTAGCAAAATATGTGAAAATCATGAAAAGCTACATACAACATGTAAAATGTACCTATCACTAAACCAAGGTTAAGGGTTTAAAAATAGGATGTTACAACTAACTAGGCTAGAGAATCCACATATTCCATCCATGGATTCTAATACAATCTATCATGACACTTCTAAACTATATAGTTGGATATTGGATATACTCATTGCTCATCATTTGACACCCTTGTTGAGAATGATGTTAGGTTTTTAGTGCTAGTTAACATCTCATAAAATCATTGTAGGGAATTTAAAGATTTATTTTTCAATATATTACTATATTAACTAAGATATATACATAAGCTAATTATTGAAATGTCTACCTTTCATAGTTCAGGTAGTTCACCACTTGCTAGAAAAACTAAAATGATGAACAAACATGAGGATTGGTAAGTGTCTTAACAGGTCGAGATTACATATTCCTATCAAAATATTTTTTAACCAAAATTCACTTTTATCTTTCATCAACATAAATTTGTTTGATGGAGAGACATGCATGGCAACATTGTTGTACACTTCAATAGAGCAACTCCCTCTAGCCTCCAAGTCATACTAATAAAGGCTACTTTGGGTCCTATTATAGGAGGGTACTACTTTGACAATAAATTTATTTGATCCTACATGCTTGATGAGGCCCATATCAATTTGAATAAATGAATGGAAGTATAGCATGGACACCAAGAAGAAAAACACAATGTATCATTTATTTCATAATCAAAGAGGGATGATACCACCAACTAGTCAAAGAGATCCTTCCATTAAAGATCCATCTCAAGGGATACCTCGCATCACATATGAGAAGCTACAAAACAAAGTTGTGCAATATTTCTTTAATAAAAATCCTGATTATGCTTAGTAAGACCAAAACACGATTAGTCCTTCCACACCTAGGGCCTCTAGTAGGGTAAGAACATATGAGAATAGAGATTCCAAAAGGATGATGCGAAGTTAATATAACTCCACTAGTATTTTATCATCATCATCCTAATCCAAAATATTTGATAAGAAGATTATAGACTTATTAAAAGGGATAGATAATAGCTTTAGAGAGAAATCCAAAAAAACATCCTAACAAAAATCCCAAGAAAAAATCTAAAATACATTGTGATCAAGAACCTCGCATGAGGCACTATAGAAGTAAGTATGTGAACATGCTGAAAGAGAAAATTATGACTCAAAAACTAAAATTATGATGCAAATAGTAAAGGTAATCCATTATTAGCCACAAGAATCACGATTAAAGTTTTAAAGGCATTACAAGTACAAAGTAGACATAAAAAAGTAAGTTAAATTTAATGGTCCTATATGAACATGTCGTGATTTGAAGGAGGCTATAATATTGATCAACATAGTTCTTTGTAGGTTTTTCATGATGCCTACACCCTAAAAAATATCAAGAGCAATTAATATAAGTTTAAGTTGTTTCTAAGAACACTTATAAAAAAGGTCAAAAGCTAGTATAGACCATTGGAATCTAATTCCATTTACATATGAAACTTAATTGTGGAGATCTTTAATGAGAAATACTAAACATAATCTTAGGTGTTTAATCTCTAGAAAAAATTCAAGGATAAAAGAAAGATACTCATGAGACATTTGATGTGGCATTTGGTAGGTATTACTCCTTACTACATATATGCCTAGGGCATTACTTCCCCTGGAAGGGGCAACTATGACATGTTATAGATGGTTTTCTAAATAGAACATATGAGGTTCTTTCCATATATGAGGCTTATTAACNTTTTCTAAATAGAACATATGAGGTTCTTGCCATATATGAGGCTTATTAAACAAGTTTCTAAGGAAGAAGATGAATTGAAAAAATTAAAGAATGTTGATAAGTACGAGAGAAATCCATTCATCTAAAAGAATGATGTAGGGATCTATGATGCTCAAGTATAAGAATAGTCTCTACACTATATGATTTAGTAGAAAACTAAGAAATCAATCTTAGAGATCACAAAAAAGGTAACTAAAATGTGGAATTTAATTAATAAGAAATTTGCAACTAATAATTAAATCATAGTAAGCATGCTAATGCAAAATAAGAGAATAAATAAAGAAAAAGATCAAGAGATTCATAGGAAAAAGGGCAAAGTACCTCCAATGAACTAGATTTTTGGTTTCAAATCTAATGATAATAATGGGTATTACATCTACCAATACAAATATCAAAAGGGCATGTACCATGTCATGTCACACATGATAACCTTTGTGCAAGAATCAAATTTTTATGTAATAAATTCATAATTCATCAAGAAGTATATGCCTAGGAGGCTAGCATATCTATAGTATAATTACAAGCAATAATATCAACCA
>MNCI01023742.1:1654088-1865074 GCA_015680685.1 Gnetum montanum | reverse complement strand
TTCAATGAAAATTTTAGGATGTTTGAGTTTTGAAATGAAGTTGCACAAGTTTATTTAAGTTTTAAAGGGGGGCAGAAATGTTCGCACATTTAGCCATTTCATGGAACAGCAAAGGTGATAAAATATGAATAAGCCATAGAAGATATTCAAAGCAAAAATATATATGATGGTTGAGCCTTATTGATATTTTATACTAGAAGTTTCATGTAGAAAATTAGGAAATGAAGATATAATATTTTCATTTTCAAGAGTTAATATTAAGGAAAGAAAAATTCATCATGCTCCTTTGCAAAGGGAAGGATGAAAAGAGTTGAAAAGCTAAAAGAGCCGATCCCGTTTATGGATGCATCAATGAGAAATATCAAAGTCACTATTGTAAGGTTTGGATAATGTTTTTACTGCAAAAAAACAAACATAGTTCCAGCCACTGTACGCGTTGGGAGGAAATAGACAAAATTGCTGTAAAGAAATGAAAACAGTCTAGGAGAATGCTGTTTTGTTTACAGGGATCGCGTTGGTACCAAGGCAAGGGAATGCAATGTTCTCTTTGCCCTATAATGGCTTTCATTTCATGCAGAATCAACTATTCCTTTTGGCCCTAAATTAGTGATGTCTCTGCTGGTCGCGTAGTGTCAAAAACAAACAAAAAACAATTTTTGCAGGGACGCGGATTTAAGGTGGAAGAAGAACTCGCTTGGGTGTTCTCACTTCCAAGGCAGAAACCGTTTCAATTTCAAATTTCTTATGCAATTGATCCGCCTGCCTCCGATGACGCCGATGTGTCCTGCAATGCGTGCACTGCGTGAAGATTTTTCTGGCCGTTGCAGGGCCGTTCCTAACCTACCTTACCTAATGCTGAATTCTCTGATGCTCAGATCTCTGTTACATTTGCCCTTAACCATGAAATCTATGGCAGGAATTAAAAAACGATCTGCAGAAACACAAAAATGCAAGAAGCCCTAAGCGAAATTGGGGCAAAATAAAACAGTTCTAGGCAATCAAAAACCCCATGTCCAATACATCGTTTCTATCTCCAGATCTTTCTCCTCCAGCAACCGAATGTACAGAACAACAACGTCGGATGCAGCGGCAGAGCCTTCTTCCACGGTGGTGGTTGCCAACGATTTCTGGCAAGGCGGGATATATTTTTTCGGAAGTATGCGATGGCAGTTCCAGGCGTAGCGCCTTTACATTCGGGTTTGGTGTTTCGAATTTAAATTTTTCCAACCATTTTCATTCGGGTGAAAGTGCACATAAAATATTTAGGATTAAGGTACCAGCAATATTTATGCCAAGGTAGATATTATATTATCGCCTTGTTTATAAACTCACTAGGAGCTTCAATAACCATTTTTCAAATTTTAAGTAAAAATGAAAGGCTATTAAAGCTATAATTGTGAACAATTATATGAAATATTGGAATTATTTTTCAAAAGAAATATTTATCTCCTAACTTCCTAACCTCCTAAGTTAATGCTTCCTAACTTGTTGGGCAAGTAATTTCCTAACTTGTTGGGCAAGTAATCTTCTAATTGGTTGGTCAAGTTACTTGGGAGAGAAGTTAGGTGAGATATTTTTAAATATGTAACTTTTGTACCTACCTTGGAACCCTATAAAAAGGCTTCAAAGGAGGGGAAAAAAGAAAGAAAGGAAGAATCTCAATTTGAATCTCAATTTTTTAGGACTTTTGGGAGGTCTCATACATCACACTTTTGAGAAGACATTGGGATCACACTTGGGCTCTCACTCGGAGACATACTTGAGGTCTTGAGAAGAGCTTTGTAAAGAAATTGTGAACGATTGCTTGCAAGATGGCTTGCTAGAGTAAAGATTTCAGCCTCTTTGTCATGGTCCTGTGAGTTATGCATTTCATTTTTTGTTTTGTTTAAATTGTTTAGCTAGTGGTTTAGATAGTATCATCCTTGGCAAGTAATTTTGGGATTTTTAGATTGCTCTTATTGTTCTTGTTGCCCGATAGAAATTTCTATTAAAATTTTGCCATAGAAGCGCTTGTGTTTAAAAGCCTTAAGAGCATTTTAGTAGTAAATTTCATTATTGTGCAACGTGTGGGAACTGCTATTGGGATTGTTGTAAGAGAGCCTCTGTTTGTAGTCACGCCGTTGAACAATTCAGTAGTCGAGAGGGTTCAGAAAATCTTTGGTATTTTGATGGGACCAGAATAGCTTCTTTTTATCTTTAAAGTGAATTCTCGTGGTATTTCAATCAGAAATTGTCAAGTCTTTTAAAGGTTCTGTTTGAATGCAATCGTTGACATCTATTATCTAGTCAAAATGGAGTCTCGTACGTGGTAGTTTACGCAGCAATTTTTGGTAGCATAATAGGATTGTCTTGAAGATATTGCTTGTTTGAGCCTTGGAAGTTTGAACAATTCGTAGATATTGAATTTGGGATAGCTTTATTGCGAAGTGTTTACTCGTGTCATTTTACCTTGTTTAAATATTTGAGGTCTACACAAATCTGCTTTCTTTTCTTTTCTGTTTATTTCCATCGAATCTTGCTCTATTTCTAGTTTTCTTGTGGAACTATCTCTTTCTCTAGGGAAAATTAGGAGTAGATTTGTGGAGTTGTGCTCAAATGTTTTTGCAAAATTTTATTTGTTACAAGTAGGTATTATAAGGACCGCGTAGACTAGGCAGTTGAACAAAATAGGAAACTTTCAACAACTCACAGTACTTGGCAAAGTTGGCTGAATCTCTTTAAAGTAAGTCATTTGTAGTTTACACGCAACGCAATCGTTACATTTCTCACAACCGCACGCTGCAACAGCACACATACATACTCACATTAACTACTGATTTTATTTGGAGGTATCTGGGCCTTGGTGTTGCCAGAGACCAGCAGGCAGCTAAATCCTGTTCAAGGACACTCGTTGGCGGTCGCGTCCCAAACGGTCGCCAACACTTATCTCTTGGTTGATATTTAACTTTCCTAATTCTTAGGTCATGATGTTATTTATTGAAGGCCTTGTGCAATTTGTTAGATGATAGGGAAGCTAATTGGCTTTCATCTAGCAAGTTAAGGGTTACTAACCATTTTTTTTGTGCTAGATCAAGGTCAAGGTTGAGGTCACATGCTATGGATAGTGTACAGAGCTTAGTTTGAATGGGAAGCTTTGGTAATTTACTGTACACTAACTCATAGGGAGAGTAACATGTAGGGAGTTTTCATATGGAGTGGTGTGCCCAAAGAGCATCGTTTAGTTTAGTGCTCCAGTCTCACCTAAACTTGCTAACGGTTGTTGTCAATATCTTCATAATCTCCCTGTTGGTGACTTTTGGTTAACCATTTTCCTGGGGGTGGTATGGTGTAGTCAATTTATGCTCAACCCCTAAGCATTGCATTAATTACCATTGTCTGAAATAAGTGCATGTGGCACACCAAACCTATTTATGATTTTTTGTTGAACAAATCGTGTAGCTGTAGATGATGTACAATTTTTAACAGCAATTGCTTCGGCCCATTTTGTTAGGTAATCAACGACAATAATAATATAAGTTTTTCCATTGGAAATTGGTGTAATTGCCACATAAAATCAATTTCCCAAATGTTGAAGGGTTCTAACGGTTGAATCCATTGTTGCGGACCCTCCATTCTAGCAGTCATTCCCCCATCACGTTGATAATGCTCACAAGATTGGACGAAACGATGGGTGTCTCAAAATAATGTAGGCCAATAATATCCTACAAGCAGGATCTTAATGGTTGTTCATCTCCTAACCTAATGATCCCCATAAGGACCCTCATGAGCATCTTGGAGAACTCGCAGTTGATCTATATTGGGAACACACCATCGAACCAAGCCATCAGGACACACTTTGTAAAGTTGCCCATTGATCTCCATAAAGTACTTGGCTCGGTGAAGAAACTATTATTTCTTCTTAAGGTTTAATTCTTGTGGTGTTTTTTGGGTGAGGAGATAGGTAAGAATGCTACTAGACCAATTTGTCTCCATGGGTGATTGATTATTCACTACACTAGCAAAGAGGAATTCATTAGAGAAATGATCAGAAATTAGATACTCATCCTCTTTGTTATCTCATCACAACTAAGATAAATGATCAGTAACTACATTTTTGGTGCCCTTGCGATCGATCATCGTTAAATCGAACTCTTATAAGATTATAAGCCATCATATGATACGAGGGATTACCATTGCCTTATTCATGAGGAACTAGATTGCACTATGATCTGTATGTATATATAATTTATATCCTAATACATAGTGTCTAAATGTTTCTAGTGTAAGTACTACAACCATTAATTCTTTCTTTGTGGTAGTGTAGTTAAGTTATGCACCAGAGATACTTCTACTTGTGCAGTGGATGTAATAATGACACTTCTAGTCATCTAACTATGTAAGTATGGCTCCTAAAGCATAGTTGGACGCGTCAGTCATGATATGGAATGGTTTGGAATAGTTAGGAGCTTGTAGAATGGGTGTTTCTACTAGCTTCTATTTCAGAGTTTGGAAAGCTAATTTGCATTCCTTGGTCCACTCGAAAGGTACGTCCTTTTTCATTAATTCCACCAATGGTTTGGCAACCTTTGAAAAGTTCTCAATAAATCTCCTATAGTAGCCAGTATGTCCAAGGAATGACTGATTATCTTTGATAGTTTCCAGTTGACAAGTAATTCCTTGGATAATTTTGATTTTATCGGGGCCTACCTCTATCCTTGTGTGTGAGATTTTGTGCCCTAGTACTATGCCTTCTTGGACCATCAAATAGCTTTTCTACCAGTTGAGCCTTAAATTGGTTTCTACACATCTTTTTAACACTTGCTCCAATTGGTCCAAGGCTTGATAAAAGTTTGCTCCATAAGTGGATAATTTATCCATAAAGACCTCCACACCATTCCCTATCTACTATTGGAATATGCTTAGAACTAGTCATTGAAATGTTGTAGGGGCATTGCACAAGCCAAACGACATTTTTTTGTATCTGAACATTCCCCAAGGATTGGTGAACGTAGTCTTGTCTTGGTCTTCTGGGGCTATTTGTATTTGGTTATATTTGCTATATCCATCCAGAAAACTGTAATAGCGATGCCCTACAATGGTGTCTAAGACTTGGTCGACAAATGGTAATGGAAAGTGATCTTTGAATGTTGCCATATTTAATAGCCTGAAATCTATGCACACCCTCCATTTGCCTCCCTTTTTAGGCACAATAACTAAGGGGCTAACCCATTCGCTATCAGTAATGGAATATATGAACCCAGCCTTAAGAAGTTGTTTGATTTCTTCCTTAACTACTTGCTTCAACTTAGGGTTTAATCGCCTCTATAGTTGTCTTTGAGGCTTCATGGAGGGGTTAGTGTAAATTCTATGTTGGCATATCCTAGGATCTATTCTAGTTAATTTAGGATATGAACAAGTGAAGGCTTCCAACTATTTATTTATTACTTTCAAAAGTTCTTCTTTTTGTTGAGGAGCAAGCTTAGCATTGATAATTATCAATTTTCCATTTTTAAGAAATGTGTATTCCATACCGGTGGGCAATGGTCTCAGCTCAAGGGGCTCTTACTTAAATTTCTTAGGGATTTTCAACTTCCCCCAATTGATATTTTCAAGGTTAAGAATTGGAAGTTGGCAGTGGACTTGCTCTAATGTGTCTATGCTATCGATGTAAGCACAAGTCAAAACCTTAGTTGGTTCCATGCATATGAGTGAACTTCTTTCTTGATCAGCTATCATCCACTGGGTGTCTTCCTGTCATGTGGCTATTACATACATGCATCTTGTATGTTAATCACTTGTGCACACCGATTGCATGCAGGAAATACTAAACTTTGCACAAACCATGACCTCTACACACAATTACGCCCTGTGTCACTGTATGCGATGCATGGAACTTTCTTCTTCTTGATCTTTCCAAATGTATTTTCCTTTGATATTTCTAGGGAAAGATCATGGATTCCTAGGCGTGTGTCGATGGTGCTTAGCCATGCTCTTCCAATTATGATTGGGAAGTCCCTCATACCATTGTTTACTTGAATCGGTAGGAAGTCAGTTGGGTACGACCACCCACAAATAGTGGTAACAATTTCTTCCATCAGTCCCAATGGGATAGTGATGGACTGGTCAGCCAACTCTAGATAGATGTTGCTCTTTTTGAATGGAGGTAGGTTCCAGGCCTTGTACATTTCTTGAGAAATCAAGTTGATACCGGAACCTTAATCCAAAAGAGCCTTGCACGGCACATTTTCAGCAATTTGTAAGTATATCAGAGGACTCCCAGGACCAGATAATTTCCTAGGAAGATGGCTAGCTTTGATCCAATTGGTGATGGCATGTGTTAGCATGACTATATGAGTTGAGTGCGGTGATTGGGTTGAAGGGGGCTCCAAAGGTTTGATTGATACTGAGGCATCTAAGGAATCAGCCACTTGTGATTGCAAGGGCTTGGTTGGACGGTTGGTTCGAAAGAAAGGTCTTTTCTTCATGTGGTTGTTGGAACCAACAATATGTTGAGAGTTAACTATTGGTGGAAGAGATGTGGCCAAATGAGAAGGATGATATGCTTGTAGAATATTGCCTCTAGAAGAGGAAGTCCCATAATACTCATGGGCTTGGTAGTGAGGTTGAGGAGTGACGTGACCAGTAGAGTCACGTGGGGAGATTTGTTGCTGCACGTAATATCCATATGGGTCAGGTTGCTGGTAAGGATACTATTGTCTTGGTGGTGGAATTCCCCTTGATTGTGGGTGCTTCCACTATTGATATTGCTCAATTGGTTGTGGTGGAGTTCCACTAGGACAATATGTTAAGGGTTGGTGGAACTACCTTGGGTTACCTTGAGGATAAGGTAACCTTTGGGGTATTTGCCTTTTGTTTAATCGTGGGTTGAGTGCATACACCCTAGACTCCTGCAGATGTGAGATTATAGGGCAACATCCCTTAGGATGGTCATATTGACATATCTTACATCCACTATCATTATCTGTTTCCGAATCCACAACCTCTTCAATGATGACAAATTTGCCTTTACCCTTGCTACATGCATGTTCAGCTTCTCTCTTTTTTCTTTTCTCACTACCTTACTCTATAGACTCCTCTACTAATTTAAGAAAAATTTGAAATCTATTGTCTAGGGAATCCCACATTTGGTCTACCTTTTCCAAAACTTCTAATGTCATCTTTTGGATAGGCAAAGTTTTCCTATTCACCATCTCTTCGAGTGGTGACTCTTCTTCATCCTTACAAAATTTTACTCCTCTCTTCCAAAGGGAAGGATCTCAGTTATACTCTTTCGTACTTTCTCTCTTCCATAGCTCACCTTCTTCCTTAGCAACTTTCTCCAATAGTCTTTGAATTTGATGGGACCTAAGCTTGGATAGTCTCCCTTGGGCATAAGTCCCAAGGGTTCTTCTCGTTTCATGCCTAAGCCCATCCACAAGATGTTGCAGTTGATCCCTTTGCGAGTAACCATGGCTAGGAAAATGATGTAACAGTGCATAGTATCAACCCATGATAGCATCCAAGGGTTCATGTCCTCCTTGTTTCTAGCCTTGGATTTGCTTTCGCAAGTTAGACACTTGGGAGTACATTTGGTACTTGTCATTAAATAGTTCTAACATAGTACTCCACCTATGAATGGATTTTGGTTCTAAGGACTAGTACCAACTTTCTACTTCTTTAACTAGTTTCCATGGGAGAAACTTAAGTTTTTGCCATTTTTTCTCTATGTTCTATAAGGCACACATATCATAGAATGCTTGTAAGTGATTTTGAGGATCAATGTTGTATCCCCCTTCAAATCGTGGGATATTGTTCATATCTAATCTCTTGATCCTACTATCTTTTTGGTGCCTTGTTAGAATTTTAACAGCCTCAGTTATGTCCAACATACTACAAGTAGCAAGTAGGCGTTCATCATAATCGTCTCATCCATGGCATCAATGATGCCTACGTTGTTCCCTACTCTCCCTTCTTCCATGTCGTGACTCTCTAGAGTGCCCTCATCCCCTTTCCTGGCTATTTCGTCTATGAATTCCACTTTGCCTACCTTTATCCACATGGTATTTTTTATGACCACATCTAGATATTGAAGGAGAGGGTGAAGGAGATGATGAAGGTGAAGAAGAAGGAGAACCGTCACCATGACGGTTTCTACTACCTTCTCTTTTGTGGTCTCGGCCCTGATCACAATTGCGATCAAAATATTTATCATGAGTTCGTGTCTCTTTTTTGGATCCTTTGTGCCCATGGGTATTAGAACCTGGGTTATGAATAGTGGAATGAAGGTCCTAATACACAACCCCTTGGCCAAAGTCAAGGGGAGGAACATCGTTGCATGGGCGACTGCCTGAGCTAGGTTCACCACCCTCATTTTTGCTTAATACATGTGGGGCATCTTGGGATCATTTACCCTTCAAAGACTTATGATGTCTCTCCTGTTGTCGGTTCCTTTGATGTTATGCCTCCATGGGATGGTATTCTCTTGAGTCATGGTCTTACACAACATATTTTGTGTGTAAGTGAAACATGCCAATTTGTGTGAGAGCATGAAGAAGCATGCTAGGGACTGAACGATCGAGAGGTAACACTATGTTACCTTCTAAGTCTCGCCAGCGTAGTTGTTCATCTTGATGGAGGATAAAGGTAAAGTCTAGTATATACTCATCAGGATGAATATATACCACTCGAACTTGTTGAGGGATTGGTGGATCAACGTCATGTGTATTATGTTGCCGATTGTTTCTTGATTTAGACCTAGGCGGTGAGGTGCTTTCGTACAAAGAAGGAGACATAATTTTCTGTTCAGTGTGCAATGTATTCTTGTTTATTATTTTCTCAATCAACCCTAAGGATTCGTTCCAATGATGTGAATGATTTCCTATGTTCTAATTAGCGCACAAACAACTAAGTCCCTGACAACAGCACCATTGATGAGCAACGAGGTACCCCTATGCTTAGCCATACGAATATGAGCATTTCACGCACGATCCAGTTGAATTCCAAGGAGTAAGTGCTTATGTGCACTTGTGGAACAAAGATGGGTTGGTTGATCATTGTCTTCCCAAGCTTACCTATATGTCATGATTGTATGGTTAAGTAAGCTTGAGGCATATGATTTTTATAGCTTTTATGTTTTTATGTCCTGCACTAGTAGGGAAGGAGAGAGGTAACTAAGTGACTAATTTAACTTAACTACTCATTAACTAAGTTCTAACTAATCCTAACACTAGCATCTGTTTCCATTTGCCATACACATCTTGAATTAGTGCAACATTTTTGGGATTACCAAACGCTAATTGTTATTGGGTTACCAAGCATTACACACATGCTCGAAGTGGTCGTGCTTGTGTAATTTAACGATTTATTTAATTGATCAAAATGAATTACTGTGCTAATAACAAAAATGTAAAGTGCATAAAATAAAATAAAATAAAATAAAATAGAATAAATGCATAAGAAAATAAAATAAAAGAAATGTGTAAGAAAAAAAATCTGAAGTGCTGCAAGGATGAATCAAAGAGCTCGTCTTTATTGCCGTACACAAGATGTGCTCAAGTACACAATGCTCGAATAAAGATCCGTCCACAATTAGACCTCCTATTGTGGGCACTTGGAAAATACTCTAACTTTCAAATAGACTACAAGAGTTTTGCTACTTGACTCCTAAAAGACTTCATTTTAATTGTGCGCCTGGGCACTATATTTATAGGCTTGGGAGCAACTACTCTAATAATTAGAGAAACCACTCTAATAATTAGAATAATTGTTAAAGAAACTACTAGAGTAACCTCTCTAATAATTAGAATAACTCCTAGAGTAACCGCTCTCATCAGTCACAATGTAACTTTTGCATATTTTTTGAAGTAGAACATTTATCTTAACATTAGTTAGAAATGACATTGATGAGTAGTAGGTATTCTCTACATCCAACCATATGAATTACTAGTGTATATACGCAATTTGGTCAAATTCCATGGACTTTATTTACCTAAGTGGTCGATATTCCTAAATGGTGAAATATGTAATCACCAGTCGTTGTCTTCCCAATCAATACTTATGTTAATCTCTCTTTATGATTAAGTGTGGTTGAGGTATAAGATATTTATTTTTATAATTTTTATAATTTTAATTCTTTAACAAATAGTTAAGTAAATGAAGATTCAATATTTAAATTAACTATTTAATTAACTACTTAATTAGGTAACTAGCCTAAATGTGGAATATCTATTCCCACCTTCTGCACATCCTGAACTTATACTAACGTTGTTAGGTTACCAAGTGTTTACTACTCAAAGTACCAAGTATCAGTTGCTAGAATTATGCTCGGAGCACCAAGTGTTAATATATTATGCTCAAAGTGGTTGTGCTCATGTTGATTACAAGCTATAATTTTAAATGTATAATAATAAGAAAGTAAATTACATTAAAGTAAATTGCTGGAAAGTAGAGTTATGCTAATCCAAGTGTTACAATGGATGGAAGAAATATTGATTTTATTTTTGTTCATGCAAATGTATCCAAGTACATGTGCACTTGAATAAAATGCCATACAATCACTTTAATCCACACTACAAAAACATAGAGGGAAAAGTTTTCTAACTTCAATGGGAAGAAACTGCAAGAGTTCAGCTAATAGAATGATTGAAAAGGTGCCATAAATGCAAGGGATGTGCACATTTATATAGGCAATGCCTACATTTGCATCAACATACCTACATCAATGCATCCTAAGATGTGTCAACAGGGATACATGCCACAACAAAAAATTATAAATGTTTAATTACTTAATTTAATGCATATGATTATTTCTTTGATATTGTCAAATGTGTTTCAATAGATTAGCTCTAATATTCTTGGTAAATCATACGATTACATTGTTATCATTGCTAATATTATTTTTATTACTATTAATATTGTTGTTGTTGTTAGCTTTCTACATAAGTTAATGCAATCTACTTGCTAGAATATTTTGTTAAATTTTTTATTTTTTGTTTTACTACTATTGGAGCTTAATCAAAGATCTACTAAATATTTTATAATTTAATGTTGAAATCCAATTACCCTAGGAACTTTTTCTTTCTATTAATTACCATGCCTTTATAAGTATTTGGCTATGCATATTTCATTTTTTAATCTTTGTTTTGCATATTAATCTTTAATATGCACATTTAATTATGCATCTTTTTATTTTATTATACTCATGTGACTATATAATATTATGTTCATGGAGCAATTATTGACCCTAATCCTACCCAAACCATATCCCTTTTTACCTTTTGACATTAAACTAAAATTTGAAGTTCATTTTAACTTTAATTAAATATTGTATAAATTAGCTTTATTAAGGAAATATCTTAGGATGATGTCTTGCCTAGAATTTGACCTTACCAATGTGCCCAAGATGTTTGAAAATGTAGGTTTTGATCCTTGTTTTATTAGAATCAAAGTTATGGTTCTTGAGATTTCACATTTTCTTATTTACTAAAATACAATAAAAATTTCGGCATTTGAACTACGCTACCATGGAAAGACCTACCTAGATGAGATTTCAACATATGATTTGATAGAACACTTGATGAAGATCTTGCAGGTTCAAATGGAATTTGATTTGAAGTCTTAGTGTGCATGATATGAGTATTTGTGTGTAAAGAAAGAGAAATTAGGGAAAAGGACTTGTAAAAAATGATTTTAGAAAAAAAAATTAAAAATTAAATAAAACAAAAAATCCAAATTGAAAAGTGATGCTACACGTTCACATGAATAGCTTATTTGCAAAATCATATAACATATACACTAAACATAAACTAAAAACATATATTTTGTAATATATTTAACATACCCACTACCTCCACAGCACATTTTTTTCTTCTCTGCTTCCTTATCCTTGTGCATCAAGAATTTTTTTTGCAATAGAAACCATTTTTCATCATGTTTCTTCACCTTCAAGCTAATTTTTGCCTAATTTTTTTTTGTTTTAAACCTATTTTTCTAATTTCTGATGAGTCATAGATTGGCTGCGTTGACTAGGCGCCATTGACTAGGCCTCATTGACTAGGTTTCGTCGATGCATGATTTGATGTATTGACATGGCCCCCTTAACATAGTGTCTATTTTCACCTATAAATACATGCTCACCTACCATATTTATGGCAAAGCTTTATCATAATGTAGCAAAGCTCTTGTAGGTTTTCTTCTTTAGAGTTAGACTATTTTCCCAAATGCCTGCAGCTAGAGTCATTCAGTGTACAGATCTTTATTTGAGCACTATTGTACCTAAGCATCATAGGTGTGTGGCAATAAAGATAAGCTTTCTAATAAACCTTACAACACTTTGAATGGATTAATTATTTTCTCATGCATTCAATGTTTTCAACAATGATTTAATGCTTTTAAGTAATTAAGATAAATTTAGCTAGATTAAATAGCAATTAATTAAGCACATAAGTACGATCACTTCAAGCATGCGCATGACACTCGGTAATCCCAGTAATGCTTAATGTTTGGCAACCTAGCAACGTTATATGTGTTCAAGATGGGTGTAGATAGTGGGACTAGATGCTTATGTTAGGATTAGTTAGACATTGGTTAGTTAGTTAGATTAAATTAGCAATTAATTTCCTTCATTTCTTTCATCCTTTATTGTAAGCACCCAAAATATAAAACATAAAAATAATAAAAAACATATGCCTTGATTACACTTAACCATATCCTTGCATATCACAAGTGTAATTGGGAAGATAATGAATGATTGTTAGGAAAAGTGCACATCCTAGAGCCTAGTGTATTGGAAGCTAAAGGGTCCATGGAATTCAATTAGATCACACATGAATGCTTAGTGATTCATATGGTTGAGCATAGGGGTATTCATCACTCATCATTGGTGCCATTGTTGGGGACTCGTTTTGTTTGAAACGTGCGCTATCTAGCCATAGTGAAAATCATTAACATCATTAGATGAACCCTAAGGTCAAAATTATTCTCAAAATAAATATAATAATTTAAGCACACTAATATATTATTTTAATTGCAAAATATATTCTTCTCACAAGCATGATAATACTAAACCGCTACTGTCTCAAGAATGTCAGGTGGCATATACTCATCCAAATGAGTATGTGCATGACTTCGCCTTCATCTTGCATCAAGATGAACAATTGCTATGGCAAGATATGGAGGGCAACATTGTAATGCCTCTCAATTGATCTATGATTGGGATGCTACTCCAAACACTTAGGAGGTTAGACATCTAGGATCTTCAAGAAGAGTACATTGTGCATGACCATGACTACCGAGACTACTGTCCCACTAAAATACAATGTAGGAGAGATCAACACCACGAAAAGCACCATGAGGCTATGAAGGAAAAATGGTTTACCAATCCCTTATTCCTACTCAACCAAAATGATAATGAAGATTCTTCCTCTTGGGGTTCCCAACATGAAGATTCTCTACCCCTTGATATTGGTGATGGGAGCTTGAACCAGAATCCATAGTCCACTATCAACAATCCAAGTTCAGGAAAAAGTGGAAGTCAAAGTAGGGGCTCTGGGAAGTATCAAGATGACAAGAAAGCTAACGAATGTGCCATGAAAAGCATAGAGGAGGTGGCAAACATCATGGTGATGGTAGTCCTTCTTCCTCTTCACCCTCTTTGTGTACATCTTTTTCTTCCTCTTTTAGTTCTGATAGATGTCATGGAAAAGATAATCGTGATGAAGGTGAATAATAGAATAATAATGATCATCGAGCCTGCCATGAATGAAAGGATAGCATAGGACAACATACGCGTCATCGAAATAATGATGATGATGAGCCTTTGTTGGCAACTTGAAGCATGTTGAATATTGTATAGGTAGTAAAAATTCCAACTAGGCACGTGAAGGATAGTCAGATCAAGCGACTTGACATGAATAATATCCCTAGATTTGAGGGGGGATATAAATCTAATTTGCAAACACATATTCAAGCCTTTCATGATGCCTGTACCTTACAGAATATTGAAAATGATTAGTAGAAATTAAAACTATTTTCCAAGACACTCATCAAGGAAGTAGAAAGCTGGTATTAGTCCTTGGAGTTAGCATCCATTCATAAGTGGAGTACAATGCTAGAGCTATTTAATGATAAATATCAGGCATACTCTCAAGTGTCTAAGCTAAGAAGGAAAATCCAAGGATGGAAGAAAGGAACATATGAGCCCTTTGATGTTGCCATGGGCAGATACTATTCTCTCATACACCAATGCCCTAACCATGGTTATTCTCAGCAAGAACAACCTTGTCACATCATAGATGGACTCAGATAAAAAATGAGAAGAACTATTGGGGTCTATGCCCAAGGAATACTATTAGAACTTAGAGCTCATCAGATCCAATGGCTGATAGAGTAGGTAGAAAAATAAGAAAGAGAATTGAGAAAATGAAAAAGTGCTAAGGAATATAATAAGGATCCTTCCATTAAAAAAAGGAAGGTCTAAATTTGTGACAACAAGGAAGAGTCACCACTTGATGACGTGGTGTAGCAAAAAATTATTACTAATCCAAAAATTTATTTCCAATATATTGGCCAAGATTTATAAATTATGGGACTCTTTGAACTAAAAATTCCAAACTACTTTAAAAATCATAGTAGAATCAAGAGAGAAAAGTATCAATCATGACTATAGGAGGTGAAAAGAAGCTGAATGTGCCTACCAAAAGGATAAGGGTAAGGCTATGATAGTAGAATAGGTTGTGCAATTAAAATTAGATGATGATGATGGGTGTGACATTTGCCAATACAAACATCCTAAAGGATGTTACCCTGTTGTGTCATACTTGTAAGAGTCTAGGATGTATGCACTAAATCCTAGACTAGTAAGAAGGTAAGAACCTAGAAGATTACCTTATCCTCAAGGCAATCCAAGGCAATTCCATTAGCAACAACAAGCTTATGATCCAAGTGGGGCCCCATCATAGCCATATGAGAAATACTAGCAATGGAAACACCCACAATCATTGGGAATGCCACCACCAAGGCAGTAGTACCCTTACAAGTAGCTAGATACGTATGGGTACTATGTTCAGCAACCAATGTCTCCATGTGACTCTTCTAGTCATGCTTCTTTTCAGCATTACTACTATGCTTTAGAGTATTATAGAACTCATTCTTCATCTACTAGAGGGAAACCCCCATATCCCTATCATCCTTCTCATCCTTTAGCACATGCTCCTCCATCCTTAATCCAATTACCACCTACTCCATCCATGTAGGATGAGTTTCTAGCTCAACTCCAACCATGTAATTCTACCAGAGCCATTAACTTACAGAACCAAGATCCCATAAAAGACCATACTTTTAAACCAATAGCCCTACTAGACCCTCACCTACTTATGTGGTTGATTACCCTATATCTCCTCCATCCTCTACATCCATTTCTTTCGAAAGCTCTTCAACCCAAAATCCTCCCAAGAACCACATAGTTATGTTAACCCACACTATGTCTGATTGGATCAAGGCTAGCAACCTTCCTAGGAAAAGAGCTGATTCTAGAAATCCTCTAATCTATTTTTAGATTGTTGGGAAAGAGCCATGCACAGCTCTTCTTGACTTAGGTTCTAGAGTTAATTTGATTTCTCATGAAGTGTACAATGCTTGGAACCTACCTCCTTTCAAGAAGAGCAACATCCATTTGGAATTTGTAGATCAACCCATCATTGTTCCATTAGGACTAGTAGAAGATATTGTGGCTACTATCTGTGGGTGATCCTATCTTGTCAATTTTCTAGTAATCAAAGTTGAAAATTACAAGGGGAACATCCCAATCATTATGGTAAGGGCTTGGTTGAGCACTGTTGATGTAAAAATGGACATAAGAGATCTTTCCATTGAAATTTTCAAGGAAAATGCATTCAAAAAGATCAAGAAGAAATGAGGTTCATGCATCACGTACAATAATATAAGGTGCAAATGCATGTAGAAACCTTGGTTTGTGAAAAGAGCACCCATTTCTACATGCAGGAAATGTGCAAATGAGGTAGATATTTAAAAGTACATGTACATAGTAGCCATAAATAGGAGGGCACCTAGTGGTTGATAGCTGATCCTAGAAGTAGCACACTTTGCATGGAACCTAATGAGAGTTTGACATGTGCCTATATTAAAAGCATGGATAAACTAGAGCAAGTTCATCACCAACTCTTTGATGATGCAAATGTTGATACTAATTGGGGAGAGTTAGAAATCCATAAAAATTTTGAATAGAAGCCCTTAGAGTTGAAAAATCTACCTATTGGCATGGAGTATGTATTTCTGAAAAGTGTCAAGTTGGTAATCATCAATGCCAATCTTGCTCTTGAACAAAAACAAATGCTATTGAAGGTGGTCAAACAATGGTGAAAAAACTTTTCTTAGTCATATCTTAAACTCATAGGAATTGATCCTAAGAATTTCTAGCATCATATCTACACTAATCCTACCATGAAGCCAAAGAGACAATTATAGTAGCAATTGAACCCCAAATTGAAGTAGATTGTCAAAGAGGAAATTGAACAACTCCTCAAGATGAGGTTTATCTATCCAATTGCAAATAATGAGTGGGTTAGTCCACTCATGATTGTGTCAAATAAAGATGGCAAGTGGTAGGTCTACATCAACTTTCGGCTATTGAATATGGCAACATTCAAATATTACTTTCCATTGCCATTTGTAGATCAAGTGTTAGATACTATATTTGGGCATTGCTATTATAGCTTTCTGGATGATTATAGTGGTTATAATCAAATCCAAATCATGCAAGAGGATTAGGCCAAAACAACATTCATGAGTTCCTAAGAAAATTTTGCATATTGAAAGATGCCTTTTGGTTTGTGTAATGCTCTTGCAAAATTCCAACACTTGGTCTTGAGCATTTTTCAGCAACAGATTGGAAGCAAAATGGAAGTTTTCATGGATGAATTTTCTACCTATGGTGTCACATTTGAGCAAGCCTTGACTGCCTTTAGTAAGTGCTTAAAAGATGTGTGGAGATGAATCTTCAACTCAATTGGATGAAGAGCCATCTAATGATGTAAGAGGGCATTGTATTGGGGCATAATATTCTCATGCAAGGATTGAGATGGACCCTAAAAAGATAATGATCATGTAAGGAATAAATTGTCAACCAAAAATTGTTAAATATGTTTGGTCATTCCTTGGACACACTGGCTACTATTGGTATTTTATAGAGAATTTCTCTAAGATTGTAAAACCATTGATCAAGCTTACAAAGAAAGATTCTCCATTCATCTAGACCAAGGAATGTGAAAATAAATTCTAGAGCCTCAAGAAGAAGCTCGTAGAGATTCTAATTCTATGAGCACTTGATTGGTCTAGATTATTTCATATCATGATAGATGCATCAAATGATGCCTTGGGAGCCATGCTTATGTAGTTAGACAACAAGAAACATCCATATTACATCCATAGCACAAGTCAAGGCACTGTGGGTGCATAGTTGAATTACACCAAAATAGAGAAAGAACTAATGGTGGTGGTGTACACTCTAAATAAGTTTAAGCACTATGTTCTTGGATACAAAGTGTTTATGCACACTAACCATAGTGCCATTTGATTCCTCATGAACAAGCCAACAGTGAGCCCTCATGTCATATGATGGCTAGTGAAATTACAAGAGTTCAATCTTACAATGGTAGATTGAAAGGGGACTAAGAATGTGGTTGTTGATCACTTGTCTTGGTTACGATGGGATAATAAAGAGGAGAAAAGCCCACTTTCTAACAAATTTCTTGATGAACTCCTCTTTACAAATGTAACAAATGAACAAGAGCTCATAGAACTAAAATGGTATGATGACATCCTCACTTATCTTCTCACTCAAGAGATACCACAAGCTCTAGACTATAGGAAGAAACAATAGTTTCTTCATTAGGCTAAATGCTTCATGGAAATCAATGGATACCTTTACAAGCTATCTGCTGATGGTCTAGTTTGTTGATGTGTACCTGATGCTGATTAACTATACATTCTCTAGAATGCTCATGAGGGTTCTTGTGGGGGCCACTATGCTAAGAGACTCACGACCATTAAGATCTTGATGGCAGGGTATTATTGGCCAACCATATTTAAGGATGTCCACTAGTTTATTTGATCTTGTGAATGCTGCTAACAAGATGGTCATATGACAGTGTGCATGAAGGAACCTCAATAGTGGATCCAACTATTAGAACCCTTTGACATATGGTGCATCGATTTCATGGGTTCCATCACACCCATGTCAAATGGAAAGGCATACATAATTATCACCATTGATTACTATACAAAATGGGTAGAAGTAGTAGCTATCATCAATTGTACATCATCTACTACTAGGTGGTTTGTACAACAAAATGTTGTAAATATGTTTGGGAATGTGCACTAATTTTTGACAATAGAACCCATTTTATAGGCACCTCTTTTTGCAAGTTGATGCAATGCTTAGGGGTTGAACATAAACTAATAACACCCTATCATCCCCAAGCCAATGGTTAAGTAGAGGTTACTAATAGGGAGATTACAAAGATCTCAATGAGAACTGTTAGCAAATATAGGAGAGACTAGAGCACAAAACTCAATGATGCCCTCTAGGCCTACTGCTCAACATGGAATCTTCTTATAGGGTACTCTTTCTATGAGCTGGTGTTCAGGAAACTACCAATACTTCCTATCTAATTCGAGCTCTGTACACTTTCAACAACTTGTGACTTGGACCTTGACCTTAGCCTAGCACAAAAAGAAATATTAATCAAATTGAATGTGCTAGATGAAAATCGATTGGTAGTCATACCCTTGAATGAAGTGCACAAAACATTTAGTAAACAACACCATGACCTTAGGATAAGGAAAGTAAAATTTCAACCTAGAGACAAGGTCCTCTACTAGAACCCCACACACGTACCTTAGCGAACTAAGTTCTAGATATTGTGGGAAGGGCCTTATATCATTAATAAAAATTTTCCTTTTGGGGCCATGTTAACAAAGTTGAGAGCTCAAACAAGAAGCAGCTGGTCAACACACAACAAGTCAAACCTTTCCATGAGCCCAAGCAAGTCAATGCAACAAACACCTCATCAAATGAACAACCTTACTCAATCTTTCATATCTCCTCCTTTCAACTCATTTGTGGGGGAGATGGCTATCCATGCTAACCATTTACATGGCTCCTCAATTTTTCATCCTTTTTGTTTTTCATGTTTTTGTTTAACACTTTATAATTTTTACAACTTTTTGTTTTACAGTTTCTTTATCTTACACCTTTTTGTTTTTGTTTTATTTTATCATTTTTTTTCAATTTTTATTTTACAACATTGCTAGTACATTTTATCTTTCTTGAATATTTTACAATTTCTTTTATATTTTTCCTTATTTTGGTGTGAGTTCTTCTTGTCTTCTAATAAGAGTGCTTTATTGTGAATAGGACACAGTGGTGCTATGACTATTTGCTAATGGTGGTTTGTACTTAACATTTTTGATTACTAAATGTCTAGTTTCTATTTTTGAAATTTGATTATTGATAACTAAGATAATGTTTCTTTCTTGTGGAATAGGCAATGAGTCCACATCATCCATCCATCCAAAAACTCTATGGTTTTCCTTGTTTTGGAAATATGAGGTTCCTTTTTCATTAATAAAACCTTAACAAACTTGTGACCTTGGTAGTTTCCAAACTTGAAAAGGATTTAGAGTTTGAAAAGGATATGACTTTAAGGGGATTCAAAGCTCTTTGTACCTTCTTCCATCTTGAGTGCATGTGTATTTTCATAGATTTCTTACTATTCCGTGTCAACCAATAATAGGAAGTTGAATAAGTCTTTGCATTGTGTGGTTCCCATCCAAAAATTAAAAAAGAAAAAGAAAAAAAGAAAAAAATTAATGAAAATTCAAAGCACATCCCTTAGACAAAATAAATAGGCTACAAGCACTAGTTATGGAACTAGAAAGACGTTACCCATGCTTGAAGGTCCCCTCTAACTAAGGCCCTTTCTCACTTTCTACTTCTCTTTTCTTCTTAAATAAGGAATGGTGGTTTTCCATGGGAGCATTCTTGTGTCTTAAGGAGGTGGTTTGGTCCTAGATTGGTGATGCGAAGTTATTGAAAGTGGCTAGTTTTGGTCTAGACTAAGGTTGGACTCTATCAGGTCATTTAACCACGAATTCCATAAGGGACTTCATGTGACTATGAGCGGGAACTCCATTCCACTCTCTCCATCATCCATCAATGCTTCCATAACTCACCTCATTGCCGATTATCCATGTTTTTTCCCAATGTCTTAGTTTGATGTGTTGAAATTCTTAAATAGATTCTTCAGGTTTGGTCCTTAACTTTCATAAACATTAATCAACTATGGGACCCACAAACTCCTTAGTTGAGGTTATGCAAGGGCAAAACGGGCATGTGCTGCTATGGGGAAAACCCACTTGCTTATCTCATGGTTTGGTTAGTTAAGCTCCTTACTCTTAAATGTAGTCACAATCAAATATTTCTTATGCTCCATCGTGCATGCAACTATGTGCTTCTTCAAGCATTTTCTTCATAAAATCTCATTCTCCAATCATTTCTAAATTTTTGAAACTTCAAAACCCTCTTCTAATATTTTCATCATGTCCATGGCTTCTTGGGATTCCATTTGACCCTCATTTCATGTGAAAACTCCTTATTTTCTATTATTTTTGACGAAGCAAATGATGGTCAACAACTGCATTGACTAAGCCCAGTTGACACAATTGGTTGTGTCAACTAGGCCTAGTTGACATAGCGCAAAAATTCTATAAATACTGTTCAAAAATTTGAAATTTTTTGTCATTTGCTTCAAAATGAGAGGGGATTTTTTGCAATTTCTTAGAGTCCAAAACCTTCTAGAGACCATAACTTTCACATTATTTATCCAAATCACTACGTTCTTCGATTTTGTAGTTACTGGAGGTAAGCTCTTAGTTGTGGGGGCCACAAACCTTAAGGTTTTTAACAAAAATTTTTCACACTTCCCCAAAGGGTTAGTGAATAAAATAATGTTAAACCATCAATTTTTGAGAGTTTAACCCTAAACTCTGATAAACCTAAAACTAATTATTAATATTAAAATAAGAATAAAATAATAATTGAAATGATCAAATTGACCATGATCATAACTAAGCTAAGTGTAACTTTCCCAAAGAGATAAGATATCCCAAATGTTTCAAGTTACACATTAAATGCTAATCCTTGCTGATATTATGATTGCAAATGACACTAAGACCAAAATGGACATAGGAAGGAGGACCATTACAACTAAGGAAAAAATGACCCAGAGTTAGAAGGAAACAACAACAAGAAGCCCAGGTTCAGGCACTAGAAACTTACACAACAGGACCTCTTCTAGAGGAGCTCGAAGTGGAATATTTCCACTAGATTTTTGAAGAAGAGGCTGTAATTGAACAATGTTAAAGAGGAGAGGCACCGAGGTCTATACCAAGACTTGAGGTCACACTGACACAAGCTTGCCTTGATACGATCAATCCTCATGAAGTCCAATGCTTAGTTCTCCAAGAACTGAACGTTGGACCATTTTTAGAACATGCTCCATGAAAAGTCAAGACATAGTTGCAAAACTTTCCCATGTGGCCAATCATCACTTTGAATGGGAAGTGGTACATGGAAGAGACATATCTCTTTTGAAATAGTAGAAAGGTAGGAGCCACTATGAGAATCAAGCACAGTCAGGTGTCCTACTCAGTAAAAGCTATTATGTAGGCTCTTGGTTTGCTTGATTTTGGAATCAATCTGGTAGAAATCTCCATGCATGGAGACCTTGAGGCAAAAAGGGAGTGGACTCAACAATGTTATGGGGTTGACCATAAGGAGTTTGGCACACTCACATCAGTGGAGCACATATACTTTAAGATAGTGACTTATCACCTCAATCTAATAGTGAGGCTCAGCAAGGTTATTACTTTTTCTGCCTAAGCATGTGTTACTTTAAGTAGAAAATTTCCTATTAACCTTCCATAGTTAATATATCCAGCGATGGAAAAGTGTTTTAAGGAAAATGAACATGGAAGGACAACCCTGCCATTTCGTTGCCTTATCAGAAAATGTTGTAAGAGGGCAAGGATAGTCTGCTATGCAAATGACATAATCAAGCATGCTCTTATTGCCTCCTAGGCTAAGATGATGAACGATAAGACCCTTGTCATTTCCAAAGAAGAGGAGTAGCAACTACCCACATATCCACTCATGAAACAAAGTTGAAGGCCCACATTGCCATTAAGTGCTTGCTCAAACTTCAAGAGTATCTCTTGCATGAATGGGAGCAGCAAGATGAAACAAGTGGTGAGGACATATTTGTGTACCATCCTGTAATGAATCACCTCAATGAAGTGGCTCAAACAATCAGTCAAATGGAGGAAGGTGGGTTAATATTCTTAGCACAAAGGACACAGCTACTTGTGAGGTCAAATCCTAGTGCCTAAGAGGTAATGGTGTCTTTGTCGCAATAATAATAATTCCTAGAAATCTCATGGAATGCTACTACCTTTTCAGTGCACTTGGAGGAGGATGAGGACACAATTTTCTTAGTGATGTAGCACCAAGGAAAAGAGACCACAGTGGAAGGGATTGTTGATTAGATCATTGAATTATTGAATTCACCCTTAACATTTGTACCAGACGTCTTTGCACTTAGAGATGTGCAAACATCTACAAGGATTGTTAGCAAGTGATTGAGTGTAGCCTAGCATGAGGAATTGTTGGACCAATTGGCGGGAACCAAGCAGTTAATTCTAAATATCTATGATTTTTTAAATAACATCACCATAACCCACTTGAAGAGACTTGAAGCAAAGGGCAAATGCATCACTCTTGAAGAACAACTCAAAATGGCTAAAGCATAAAACCAACGCTTGGATGTAGAGGTTGCTGAATTAAAAACCCACTTTATTGATCCCATGCTTCGCAACCCTGCATTAACAAGAGATGAATCTTTCCAATAGCTTTAAGATAGATTTAAATAGGTTCAAGCAAGGATAGAGATGACTTTCTTTGACTAGTTTTTGGTCGAGGCTATGACATATTTAGTTCAAAAGGACTTGCTCAAGACATGCCTAGAAAATGAAATGATGATTATAGAGAATCATCACCTATAGAATGTTGATGTACAAAAATAGTAGATGCAAGAATTCATCCATTAATAGGTAGAGTAGCTAACCAAGGTGAAAATTGAGCTTAGGAGATTGCTAGCAAAGAATAGAAACATCTCTATGGAGGAAGTCCGTGCCTTACACAAAAAATTTGTGATTGAGATTACCGCATGGAAGAATGAGCCTCTCAAATTTGAGAGAGTCAAGAACCACTATAGAGATTAGGTTGTCCAACAAAAGGAAGTTAATGAAAAACACATCCAAATGACTAAGGAAAAAGTTAATAAGATCCTCTAGCAACTCCCTCAAGGAAAAGAGGTGTGGCAACCTATCATTGATGGGATAGATGCCTACAACAAAGTAGAGATCCACATGAAGGAGTTGCAGATTGAAGAAATGACTGAATACATGGAGCTTGACAATCTCCAATATGCAAAGTTGATAATGTTGACTACCATATGACTACAGTTAGAATTAGAAAAGTAGGTGGCCAACTTATACGAGGTAGAGTTTAAGCACCACAAGGAAACCAAGAAAAATCTTGAGATTGCAAATGCTAAACTTGAAGTTCTTAGGGCAAGATTCACTAATCAAAGATCAATTACTATGAAGCTGGCTAAAAGAATGAATGATTACCAAAAACTGTAGAATGAAATCAGGGCATTAACATTGAATGCAAACAATTTTTTGTCTAGTTTTTTAGTGTCAAGGAACTATTTCCAACAATGCCTTGTCCTTGGGATGTGACCATTCTAGCCCACATTGGCAAAGTTGCATGGACCATGCATGATCCTAGGAGTAAGGAGGAGGAGATTAAAGCATTATTGGATGCTTTCCATCTTCCACTGGAAGTTGCAGCTGTAGCAAGACAACCACAATAGCCTTAACCACCATGTCTGCCTAAAGTAGGAGAAGGTTCCTTGGAAGCTCAGGAGCCTCCACCACCTAGGACCATTTAATCTTCTTGCTTGCCTTCACACCATTAGAGGAATTATATTTGTTAATTTTGTCCCACTGTTCAATTTTGTAGTCTTGAACACTAGAAAATTTTGTAATCATTATATATTCATACACTCGAGCACTTAGTGTTTGTTTGTATTTGTCATATGTCTTTCATCAATCAATAATTCCATACCTTCCCAAAGTTGTAGAGAACTCAAGGATGAGGTTTCATTTAGTCATGGGGGTATGATGCATTGCAGATTGGCTACGTCAATTGGGCCCCGTTGATGCATGATTTGATACATTGATGTGGCCCATTAACATAGTTTTTGTTTTCACCTATAAATATGCACTCACCCATCATATTTATGATAAATATTTGTCATAGTGTAGTAGAGATCTTGTAGTTTTTCTTTCATAGAGTTAGAATATTTTCAGAAGTGCCCGTAGTAGGAGTCATTGAGTATATGGATCTTTATTTAAGCACTGTTGTACTTGAGCATGGTAGTGTGTGCGATAATAAAGACAAGCTTTCTGATAAACCTTGTAGCACTTTGGCTAGATTAAATATTTTCTCATGCATTCAATGTTTTCAAAAATTTTATTTAATGCTTTTAAGTATTTAAGCTAAATTAAGCTATATTAAATAGTGATTAATTAAGCACATAAGTATGATCACTTCGAGCATGCACATGACACCTGGTAATCCCAATAATGCTTAACGTTTGATAACCCAGCAGCATTATACGTGTTTAGGATGTGTATGGAAAGTGGGATTGGATGCTTATGTTAGGATTAGTTAGACATTGTTTAGTTAGTTAGATTAAATTAGCAATTAATTTACTTTATTCCTTTCATCCCTTATTTTAAGCATCCAAAACATTAAACATAAAAATAATAAAAATCATATACCTCAATTACACTTAACCATACCTTTTTAGATCACAAGTCTAATTAGGAAGACAATGAATGACTCTTAGGGCAAGTTCATTTCCTAGAGGCTAGTGTACTAGAAGACAAAGGGTCCACAGAATTCAACTAAATCGTGCATGAAAAATTAGTGATTCATATGGTTGAGTGTAGGGGTATTCACTACTCATCAATTTTTAAACATGTCAAGCCAGATGCCATACTACATGTGATTCTTCTACTTATAAATAGATTGTCGCCTTCATTATGTTTTATTTTGGATTATAAGGGGTTTCTAGTATGATAGTTTAAAGTATCTGCCATATTTTTTTATGGATTTTGTGCGCTTTCCTTTTTCTTTCTAGTTTTTTAATACTTTTCCATGATTTTAATTATTATGCCAAGATTTTCCTTAATTTTCATCCCTTTGGACTTATTTTTATATGGAAAATAGTATTTTAATCTTGTCTAAATCATTTTATATCTTTTGGTGAATATTTAGAATTGGGGAAACTTTGTGTGATTTGTTTCTCAAATATTTTATGAATATTTTGGATCAGCCATGATATAAACATGATTTGCAAGAACTTTGTGGAATTTGGGCTTTTATGGATTTTTGGCCATTTTGGAAAATCTTTCGAATTTTGTAATAAAATAATAATATTTATGGAATCAATTTTGCATAGTTAATAGTGGGAGTTGTGAATATTTTAGATGCCCCCATCTATGTGTAGTAGTGGAGTGTTCCTTAGTAGAACCCATCCTATGGGAACAAGGGTTGTTGGATGAATTTCCTACCTTGGATTTTAATTTGTAAATTCATGTGAGGCTATGGATTTACCTAAGACCATGGCACTAGGCAATTGAGTTTGGTAGTGTGTAGGTAGGCATATTCAAGACCTATCCTTCCAATGATACAAGTGCCATGACCATTAAGGATGTTAATAATGAGGCTGTTACCAAGACTTGGCCATGAGTGACTTGTTTATGGTCACGAGGCTAATCCGATGATAGCAGTAAGGTTATTTCAAGAGTTGTTGATGAGTTCCTTTGGCAGTGAGGATAACCAAGACCTAACCTTTGGAGATGCCTCATTAAAATATATATTCTTTGGATTTTGTTGGACAAATTGTGAGATCCTTAGACACTAAATAATTTTATAATTAAAATATCTATTTTCTTTGGATATTTAGATTTCAAGAAAATTTGTGACATTTTTGAACCTTGTAACATTTTTGAATATTTTATTGAAAACCTTCACTAAGCCCATATTCTAAGACTTTTGGCCCATAACCATTACACTCTATGAATAGGGAAATATAATAACCTTTCTTATTTGAGGACTTTTAACTCCATTTCGATGCACAATGTCTAAATTAGCCATCGAAACACCAAAAGAGGGATATGAGATGCAAGGTGGATCAATTTTATACAAGATGGACACTCTACGTTTGAAAAATAATTTTTGTATATTTTGTATTTTTGTAAAATGGAAACCTTCTACACTTTTTGGATACTTGAGTCATGTACATACTTTTGTGAATAAATAATAAAGTATGATAGAAATGAAATTGTCGTCTATGCCATTTGGATCATGAGAATGTAAGGAATATTAAATAATAAAATTTAATATTATTTATTATATATTAATATGTTATTTAATTATTATTTTTAATTTTATTAATTAATTGGTAAATTTTAAACTTGAATATATTTATTTCTAAATGTCTGATTAAGATGAAACAAGTGTTGTTGGGATTGTTATTAGTAAAATATTTTAACATCTATATTTTTGTGGCTATATAAATATCTAGTTTTCTTTATTTAAATTTTATTTAAGGATGTATGCAAGTAATCAGAAATTTTGTTATGATGTATTACTCTACTATATTTTTGTTTTTAATTAATAATTTTTATCTATTTTATGGCTTCCTTTGAATTAGTAACATAAGGTTAAATCTAGATACTTGGGATTTCTTAACATCTCTATTATTTATTTATAGGATATTTTATAGATAATTAATAGGGATGTTACAATGTGTTGATGGTCCTACATCAAAGTAGTTATCTTATTGATGTTTTATCATATCCCCATAACTAACTAAAACTCATCCTCAAGTAAACAAAAATAAAATCAAGCTTTCTATAAAATTTGGGAAAATATGAAACTTTATCAACTAAATGACTGACTAACTAATTAATTGATTGACTTTTAGAGCCATATTGTATAGATTATAAAATTAGTACAAATTGATTGATTGACACTTAGACAAAAATAGTAGAAGCCTATTGAATGGATGAAAGTAGGATGGAGTCTTTACATAGTGCTTGGAGGTGGAGGCTCCTATGACTTTAAGAGTCCTTCATCATGTCTTGATGCTACTAGAGATTGTGGCTATCTTGCTATTGCCACAAATTTGAAGGCATCCAAGAGTACCTTCATTTTCTTTTCTTGGTCATGTGGATCATGAATGATCCAAGCTACTTCACCTCAATGTGTTGGTGCAGGAATATCCCATGGGCACGACAGTAACGAAAACATCTCTTTCATATTTACAAACTAGGTTGTGAACTGTTTATGTTTAAAGTCAAATGTATAGAAAATATTTTGCAACTTGTGGTAATCACTCATTCTTTAGGCTAGGTTGCTAGTAATAGATCGTTGATCTATAAACTTGTTCTTGAGAAGCTCAAGATTTGCATTAACCACTTTTAGCTTTTGCTTTGTCTCCTTATGGAGCTTGAACTCTTCCTCGTAAAGGAGGTAAGAGCTAGCCACCTATTTTTCTAATTTAATCTTGGGCCACCCTTCGATTAGCATTACCAAGTTTGCATAATGGAGGTTGGTGAGCTCTATGTAGTTAGTCATCTCCTTAACTTGCAGCTTCTTCATGTGGATTGCTATTTAATTGTATGCATTGAGTCCATCAAATATGGGCTACCACGCATCATCTCTCTATTGGATGGCCTTGGTTACCTTCACCTTGGCCAACTTGATTTCTTTCTTGTTGACCTCCTTAAGCATTTTGACCTAGTCCTTGTAGTGATTTTTTGAACTTCAAGGCTTCATTCTTCTAGGTGACATTCTCAATAGCAATCTTTTGGTGAAGGGTTCATACCTTTTTCATTGAGAGATTCCTATTCTTTATAGTCAACGTCCTCAAATCTAAGTATACCTTGGCAAGTTGTTCATGTTTTTTGTGACTGTATTCTACCATCTATTCTTCTTGCTACTCAACATTACACAAGTGTTGGTTATCACAAGGAAGCACCAGGTTTTTCTTATGAACTTATGAGAGATCACGATTAGTGTTGTTAGCTATGTCCTCTAATATTGATGCCTTGAAGATCATCATTTTTTTTTTTGCATTCTTGGACTCTTAGTACTTTTGTTGAAGTTACTAAAAAGCTTCATCTCTTTTTAGTTCTAGCTTGAGAATATTTGGATCAAAGAGATAGGCTCTTAATTCCATAATCTCGGTGGCCAACTATTGATTGCTAGTTGTGGCCTTCTTAATTTTTGCATTAGAAATTAATAATTTGCTCCTTATCTCCATTAGCTATGACTAGGTTGCTAATATATGGTCAAGAAGATCAAAGATCTTTGAAAGTGCTTGCCTAGCTCCCACTAGTCATTCTAATACTTCTTTGTGTTAGGCAGCATTCATCCATCCACTCCCTACTCCTATTGATGCATGTTTGTCTACCATGGCAGTAATGTCTAGTATAGATGTAGTAGGAGCATTTAGGGCTTCACCAACTTGGTCTACCATCACCTAGCACTTATGTGGCATGACCAAGGCCATTACTCCTTTTTCTTTCTTTAGCACGATAGAGAAGGTTGTTGCATTTCTTAAGATTTCAAGAAATGCTTATTCTAGGATGGACATAGTAACTTCTCTGGTACTAGGATTGGGTTGGATGATTGTTTGTTTTCTCTATACTAAGAATAGCAGTTTTGTTTCACTATTTAGGCAGCTAATGGACCTTGCAACATCATTCAAGGGGCTTATGATTGGACAGTACATGGATGATTCTCCATCACCTTCAAAGCTTTGTTGTTGCTAAAGATGTTTCCTCTAGAGTTTCCTAAGATGTTTACTAGCTACATGAATCTCTAGTGTTGTTTTTGGTATTACATCTAGTGGTGGTGGTGGTGGCTACTTCATTTTTGTAGCTTTTCAATAGCTTTGTACTTCATCATCTCCTACCATGATGCAATAGGAGCGTGGTGGATCACATCATTAGAATAGCAAGTTATTCCTTCTCTCATGCATAATTTTTTGATTAACCATGGGAAGAGGAGTGTCTTCTTGCCATTCTCATTCTCCTTTAACCATTTTTCAGTCTTAAGGAATATGAGTTATGATAGGTTCATAGCAGATTTCTCATTTAAAGCCACACATGTCCTAGCAAAGAATGTTGTAACTTTGCTTGGCCTCACTGTTGGATTAAGGTGATAGGCCATAATCTTAATGTAGGCTTTCTTTTCCTTAGTTAGGGCACTGTACTCCTTATAGCTCACTTAATAGCATCGTTGGATCTACTTCTTCTTGGCCTCTGGGTCTACTTGCATAGATATTTCTACTAGTTTTGCTCCAATGTTTGGAAGACCAAGAGCTTCAGTAATGGTCTCAACTAAGTAGGAGATGGTAATGTCTTTGATTTTAACTAAGGCATCTCCTTGTCGATTTTTCTAAAAGAGGTAGGTTTTACCCATGTACCATTCCCTACTGTTGAAGAGAATGGACCATAAAGGAGACCTTTGCAATTGTGTTGAAACCTCTTTTGGTGCCAACTCTTATAATGGATTGAAGTTTAGCTCTTGCATGATGGAGCTTTGGATCTTCTTGGTCTGGATCCTCTCTAGAAAACCTTTGGTAAGTATGAACTCTAAGTTAGTTTTTGGTCTTAAGACCCATTCCTACCTATATTGGCATGTCTTTGTAGTAGGAATCTACCTAATAGATTTCACCTTGAGCTCTTCCTGTAGGGATCTGGTAGTGTGCATAGCTTCAACTACTTGTTCCTAGGGTTTTTGTTGTTACAAGCTCCTTCCTCCTCAAAATCTCTTCTCCTTGGGCTATGATGGCCTTCCTACATGCGGTCCTTTTTTGGGTGCCATATTACAAACATAAACCAGGATTAGCTCTTTTTCATAACCTTTATTCCCTTTGGATACCTTTCTTTTTGGACTATTAAGTTCTTATTTAATGATCCATAGCTAGTTCTTATAGCCTATGAACTTATCTAAGGGGTATGCTTTGAATTCTCATTATTTTTTTATTTTTTTTATTTTGGTTTTTGAAATAGGAACCACACCATGCAAAGACATGCTTCTATTTATGGTCGACAATCAGAGTGATGGTATACCAATGAGAAATCATAGACTTAAGAAGGAAGTTTAGACAAGAACATATTAAATCCCCTTGAAATTACACCATTTTTCATTCCTACTTGGTCATTTCCTATTTCATTAGGTAACAAGATCATATGTTAATTTTAGTTTTAATGTGAAAGAACCTACATGGTCCCATGATGCAAGCTTCAAATAGAACACATGGAATGGATGGATGTTGTGAGATCATCACCTAATAGCATAGAAAATGAATAGATTATTGGTAGAGAACATAATCCAAGGACAAAATTTTCCTTTTATGAATTAATCAAAATTTTGATAGCTACATTTAAACACTTCCAAGATTTTACAGTAGTAATAGAATTAAATTCAAGATTTCGAATAAGACTACTTTAAACAAGAAGAAAATAATAAGGGAATAACAATGAAAAGGACAAGATATAAAGTAATCAATAAAATTTTTAAGCAAATGGAAAACATATAAAGAACATTGGAAAATAAAAAGAAGAAAAAATCCTATATCCTCATCAAGATTTATGGTATATGGATATTTCCACCACAACTAAGTTGAAGTGAGGAGATTCAACAAATAGAGCACACTTTTTCTTGATCAAAGGTATTAGTGTTACTACTTGTTACTTAGTGATGAGCATCAAAGTGTCACATCGATGTGGCCTCATCAATGGACCCCATTGATGGGGCCCCATTTATGTGATGTTTCCTCGTCAACAAGGCTGTGTTAACATAGTGTTTGCTATGTCTATGAGGCCTCATTAACACAATATTGTAGAAAAAAGTATAAATACAATCTCCCAACTATGTTTACGGATCATTCAAGTCATAGTAGTAGCAAAGCTCTTGCAGTTTGTCCATTTGAAAGTTAGCATATTTCTCTAAGTGCCTGCAATAGGAGTTAGAAAGTGTATGGATCTTTATTCAAGCACTGTTGTACCTGAACCACACTAGTGTGTACGGTAATAAAGACAAGCCTTTATGCATTTATTATTTTCATTAATTATGCTATTAATTAAGCTGAATTAGACCTTAAGTGATTAGTTAATTAATTAATATAAATAGATTAAATACATATGTATGACTGCTTCGAGAGGAAACACATATTTTCTTGGTAATCCCAACAACATTATTGTTTGGTGCATCCAATAGCGCTTGGTAACTCAGTAGCGGATACATGAGTTCAAGACGTGTATGGAAAGTGGGACTAGATGCTTATGTTATGATTAGTTAGAGACTAGTTAAGTAGTTAAACTAAATTAGTTATTAAATTACTTCATCTCTATACTTTAAGCACCAAAGAACATAAAACACAAAACAATAAAAATTATATGCCTTAGTTACACTTAACCATATCATGTACATCACAAGTGTAATTGGGAAGATAACAAATGATCATTAAGATAGAGTTCACTTCCTAGAAGACTAGTGTACTAAAAACTAGAGAGTCCACGGAATTTGACTAAATCACACGTGAATGCTTTATGATTTGTATGGTTGGACGTAGGGGTACCTTGACCACTCATCATCGGCACCATTTCTAGGGACTTTGTTTATTGAAATGTGCGCTATCTAGGATTAGTGAATATCACTAATATCATTGGATGAACCCTAAGGTTGACATCATTTTTAATTATATAATTACACAACCACACTGATTATTTTTTTTGTTGCAAAAATGTCTTCTTCTTGTCATAGGTGTGAAGATGTCAAACTGCCAGTCCCGCAAGAGTGCAAAGTGGTATATACCCATCCAAATGAGTATGTACCTAACTTGACCTTCATCCTATATTAGGATGAGCAACTGTAATGGCATGATATGGAGGACAACATTGTAATGCCTCTCAATCAATCTATGCCAATGATGCTACTTCAAACTCTTAAGAAGTTAGTTACCCAAGATCTTCAAGAGGAATATGTTGTGCATGACTATGACTACTAGGACTATCGTCCCACTAAAACACAACACTGGTGAGATCGACACCAGGAGAAGCACCATGAGGTTGTGAAGGGGAAACAGTTCACTAATCCCTTGTTCCTTCTAAACCAAGACAACAATGAGGATCCTCCCTCTAAGGGGTCTCAACATGATAATTCTCCATCCCTTGTTACTGATGATGGGGATGCAACCCTGAACCTATAGTTCATGATCAATAATCTAGGATTAGGAAAAGATGGTAGTCAAGGTAAGGGATTGAATAAGTGTCAAGATAATAAGAAAATCAATGAATGTGGCTATGATAACTGAAGGGGAATTGACAAGCACCATGGTGGTAGCAGTCCTTCTCCCTCTTCGTCCTCTTCATTTGCATCTTCTTCTTCTAGTTTTGAAAGACGTTGTAGAAGGAATAACCAATATGGAGGTGCTCAATGGGACAATAATACTAATCACCAAGCCCATAATGAATGAAGGGGTAATAGAGGACATCATTGGTGATAACAAAATCAAGATGATGATGAGCCTTTGTGACAACTCAAAGCATGCTTAGGCATGTGAGAGATAGTTGAATTAAGCACTTAAACATGAACAATATCCCAAGATTTGAGGGGGATACAACCCTAATTGGTAGGCACATCTATAAGATTTCCATGATGCTTGTGCCTTATAGAACATTGAAAATGATTGGTAGAAACTCAAGCTCTTCCCCAAGATAATCATCAAGAAAGCAAAAAGTTGGTACTAGTCCTTGGAGTTGGAATCCATTCATAGATGAAGTACCATGTTAAAACTATTTAATGATAAATATTAGATGTACTCTAGAGTGTCCAATCTAAGAAGGAAAATCCAAGGCTAGAAACAGGACATGCATGAACGCTTGGATGCCTCCATGGGCAAATATTATTCTCTCCTACACTAATGCCCTAGCCATGGTTATTGTCAAAGGGAACAACTTCAACACATCATAGATGGGCTTAGAGAAAAAACTAGAAGAAATATTTGGGTTTATGCCCAAGGGTGACTATCTGAACTAAGAGCTCATCAGATACAAAGACTAATAGAGTAGGTTGTAAAAGAAGAAGGTGAGTTGCAAAAAAGGAAAAGTGTAGAAGAATATAATAGGGACCATTCCATCAGGAAAAGGGAGATCCAATTCTATGATGAGGAGGAGTCACTGCTTGATGAAGTGGTGAATAGGAAAACCTTTTCCATCCAAAAATATATTTCTGATATCTCAACAAAGGTTGATAAATTATGGAACTCTTTGGATGAAAAATTCCAAACTACTATGAAAATTACTGAAGAATCCAAAGAGCGAAATAGTGATCATGATCACAAGAGGCGAAAAGAAGTTGAACGTGCCTACCAAAGAGGTAAGGGCAAAGATATTGTAGTAGAAGAAGTTATGGAGATAGACTCTAATGATGATGCTAGATGTAACATTTGTCAATATGAACATTTGAAGGTATGTCGCATTGTGGTGTCACACTTACAAGAGCCTAGGGTGTATGCGTTGAGTCCTTAATTAGCATAGAGGAAAGCACTCAGATGATTACCTTATCCTCAAGGTAATCCAAGGTAGTTCCACTAGCAATAATAGACTTACTATCCAAGTAGAGCTCCACCACAACTATATGAGAAATACCAACAATGGCACCAATCACAATTGTGGGGAATGTCACTACCAAGATAGTAGTACCCTTATAGGCAACCAAATATATGTGGGTACTATGTTTAACAACCTATTTCTCCATGCAGTTCAGCCAACCATGCCTCATTCTAGCATCACTATTATCCTCTAGAGTACCATTGAACTCATTCACCATCTACTAGAGGAGAGAACCCATATCCATACCATCCTTCACATTTGTCTACACACATCCCTCCACCCTCAACTTTGTTACCTCTTACTCCATCCATGCAGGGTGAAATTCCCCCATAGCCATAGAAACAAAATGCTATGAGGGCTATAAGTTTGCAACTAGTCTTCTAGTGGAGTGGTTCAGAGAATTGTTCAAGGAAATGACCATTTTTTTGACCCAACAGTCCTTCCAAACCCTCACAACCTAATGTGGCTGGTTGTCTTTCATCTCTAGCACCCTCATCCTCTGCATCAAATACATTTGAGAGCCCTTTAAACCAAACACTACCTCATATTTGCATTGTAATTTTAACCGATGTTGTCTCTAATTAGATCAAGTTGGCAACCTTTCCATGAAAATATTTGACTTAGGAAGTCCTCTTATTTATTTATAGATCATTGTACATGAGACATGTAAGGCTCTTCTTGATTCTAATTCCAATGTCAATCTCATCTCCTATGACATGTACAAGGCTTGGAACCTACCACCTCTCAAGAAGAGAAACATCCATTTAGAATTAGTAGACTAGTCAATCACTATCCCTTTGCAGCTAGTGGAGGACATTGTGATCATAGTTTGTGGGTGGTCCTATCTTGTCAATTTTCTAGTGATTAAGGTAGAGAACTGTAAAGGTGACTTCCCCATCATTATGGGAAGAGCTTAGTTAAGCACAGTTGATGCATGAATGTACATACAAGATCTCTCCTTGGAAATCTCCAAGGAAAATGAATTTGAACGACTAGAGAAGAAGCGTGTTCCATGCATTACGTACAACGATAATGGGTGCAATTGCATGCAGAAAATATGGTCCATTAAAAGTACATACATTAAAGCATGCAATCAGTGTGCATAAGAAAAAGATATTTAAAGGTATCTGTAGACAATAGCCACAAAATAGGAGGGTACCTAATGGCTGACAACTAACTCTAATAGAAACACATTATACATGGAACTAATTGAGAGCTTGACATGTGCTTATGTCAAAGGCATGGATGAACTTGAGCAAGTTCATCACTAACTCTTTGATGATGAAGATGATGATACCTATTGGGAAGAGCTAAAAATCCTTGATAATTTCAAGCATGAGTGCTTAGAGTTAAAACTCTACTAGCTGGCATGGAGTATGCCTTTTTAAATAATGGCAAGCCAGTTATAATCAATGCAAATATTTCTCCTAAATAAAAAGACAAGCTGTTACAGGTGGTCAAAAAATGGTCAATAGCCTTTACTTGGTCATATCCTAAACTAACTAAAATCGATCCAAGGATATGCCAACATCACATTTACATCAACCCATCTATGAAGCCAAGAAGGAAACCAGAGAGGTGGCTAAACCCCAAGCTAAAGTAGATCGTCAAGGAGGAAATAAAACAACTCCTCAAGGAAGGGTTCATCTATTCCATCATGGATAGTGAGTGGGTTAGTCCACTCATAATTATGTCAAGGAAAGATGGCAAGGGGTAGGTCTACATCAACTTTAGGTTGTTGAACATGAAAACATTTAAAGATCATTTCCATTACCATTTGTGGACCAAGTGTTGGACACCATTTCTAGGCATTGCTATTATAGCTTCTTAGATGGTTATAGTGGCTATAACCAAATCCAAATTATGCCCAAAAATTAGACTAAGACAACATTCATAAGTCTCTAAGGGACTTTTGCATATTGTAAGATGTCATTTTGTCTATGCAATTTCCCTGCAACATTTGAATGCCTGGTCCTTAGTATTTTTCAATAGCAGATTGGCAGTAGGGTAAAAGTCTTTATGAATGACTTCTCTACCTATGGGGCTACATTTGAGAAATCCTTGGACCGCCTTGAGCAGGTACTAAAAAGATGTCTTGAAATAAACCTTAGGCTCAATTGGTAGAAAAGCCATCCAATGGTCCAAGAGGGCATAGTACTTAGGCACTGAATTTCACAAGAAGGGATTAAGGTAGATCTAGAAAAGATAAGGGTCATTCAAGAAATCACACACTAACTAGAGATAGTCAAAGATGTCTGATCATTTCTTGGACACACTGGCTACTATTGGCAATTTATAGAGAATTTCTCTAAGATTGCAAAGTCGTTGGTTGAGCTTACAAAGAAAGATGACTCATTCATTTGGACCAAGGAGTGTGAACACACATTCTAATAGTTAAAGGAAAAACTTGTAGAAACTCCAATTCTATGAGCACCAAACTGGTCTAGACCATTTCACATAATGACCAATGCATCTAATTATGCCTTGGGATCCATGCTTACACAGTTGGACGATAAGAAACATCCATATTATATCCACTGCATAATCCAAAGCATTGTAGGTGCATAGTTAAATTACATCACAACTAAGAAAGGATTGATGGTAGTGGTGTATGCTCTTAAAACATGTAGGCACTATGTGCTCGGCTACAAAGTGTTCATGCACACAGATTATAGTGTCATCTGCTTCCTAATGAATAAGCCAACGGGTATCATACAGTAGCTTATGATCTTGCAAGAATTTGATCTTACAATGGTAAATCAGAAAGGGACTGAGAATATGATCATTGACCATCTCTCTCAATTAATATGGAATAATAAAGAGGGGGAGAGTTTTCTTTTTGATCAATTTTTAGACACCTCCTCTTTACAAGAGAAATAAATGACTAAGTGTCCATTGAATCAAAATGGTATGATGGCATCCTCACTTACCTTCTCACTTAGAAGATGCCACAAGATCTAGACTTTAGGAAGAAACAAAAATTTCTTCATCAAGAAAAGTACTTCATGGAAATCAATGGACACCTTTATAAGGTATGCATCAATGGCTTGGTTCGTTGGTGTGTTCCTAATGTGCATCAACTACGCATTCTCTAGGATGCTCATGAAGGCCCTTGCAGAGGCCACTATGTAGAGAGACACATGACCATAAAAATACTAATGGTAAGATACTAGTGGCCTATAATCTTCAAGGATGTCCACCAATTTGTTCGATCTTGTGAATGCTATCAAAGACATGGTGTGATGATCACACAAATGGAGGGTCCTCAATAGAGGATTCAACCACTAGAGCCCTTTGACATATGGGGCATTGACTTCATGGGTCCCATCACACCCATGTCCAATGGAAAGGCATACATTATTATAGCAATTGACTATTGCATCAAATGGGCTGAAGCAGCAGCCATCACCGACTGTACATCATCTATTGCTACTTGATTCATAGAACAAAATGTTGTAAATAGGCTTGTGGTGTGACTTGCATTAATTTCTAACAATGAAACTATTTTACAGGTACCACTTTTTGAAAACTCATGCAACACTTGGGGGTTGAACATAAATTAACACCTTATCATCCCTAAGCCAATAGTCAAGTAGAGGTAACTAATAGGAAGATCACAAAGATCCTAACAAGGATCATAAAAAAATATAAGAGACACTAGAGCATAAAACTCAATGATGCCCTTTGGACCTACCACTCAGCATGGAAACTTCGTATTGGCTACTCTTCCTATGAGTTAGTGTATGGGAAACTTCCAATGCTCCCAATTCAATCTGAGCTTTGTACACTCTCAACAACCTATAATTGAATCTTGACCTATGCCTAGCACAAAAAGAAAGATTAATAAATCTTAATGTGCTAAATGAAAATCAATTGGTGGCCCTATCTTTGAATGAAGTGCACAAGACGTTTAAAAAAATGACATGACCTTAGCATACGGAAAGTGAAATTTCAACTAGGAGATAAGGTTCTCTACTGGAACCCCACACATGTACCTCAGAAAAAAAATTTCAAACATTGTGGAAGGAACCTTATATAATTGATAAAACCTTTCCTTTTAGGTCCATGACCATATACAAATGTGAGAGTCCAAATAAAAAGCAGTTGCTCAATATCCAACAAGTGAAGCTTTTCCATGAGCCCAAGCAAGTCCATGCAACAAATACCTCACTAGATGGACAACCACGCTCGATTTTTTGAATCTCTTCTTTTCAACTCAATCATGGGGGAGATGGCCATCCATGTTAATAATCCATATGGCTCCTTAATTTTTCTATTTTTTTCCACATTTTTTATTTTGCAATTTGTTAATTTTGCATTTTTTTATTTTCAAAATTTTTCATATTTTTACATCATTTTTCTTGTTTTACACCATCGTTAGTATGTTTGAATATTTCACACTTTCTTATATATTTTACCTTGTTTGGTTTTGAGTGTGATTTTCAAATTTTTGCTAATAAATGTGCTTTGTGCCAATAGGACACAATGGTGCTATAACTACTACTAATGGTGGTTTGTGCTTAATGTTTTTTTTTTTTTGCTAATGTTTGGTTTCTATTTTTAAATTTTTGTACTGATGGCTAAGTCATGGTTTCTTTGTCATGGAATAGGCAATGAGTCCACAACATCCACCCATTCACAAACTCTATGGTTTTCCTTGTTTTGGAAGTTTGAGGTCCCTTTCATTAACTAAAACCTTTAATAGATTGGTGACCTTACTAGTTTTCGGAATTAGGAAGGATTCAAAGTTTTGTACAAGGTGTGACTTCAAGGGGACTCAATACTCTTTGTACTCTTCTATTTACTTGGGTGCTCGAGTGTTTTCATGGATTTCTTACTATTCCATATCGTCCAATAACAAAAAGTTCAGTAAAGTCTTTGCATGGTGCAGTTCCCATCCAAAAAGAAAAAGAGAGAGAGAGAGAGAGAAATAAAAAAAACACATGATGGAAATTTAAAGCATAGCCATTAGACAAATAAATGGGCTACAATCACTGGTTATGCCTGGAGGTCCCCTCTAACTAAGGCCCTTTCATACTTCCTACTTCTCTTTTCTCCTCTTTATGGAATGGTGCACTCTTATGTCGTAAGGGGGTGGATCGATCTTAGAGTGGAGATGCAAAGTCACTAAAAGAGGTTGGTTTTGGTCTGGACTAAAGATGGGTCTTCTTAGGTAATTTTAAACACAAAATCCATAAGGAACTACTTATGACCTTAGTTTGGAGTTCCATTTCACCTTCTCTATCATCCATCTATGCTGACCAATTCACCTCATTGCCAATGTCCATGTTCTTGATTCCATGTCTTAGTCTAATGTATTTAAATTCTTAGGTAAAATCTTCTGAGTTTTGGTCCTTAACTTTCATTGACCATTAATCACCTATGGGGCCCACAGACTCCTTAAGTTGAGGTTATGTAAGGGCAAACAAGGCATCTACTTACTATGGAGAGGACCCACTTGTATATCTCTTGGTTAGGTTCATTAGGTACCTTATCCTTAGACATTCTTAAACTCAAAATCTTTTGTACACCCATCTTCTGCATCACACCATGTGCTCCTTTACATATTTTTTTCAATAAACATGTTCTCCATCAAAATTTTAATTTTTGAGATTTCAAAAATCCTCTTCAATGATTATATCATATTCTTGGCTTTTCTGGGATTCCATGGATCCTAATTTCATTGAAAAATTCCTTATATTTTTTGAGATATTCAAATTTCAAATTTTTGCCTATACGGGTCCTTATCGACAAAGCAAACCCATATACAAGGCCCTGTATATGAGGTCCCATCAATGTAAGGGAAAAATACTATATACAGGCATGACCCCACTTGGAAAATTTTACATTTTCTCACAAATGCCAAGAGAGTTTTTCAAATTTTTAGAGCCCAAAACCTTCCAAAGCCCATAATTTCCTAATTATTTATCCAAATCACTTCATTCTTTAACCTTGCAGATACTGGAGGTAAGCTTTACATTGTGGGGACCACATATGTGCCATTTTCTAACTCCCACAAAGTTTTAACTAAGAAATAAACTATTAAACACCAAATTACAAGAGTTAAACTTTTTCAAGAAGCTTCGGTGACATTTAGAATAAATAATTAATAAAATAATTAATCTACCATGGTCCAACCTTAACCAAAGTGTAACTAACTAACAAGAGAAGGTATTAAAAACTTTAAAGTTACATATTATATCTACTAATCCATGAATGTATTGTGACCATAGATGGCACCCAAAAAAAAAAAGCACATGTAGGAAGTAGGACCATCTCAACCAAGGGAGAAACGACCTAGAATAGGAAGGGATCAAGAATAGGCCTAAGAAGAACTACTTGCAACCCATGCCATAGGTCCTCTTAGGGAAGAGAAAAAGGTGGAATCTATCAAAAATATTCCAAAACAAGTAGTAACGGCTGAACACTCCCATCATGATGAGGCACCAACATAACAAGCAAATATGGAGATGACCTAGATAGAAGCTTTTTTGAGTCAAATGAGATCATAAGAGGTCTAGAAGATAGTACTCCAAGAGTTAAAATTTGGTCCTTTCATAGAGTAAGCACCAAAAGAAGTATAAGACCAGCTAAAGGCCTCTCCCATGTGGCCAATCATTACTTTCACTAGGGAGTGATACATGGGAGAAACATTTTTTTTTTCTAGAATAATAGGCAGGCTAGCTCAATGATCAAAATCAAAGACATCTTAGTGTCCTACTTGGTGCAAGCCATTGCACAAGTTCTTGGGTTACCTGAAATAGGGGAAAGTCTTGCTGAGATCCTAATGCATGCAAATCCCAACATCAAGAAAGAATGGATGCAATGCTGTTATGACGTTGACCATAAGGAGTTTGACATGTTCACATTGGTAGAAAGGATACACTACAAGATTGTAGTCTTCCACATCAATCCCATGGTGAGGATACGAAAAATAACCACCTTCTTTGCCCAAGCATGCGTCACTCTAAGTGGGAGATTCCTTGTCAAACTTCCATAGTTGATCTATCTAGAGATAGAAAAGCAATTTAAAGAAAATGAATGTAGAAGGAAGGTAGTCCCCTTCCCATGCCTCATTAGGAAACTCTGTCAAAGAGAAGGAATAGTCCATTACACCAATGATGTTGTCAGGCATGCTTTGGACACCAATTAAGCAGAAATGATGAAAGATAAGATGGCTATAATGAATGTGCAAGAAGAGAAGTAGTAACCACCACCTACACTTGCCATGCAAACAATGATGCTAAACATTACTGTAACTACCCAACGGTTGTGCAAATATAGAGAATGGATTTTGAGTGAAAAAGAGCAACAAGTAGGCATGAGTGGTGGGGACTCATCTATGTACAAACTAGCAATGATTCACCTTAATGAGGTGGCCTAAACAATCAGCTTGATGGGTGGAGATGGATTCATCTTCTTAGCCCAAAAAATGTAATTGCCTACAAGGTTAAATTTGAGCACCAGAGAGGTCACCATATCTCTTGTAGAATAATATTCACTCCCAGAAACCTCTAAGAAGACTGCGACCTTCTCGATGCACTTAGAGAAAGGTGAGGGGGTAATATTTTTTGTGATGCAACACCAAGGCCAAGAGACTGTAGCAAATGTGATCGCTGATTGAATTCTTGAAATGTTTAATGCACCTTCAACATCTACACTAGACATCACTACACTCAAAGATGTGTAGACATCCATAGGGATCACAAGCGGTAGAATAAATGTAGCATAACAAGAAGATCTGTTGGACCAATTCGTGGGAACTAGGCAACCAGTTCTAGATGTCTTTGACCTTCTAGACAATATTATTGTAACCTAGTCAAAGCTGCTAGAGGCAAGGGACAAGAATATTATCTTGGAGGGGTAACTTAAAATAATGAAAGAGATGAATGAATGCTTGGCTATGGAAGTTTCCAAATTAAGAGCTGAAATTGTCAACCCCACATTTCTTAACCTGGCATTAACAAGAGACAAAGCTATGAAATAGCTTCACACTAGATTAAATGGGGTTAAGGGTGCAATGGAGACAATGATATTCTATCGATCCTTGGTAGAGGCCACACAACATAAAATTTAAAAGGCCTTGGATCAGACCTTCCAAGAGAATGTGTAGTTGACCATAAAGAACCATCACCTATGGAATTTTTATGCATATAAGCAATAATTAACTAATTTCATCCATCAATAGTAGGAGCAACTAGCTAGAGCAAACATAGAACTAAGGAGATTTGTAGCAGAAAATAGAAATCTCTCCATGAAGGAGGTCCATGGCCTTTGCTAGAAAACTACAATCAAGGTAGCTACTTAGAAATTAGAGGCTCTCAAATTTGAGATAGCTAAGGATCATTACAGAGAATAGGTCAATCTACAATAGGAAGTAAATGAAAAACACATCCAGTTCTCAAAGGCAAATGTGAATGAAATCCTCCAACAACTCCAGCAAGGAAAAGAAGTGTGGAAATCCATCATTGATGGGATAGATGCCTACAAAAAAGTAGAAATCTACATGAAGGAGTTACAAATTAAGAAGATGATAGAATATATGAAGCTTGTCAATCTCCATTATGCAAATATGGCCATGTTGATTATCGAATAACCATGGTTAAAGCTTGAGAAATAGGTGGCTAGATCATACTTGTTGTACAACACTAAGTTCAGGCATCACAAAGACACCAAGTAAAGGCTTATGGTGGAAAATGTTGAACTCAAAGTTCTCAAGGCATAATTTACTGATCAATGATCAACTACCGAGAACTTGGCCAAGAGAATGAATGACTAGCAGGAGTTGTAGAACATAGTCAAAGTGTTCAATATCAAACGTAAATAGTTCACTACCTAGTTTTTAAACGTGAAGGAGATGTTTTCAATAATGCCCTTTTTGTGAGATATCCCCATTCAAGCCACATTGGTGATGTCACATGGACTGTGAATGATCCCTGGAGTAGGGAGGAGAAGATGAAGGCATTACTAGATGCCTTTTTCCTTCCATCAAAGGTTACAGCCATAGTAGGATAATCATAACTTCCTTAGCTACTGCACGTGCTTGAAGTTGGTGAAGGTCCTTTAGAACCTTAGAAGCCTCTGCCACCTAGGATTATTTGATCTTCTCCATCACTTTCCTTCCATTAGAGGATGTGCTGTCTAATTTTTGTGTAGTCACATCATGATGTTCAATTTTTTGTCACGAACACCACCATTTTTTGTAATTTGTTGATTTGTACACTTGAGCACTCAATTTTGTCAAGTCAATTTATTTTGTTAAGAGTTAGTTAATAATTCCATACCTTCCTAATTTTGTAAGGAAACTTGAGGATGAGTTTTCATTCAGTTATGGGGGCATGATGAGTCTCAAAGTATCATGTCAATGGATCCCTATTGATGTGGCCTCATCAACAAGGCCCCATTTATGTGGTGTTGCTTCATCGACAAGGTCGCGTTGATGCAACATTTGCTACATCTATGAGGTCTCGTCGATGTAGTACTATAGCAAATACTATAAATATAGGCTCCCAACCATGTTTATGGATCATTCAAGTCATAGTAGTAGTAGAGCTCTTGTAGGTCGTCCATTTTTAAGTTAGAATATTTATCTAAGTGCTTGCAATAGGAGTCAGAAAGTGTATGGATCTTTATTTGAGCACTGTTGTACTTGAACCACACTAATGTGTATGGAAATAAAGATGAGCCTTTTGATCAAAGCTTGCAGCACTTAGATAGATTAATGATTTATTTATGCATATATTATTTTCATTAATTATGCTATTAACTAAGCTAAATTAGACCTTAAGTGCTTAGTTCATTAATTAAGCTAAATAGATTAAATACATAAGTATGATCGCTTTGAGCATAAACAAATATTTTCTTGGTAATCCCAATAGTGTTATTTCTTGGTGCACCCAGTATCATAGTGCGTAGTAACCCAGTAGTGGATACATAGATTCATTCCTTGTATGAAAAGTAGGACTAGATGCTTATATTAGGATTGGTTAGAGACTAGTTAAGCAGTTAAACAAAATTAGTTGTTAAATTACTTCATCTCTCTACTTTAAGCACCAAAGAACATAAAACACAAAACAATAAAATCATATCGCTCAATTACAATTAACCCTACCATGTACATCACAAGTGTAATTGGGAAGACAAAAAATGACTATTAGGGAAGAGTTCACTTCCTAGAAGACTAGTGTACCAGAAACTAGAGAGTCCATGAAATTTGACTAGATCATGTGTGAATGCTTCATGATTCATATGGTTGGATGTAGGGGTACCTCAACCACTCATCACTTGGAATTCTTGAAATGATTTTAGTTGTTAGATGTTGACTAACATGTGATTGTGGGGGCTTATTGGGTGGTAAATTATCATGGCCGTAGAAGGAGAAATTGACTAAATAATATAAGGTCCTTCCCATAATGTTTGAAACTTAGTTCATTATGGCACATGCATGGGATTCTAATAAAGAACATTATCTCTTGGTTGCAATATAACTTTCCTTATTTGTGCATCATGATGTTGTTTGTTATATGTCTTATGTACTTCATTCATCATTAGAACTACTCATCAGTTTTCATCTAGTACATTGAGTGTCATAAGATGTTCTTTTTATGCTAGGTTAATGTCTAGGTCAAGTTCATAATCACTTATGAGTATACGAAGTTTAGCTTGGATTGGAAGTTTAGGTAACTTTCTGTACACTAACTCATAGGGAGAGTATGCATTTTTCTTACCAGCATAAAGTATGCATTTTTCTTACTAGCATAAAAATTTTAAACAAGAGCCCTTAAAGTTGAAAATTTTTCTTACCAGCATAAAGTATGCATTTTTAAAAAATGGCAAATTGTTAATCATCAATGCTAATCTTTCTCCTAAACAGAAACAAATGCTATTGAGGATGGTCAACAAAAGGTTAATAGCTTTTACTAGGTCATATCCTAAACTCACAAGGATTAATCCTAGGATATACCAGCATTTTATCTACACTAATACAACCATGAAGCCAAAGAAGCACTCGCAGTAGCGATTAAATCCAAAATTAAAGTAGATAGTCAAAGAGAAAATTGAACAACTCCTCAAGGCAGGGTTTATCTATCCCATTGTGGATAGTGAGTGGATTATGCCAAAGAAAGATGGTAAGTGGTGGGTCTACATCAACTTTCAACTATTGAATATGGTAACATTCAAACATCACTTTCCATTGTCATTTGTGGATCAAGTTTTGGATACTATATTTGGGCATTGCTATTATAGTTTTTTGGATGGTGATAGTGGCTATAACCAAATCCAGATCATGCTAGAGGATTAGGCAAAAATAACATTCATGAGTTCTTAGGGGACTTTTGCATATTGGAAGATGTCTTTTGGTCTGTGTAATGCTCTTGCAAAATTCCAATGCTTGGTCTATAGCGACCGAAAACATCGGTGGCTAGAAACATCGAGGGGTTTCTAGGTGAACAATTTAACCTCGAATCTGTGCGAGGGTCATGCTAGATAAAATGAAAATGGGGCACCCTAAATGGTTTGGTCGATTAGATAGGGACTTAATCGGTGTAATTTAACCTTTCGTAAACGTTGTTTCAAATGCGAAATACGTGAGATCTAACTGATGATCAATAAATGTGATAATAAAGAAAATGATGCTGAACAATGATGGCAATGAAGAAATCACAGAGTAAATGGGATAAGAAAATACACCACCGTAAAGTTGCAGTTTCGATTCTCTTCTTTGCTTGAAAATGTATAACAAGTTCTACAATGCCGGAGGCGCATGGAGGGTCCAGGAATGTCCAAAACTCTCGAAATACCTCCACTACGTTTTTTCAGTACAAGCTTAAAAGCTAACAGTGCAAAATGCCAACAAGCGAAAAGCTAATGCCAAGTGCTAATGCAAAAGATGCCAACCATTGAAATTTGTAGACCCAATAAATTGCTAATTTTCCAACTTGCCAGAGGAATTCTTAATTTGCGACCCAAATTTGCCAACCTGCCAACCAAATTTGTCAACCCTTTGAGCATTGCTTGTCAAGGTATTTATAGGGCTAGGAGTACATGAGAAATGAGGCCTGGATGACACATGTCCTAGACCCATGAGATGCTGATGTGCCCGTATTGCATGGATATGTAAAACCGATTGGGAACCTGCTACACTGCAATCATGTTGTTGAAACTAGGAATGCTAGCGTCAAGTGTGCAAACAATGCAAGCAAGAGATGAATCACACTGGCGTAGCGTATCTACTTGCTACACTATGCTACGCTATGTAGGGTAGCACATTGGCATAGCATAGCTACTTGCTATGTTGTGTAGCGTAGCACAGTGTAGCCACCATTTTGAAAAAGAAATTTGCATTGCAGTCAACTACATCTGTTGGAAGCTTCAATGCACATCGGGTTAACTTTTGAAGTATTTATTGGATCTGCATTCTTTGCTACGCTATGCTACACTACGTAGCATAGCATAGCATAACAGCTAATGTAACTTGTATTTCTGTTAAAAATGCAACAGGAAAGTTCTGCTTATTTTTCCTTTGCTATGTTGTGCTACACTATGTAGCATAGCATAGCATAGTATTCTATATTTGTTGATTTCTAATTTTTCCTTGCACGAACATCTTTTGCTAAAGCCTACATTCGGACACTTGATTTTTCGAAGGCTTACTACGTTGTGCAGCATAGCGTAGTGTAGCAAACTTCTCCACTATAAAACTTGTTGAACTATTTTGTCCATCCTGAGCACCATCGACAACTCCAAGCATGGTTTTCGAATAGACTGTCAATCGGGTGAAACACCCAGGTGGGTAGACTAGAGAGTCCATCGGGCCTGTCAGCTCTGGAGGTAGACAACTTGCCAAACTAAACAATCTAAACTCAGTGCATTCATTTCCTACCAAACTATCATGAGGCTACACTTGTGGAAATGTTTGCCTCATTTCCAAGACCCTTGTCAAGCAAGAGTGCCTTGAAATTTTACGGTGTTTCATTGGCCCCTCTTTGTCAATGTTTAGAGGACAGGCCCGAGAGACGCTAACAAAGAATATGAAACACCACGAAAGACTAGATGCTAACATTCACTCTATAGTAGTCATCCAAATGTCACTTAGCTATGCTTGAGAGTGCTAGGATAATTATGTAGGGAAAAGGAAAAGGGTGGAGCTGTGAGAACAGTTTTAGGAAGGGAAAGAAGTAGTAATATGATCCCTCGTCGAAGTGCTTGTGAGGGAGTCGATATGCATGAGCATCTTTCCTTTGTAGGCATCTGACCTCTCATCAGAATGCTTAGAGATGGTTAGTGTGAAACAGCTGATGTGCCATTTGTTTTAGGCATGCATTTTTTTCGTGGGAGCTTTTGCTCTTTTACGCTTTTCTTTTGTTTTTTTGCCTTTTTCCTCTTCAAACAACCTTGTTGTTGCAGGACAGGTATCTCTTTCCCAGAATGAGTTATGTTACATCCATGTGGGGCTTTAACCTACCTATAGATGCTTCCCATGTGGCGAGCTGCTCTACACGCATCATGGACTTTGCGGTTGAGCATATGAGAGGAATTTACAAGCATTGGGAAAATTCATAAAACATAGGTGTGACAAGGAGAATTGTAGGTGTAAGTAATGATGTAAAGGAAGTTAAGGATGAAAAGAGGATGTGCACTCCAAAGTAGCCAATCTAATCAGGGCGACTACCTTGGAACGATGTAGCACCCTGCCACCTTGGCGAAATGCACCTTTGACCGATGCCTCTCAAACATGTACCCTGCAAACACAATAGAGAGCAAACCAAAAGAAACAACCATAAAGTAAAATAAAGGCAAAGGTCTTGCTTACTTTGGATGCTACTGGAACACTGGACATTGTTGCTAAGGCATGTGATGTCCAAACCAGAAAGGCCAGCAGCAAGTCTGGTAGCATCAGCGTGGAGAGGCAAGCACGAAGGCAGCTAGGAATTATGGTGATGTGAGTGCTCAAAAGATCCCATCCAAGGAAAACATTATGTAGTTCAGTTGTGAGATGGGCTACCCAACAACTGATCGTCTTTTGGGCTCGGGCGATGGCAGGGGTTAGAGGATAGCAACATTGTGGCTAGGCCACAATAGTGCTGGAACTCCAGTAGCAAGTCCTGACTATGGAAGCTACTGCTAGGGTAAACGACCATGGCAGTGGTAGCTCCAGAAGGTCAGCAAGATTTCATACAACATCTTCGAAGGATCAGCAAGATGCCAGGGGTAGTGGCATTGAACATATTCCAGTGGATGTTTTCTTGGCATCATGAACTGCATTCTGGAATTGCAACATCCCACCCAATGTTGGCGGTGTGCATGCTCGCTTGTTTGTAGAGTCGTGATGCATGTTGAGGACGTGCTGCAAACCCAATTTAAGGTCCTCGTAGACCATCTGATGTGCTGGTTTAAGGTCTCAACAGATTGTGGTATGCTAGTTTAAGGTCCTAACAGACCGTTGTGCCAGTTTATTGTCATAATGGACAATCGCTGTGCTAATTTAAGGTCCTTACAGACCGCTATGCTAGTTTATCATCGTAGCAGACGATGGATAGCCTAGTTTAAAGTTGTAGCAGACCATCTGTGCTAGTTTAATGTCATAGCAGATGTGTTTTACCAATTTTACGTCATGGTGGACAGTTTGTGCCAGTTTATAGTCATAGCAGACTATCTTTGCTAGTTTTACATCGTAGTCGATGAGCTTTGCCATTTTTACGTCGTAGCGGATGAGCTTTGCCAATTTTACGTTCTAGCGGATGAGCTTTTCCAGTTTTACATCGTAGCGAATAATTGCTTACCTTGCTCATGCATCAGATGTAGTATGGCTTGAGATACAAATGATTCACAGGGTTTGCAAACTCGTTGCCATCCATGTCTGCCAGCTTGAAGGCCCCATTCTTGTAGGCTCTCGTGACCATGAATGGACCTTCCCAGTTTGCTGAGAATTTGTTCACATTCTCATGGACAACCTTAAGAATGAGGTCTCCCTTCTTTACCGTCCATTGATGTAGGTTTGCATGATGCTTCTGTCATTGCCTATTCTGATATTGCTCTATGTGACCAAGTGTCTATGCACGCTCCTCCTCTATTGAGTCGAGGTCAACGATCCTTGAGTCGTTGTTCTGGGCTTCACTCACAATGTTTGACAGGATCATTTGAAGTGAGGGTACCTATAGCTCAAGAGGTAACACCACTTTAAATCCATAAACAAGACTGTAAGGAGTCTTACCTGTTGCAGTCCTTCATGTCATCCTGTAAGCCCATAGCACATAGAGGATTTGCTCATGCCATCACCTATTGCTGTTGTTAAGAATTTTCTTGAGCAAGTTGATGATGGACTTGTTCATAGCTTTTTCCTATTCATTTGCCTGCGGGTAATATGGTGAGGAGAACGATTGCCTAATGCCAAGGTTGCTGCAAAAGGTTTTGGTTTCCGCACTACTAAACTATGGCCCGTTTTTTGTCACAAAAGTCATGGGAAGCCCAAAACACATCACAATGTTATCTAAGATGAAGTGGCAAACCTGTTGGGATGTAGTCTTCCTAAGAGGAATAGCCTCCACCCACTTCGTAAAATACTCAGTCATGGTGATGATGAAGTTATGCCCTATGGAAGACTTAGGCGTGATAGGTCCTATAATGTCTAGTCCCCATCACTCGAAAGGCCACGTGATCTGTGTTGGGTGCAATTTTGTGGGTGAAATGTATATGAGATTTGCGTGTCTTTGGCACATATCACAAGTCTTGACTTTGGCTAGGCAATCACGCTCCATGTGAGGCCAATAGTACCCTAGGCATTTGAGTTTTGCTACCATGGCCTTAGGTGCTATGTGTTCACCACACAGTCCCTTATGTACTTCATTAATAACTTTTTGCGCTTGCTCCTCCTTTACACATGCCAGTAATATCCCGTCAAAGGAGCATCTGCACAGGGCATTGTCTCCCATGAGCACATATTGCCGAGCATGCTTGCAAATCGCATCTCTCTAGGTAGATGTCAATCCACGTGGGGGCTCGCCATGTTGCAAGTAGGCTTTAATGTTGGCATACCACTCCTAGGTATCTGTAGTGCTTACAAAGGCTACATGTTCCGCTTGAGTGATAGGCTCCGTACAATCGGTAACCAAAGCAGGAAAACTTGCGAACAGGTGTAGTGGCACGTTTAATGCTAGGGTGGCCAAGGCATCTGCTACGGTGTTTTCATTACGTAGCACATGTTGAACATCAGTTGTTGCAAATTGTTTGAGCAAGGTTTTTGCTAAGTCACAATAAGGCTACAGATGTGTAGCTTTGCAGGCGCAGACCTTAGTGATTTGATTCATGCTGAGTTGTGAATTGTCGCGAATCACCAGGTGTTAAATGCTTAATGCTTGGGCTACTAAGAGGCCCCTAAGTAATCCTTTGTACTCTGCCATGTTGTTCGTACAAAGGAACATAAAAAGATAAGTAAAGGGTTGCATTTCCCTAGAGGGGAACATGATGACGGCAGTTGCACTACCTCCTCGCACGGTCGAGGCACCGTCAAAATGTAAAGTGGATTCAAGATATGACAGGACAGCGTTGATAGTGCTAACATGCTCGTCAGGAAATTCAGGATCTATGATTGCCCGATCATCAACGGGTGAGGTCGTGAGTTGCGTAGCTATAGCTTGACCTTTCATCGACGATTAGCTCACATAATGCAAATCGAATTCCGTGGTTATGGATTTCCACTGGGCTATCCTTCTTCTGTCATATAGATTGTTTGTGATAGCTTCGAGTACATTGCTCTTGCAAATGATGTTAACCTTGCTACGAAATAGATAATGCCTCCATTTTTTTAATGTGAAGACTAGGGAAAGGCAGTTTCTCTCCACCTCGTTGTATTTTTTCTCATACTCTATCAGTGCATGACTTAGATAATACACTGGAATCTTAGATCCGTCGTCTCATTTCTGACATAAAAGTGTCATGATAAACATGTTTGAGGTGACAAGGTAGATGAAGAAAGGCTTATCCCTCTGCAGTGGGTACACAGTCGGGAGATGTAAAATCTCTTTCTTCAGATCATCAAAGGCTTGTTGGCATTGTGTTGTCCATTCGAAGTTAACCCCTTTCTTTAGTAAGTGTTGCATGGGATGTAACTTGTCAGTCAGATTCGCTATAAACCTTCTAATGAACTGTACCTTGCCTTGTAACCTGTGCAATTCTTTAAGGTTCATAGGGGATGCTAGATTAATGATGGCCTTAACTTTTTCATGGTCCACTCGTATTCCAGCCTCCGATACTACAAACCCTAACATGCTTCTGATTCACACCCCAAAGACACACTTCTTTGGGTTAAGGCATAAATCAAGCATCTGGTAGTGCTTGAGGACTACACCTAGATTGTTGGAATGGTCAACGGCCTCTTTAGATTTGATCGTTATGTCATCCACGTAGTCGTTCATTGTTTTTAGGATGTAGTCACTAAAGATGTATGTCATGGCACTCTGGTAGGTTGCTCCAGCATTCTTGAGCTCGAAGGGCATCATAGTGTAACAAAAAGTACCCCATGGGGTCATGAAGGTTGTTGTTAACTGATGCTCTAGGTTTATGCGAATTTGGTTGTAGCCGGAGAAACCATCCATGAAGGATAATAGAGCATGACCAGCCGTAGTGTCAATAAGTTGATCAATACTCGGTAGTGGGAAGTCATTCTTGATTGTGACTTTGTTCAAATCTTGGAAGTCTATACAGATTCTTATTCCTCCCATTTTCTTAGAAACCATAATGATGTTTAACACCCACTCTAAGTAATCAACTGCCCAGATGAAACCAGCTTGATACAACTTGGTGATTTCATCCCATACGGCCAGTGCAATCTTTGGTTTAACCTTGCAAGCCCTCTCCTTAACTGCTTTCATACACGGATCTAAGACAATGTTGTGTTGTATAAGCCTTGGATCTAAACCCAGCATGTTGTTGTATGACCACGCGAAGACCTCAATGTTGTCTTGCAGTATCTTAGACACATCTTTGTGCATTTGTGAATCTAGGAGGAAGCTAAGTTTTAACATTTCTACTTCCCCCCTGGATGTGGTCATAGGCGTTTCAATGAGAGGGTCCTCAGTTACATCCCTGGCCTCTAAATCTAGGGCTTGGACTAGATGTTCGGCCTAGTATGGGGATGTTTTTAAGGACACTACGGTGCTATCTACAGATGATTCCTAGTCTATTGCCTCTGGGTTCAGTTGTCTTGCAAGCTCACCGTGTGGACCTGTTAAGGCTAGAGGTGAAGAAAGATCGTGATGCATTGCCATTCTTGCTCAACCTGCCACAATGAGATAAATGCCAAGTCAAGGGATACCTATTTGTAGTAGCAACGCACAGTAGACATTTGCAAAGCAATAACGAAATATAAAAAAAAAACTTAAATGATCAGAAACATGATACAAAATTTGGAGTTTGTCATTTTAAGGTCGTAGCGGACTGCTTGAATGCAAAAGTGTAAAAATGCTGGTTTAAGGTCTTTGCAGACTGCTAACGGGATCGAAGCTATGCATTGAAATTATTAGTTTAAGGTCTTTGCGGACCACTAATGGGCTATTATAGCGAAACTATGAGGTATTAGTTTAAGGTCTTTGCAGATTGCTAACAAGATCAAATCTATACGTCAGAATTACTAGTTTAAGGTCTTTGCGGATCACTAACGAGTTGTATCATGTGAAGGCAAACGGCTAGTTTAAGGTGGGTCGAGGCTTTCAATCGGGCCCACCTAACACAATGCAAACAGTGCTGCTACGCTATGGTGGGAATGCTACACTATATGGAACATCCCACATTAATCGAGGTGAATAAATGGCAGGTTCTTTTTCACCGTATTGGCTATAAATAGGGGTTTATCCCCGGTAAACTCGTCATTTTCACCGTAAGCGAGCAGAGCCCACATCTAGAGCGTAGAGCGATTATGCCAACGAAGAGCAAGACGGTTTAGCATAGCGATTGAGAAAGAATCTACAATTGAGATGATGGCACCCAAAAGAGAATGCAAACACTTAGCACTCGCCAAAGTAGACGAGGTGAAAGACACCCTAGGGCATCTTTCGCAGGGGCACGTCGTAGTGTGGGAGGAAACTCCATCGGCCCGGTAAGTTTCTATGCTACCTCTACTTTTTATACTGCTATTGTTGCTTCTGCTTTCTTTTTGTTTCTGTTTTGGTTTTGCAATCTACGTTTTCTGTCATTGTTTCTATTGTTATTTTGTCCATTACATCATCGTTGTTGCCAATTTGGCCACGACGGTGTATGGACACTACGCTAAGGTTGCATGCAGCGTTGCTCAGACCTTCATTGCTATGGCTACTTTGCCACAGGGTTTTAGGCAATTCTGGCAACTTGGCATGCGAATAGCGTAACGTACGACCCTCAGGAGGGTTTGGCCATGCGTATAATTCGACAGCGTAACACGTGTCTATCATGGCATAGTGCAAATCATTTTGTTAAGTGGAAGATTTGTTGAAACGAGTGCAGCGCATTGAATTCTTTCTTATTTAAAAATTCACATGTAAATTTTTGTGTTTTTGCTACACTATTGCCTTGGTAAGAGTTATGCTACGCTATCTATAAATGGCTAATCTTACTACGCTACATGCGAACTTCACTTGAGCATGCTGTTAACATTTGCCATTGTGTTGTGCAAGGTGATGCTAAGGCTGATTTTGATCATCCTAGAAATTGTAGGAGTCTTGTGCTGCCTAAGCAAACCAATGGCCAACATTCCTTAGCCCCATGCACATGTGGGGCAGTAGATGGTCTGGTTCAGGGAAGGTGCACAGGACTTCCTGCAATTTCTCCTCTAGCACTTTAGCGTGATCATTTGGTCACACTTATCGAAGGAGGTAGTAGCTATAATAATAGAAACCTTGTTGCCTAAGGCAAATCAGGGTATTCTGAAATTCTTGATCGAATGGAGCAATTAAGAGTGGGCAGGGAAAAGGATCTAATCAGTGCCCAAAAATCTTGAAGCATCTGGCTTGGATCTGAGAAATGCCCAAATATAATTGCTACCATCAATACAACACATTGTTTATTACCTGCCATATGGGAACCTGCTTATAGAACCCACCAGGAACTATTTATTGTGCTGGCGGCTGAGTTCTGTAAACATATTTCACTACGCTACGCAATGCATGCTACACTAGGCCAGAATGTTAACAGTGTATTTTTGTTACCAAGTTTTTTATCAACAAGGATGGGCTTCACGGTGATACGGATGCATTGGCTTTGGCACAGATGGCATTGCGGGAGTTTTCTTCCACTGAGAATATGCACACAAGTGTCATAGGCCAATGCGAGGGTGAGTACAAAACCTATACAACCCAGTACTCCTAGTTCTATGATAGGTGCAAGGAGCTAGATTTGTTAGATGGGGATTGAGCACCCTTTATGTCGATCACTGTTGAAGATGTATTGGTAGATCTTTCATCGTTCCCATCGTTGTTTATACCTGGTAAGCTAAACTATGGATCGTTTGCATGTTTGATTTTTTCCCATATTTTTGTCTTTATTTTTTGCTTTTTTCTTTGTCTAAGTTTTTACTTTTTTTCATGTGCAAACTACTACAGTGTCGAAGAAATCCCAGGAGGTGGCCATGATCACCTCTAGGCATCATGAGGTCAACATCTACTTCAAGTACGAGGAGGTGGATGAGACCCAATGTTGGCTTTGCAATGGGATTCTAGAATCGCTCGCCAAAAATCTTCAGGACGCTGGGCTCATGGAATTATTCTTAGTCATGAACCCAGGCGTCCCTGATGCTAAGATTCTTACCCTATCTAACTCCTTTTTTGAAAAGGTGGACTGCTTCTGCACACGTGTGCACAGTGTGCTGGTGGTCCTTGAGATCAATGACCAACTATTCGTAGACCTCTTCGATGTCCCTGCTAATGGTCTTGTCGTAAGAGCAAAGATCAAAAAGGAGGCAAACCATCAGAGGGACATTGAGGAGTGGCTAAGGGTAGAAAAAGGGCGAAAGGGATTCCTATGGAAGCGATCAAGCCGAAAGTAGCCAAAACGGTTTACCCCATCTTCCGTACCCATGCTTTTCCCAAGCTACTGTCCCAAGGCAAGATCATTGGGATTGAGCAAGCTTGGGTAATGAGGGAAGTCATGGAAGAGGGGGCCCATTACAATTAGGCCAAGCATCTGTGCAAAGGTCTACAAGCTAAAATGATCAAGCCTCATAAGAAGCCTGAGTCTCGTTTCAATGTGCATCATGCCTTTTTCATAGCTTGCTTGTGGCAGTTTGTGGTATTCTTGGTAGTTTATGATAATGGAGTATGGGTGATGCAAGATCGTAACTAGATTTCCAAACCATGGATTTGCCAAGTCTTTTGAACCACCTGAGCCCAGGATCCCCCAGAAGCCATATGGGAGTCATTTTCCATGATGACTAAGGATTGGGTGGCCCGCCACTTCAGTGGCCAGGACAGCTTGGGAGAGGTGTCCCCTACTACTATAGGTAGCATATCACAAGGAAAACACCTCATCACTGAGACGTAGCCACTAAGTCGTGACGTAAGAGCTCTCGTCCAGTTGAGGAGCCTCCCCGAACGGATGAAGAAGGGGGGCAGAAACTACGGTTTAAGTTACGCAGAATACAGCCTCCCATTGATAAATGTTTTTCTCTATGTTTTTTTCTTCGCTGGTTTGGTTAATGCCTGCTACACTAGGTAGCGTAGCATAGCGTAACATCAATTCTAAGTTAACATGTTAAGCCTAATGCGAACTTGTTTTGCTGCCAAAGGAAGAAGAAGAAAAAGAAGACGATGAAGAGGTGTTGGTCCTCGAAATAGGGGCAGCTAATAAAGATGCGAGGGCCCCAGCCACAGAGAGAAGGGCCTCAGTCAAGAGGGAAGGAGCTCCCATCTACGAAGAAAATTCTCCTGCTGACAAGGAGGACATTTCTGTCAACGAAGAGAATTCCCCTACTGATGAGGAGGATGCTGGCACCTTAAAAGGAAAGGCCCCAATGAATAAAGAGGAAAACTGTGTCAACCGGAAGGGGATCTCTACTGATGATCCCTTTTCTGAATGCATTTTAGCATCGAAGGAGCAGATAAACACAAGGTGTGCTACCATAGTGTTAAGCCAGCCAGGAGGAGCGGAGCTACAACTAGATGCTGGTGAGTTTGACCATATATTCGACAATATGTTGATGGATGACCCCCCTGCTATCACCCCTAAGGGTTTGCTAGGTAGAAGCCCTTACATTATCATTTACGTTACTCATCAGTTTTATTGTAGTCCATCTCAGTCATGACTGACATGTTTGGTTATATGGCAGATACCACTATTGGCACTGCAGGGCCTTCCTTGATCTGGTTAGAACCATGGGCTAAGACCCCTGACAAGTTTGTGTTCATGCAAGGGGTTATTGATGACATGATCAGCAATCTCAAGTAGGTTGATCTTGAAATGGGTAAGTGGAGTGGCTATGCTAGGCTCTTCGAGTTGCTACGCTAGACCTTTTGGATTGCTGAATTTTTCTATGCTACTGTAACTAATGCGTTTTTGTGTATGGTCAACAACTTCTCACCTCAAATGGGACCCAAAAAAAGCAATCAAGGTCAACGTCGTACCTAAATTCCCACCTGAAGTAACCGAGGTTCCTCGTCACATATATGACGAGGCTAGTAAATGTGCGTTGCACTCGGCATGCTCCTTGTGAGAGTGTAGGCACATGAATGAAGACCTGTGGAAATGGGTCCAAAGGCTCAAGAAGGAGAAGGCCAACTTGACTGCCAAGGTGGGAGACCTCTATTCCAAGAACGAGTTCCTCCTGGCCCATGATACCAATGATGGTAGTTGACGCACGACCGTCATAGATTACGCAAGATATTGGACAGCTGTGTAGTACAACAACGAGGCCACCTACAAGAGAATCGAGCAACGAATGCAGATGGAGTTGTTGGCTCAGAAGAACCAAGACTGGAAGGATTATAGCTCTAGAGTTTACAAGTGGGGGCAGTCCCAAAAAAACCACAAGCATATGTATAAACTGGAATGTCCTGCCTACCACAAATAATACATGGATGCTTCAATAAAGTTGTATACTCATGAAGAATTCTTGGATGCCATTGGTGCTTCTGAGGCCTACAACAAGTTCATGCAACAAGTGGTGGCTAGTGAATCCCCTAAGCGAGAAGTGAACCTTCCCATAGGTGAGACTGCCACTGCCTCCTTTTGTCCGGGACCACCGAGATGGATGGCTATCGAAAAGAAGAAAGTTGTTGCAAACGCTAAATTGAGCAATAGACACTGGGTAGATATTACAGAAGAGGAGGTTTGGCATCACCTCGGGATTGGATTGGATCGCATACCCCCCGAGACAGATGCGGGACCATCTCAAGTTAGTCACTTTATTATAATGCAACTATTTGTTTCATTCTAGCTTTTACTACGACTCTGGCTGACCACTTCACTTTTTATAATGCAGATTCTGGATGAAGAAGTAGGGCCCTATGATGGTGGGAATAATGATGCAGAGGAAGGTGGTGTAAGGGAAGACGATGCAGGAGAAGATGATGTGTAACAACAAGGGCTTTTCGATTTTGTATTTTTTCAAAACTATTGCAAACATTGTTTATTTGAAACCTTAAATGAAAAATGAATTATGTCAAGATTGGTGTTATTCTAGCTTGTGCATTACATATGTTATCTATGCGATCGATTTTTTATGTTTTTAATGTGTCTTAGTTTTAGGCCATTTTGGGCCATGCGTAGTTTTGGGCCATTTCTGGCCACATGTAGTTTTAGGCCATTTCGGGCCATGGGGTAATGTAAACAAAAGAAGAAAAAAATTCCAGTTTTAGGCCTTAGCGGGCCGTATGTAGTTTTAGGTCATTTCAGGCCATATGTAGTTTTAGGCCATTTTGGGCCATGGCAATGATGTAAAAAAGAAAGATGTGTGAACGATTTAAAGGATTTAGTTAGGCAACCTAGCGTAGATGGATGTATGCGAAGAGAATAAGCAATAAGTGTACAATGGATGTTAATTGGGCAAGAACTAGTGAGGTTACTATGCTATGCGTAACTACTATATAACCCGTCATGGATTTGGTGAGACGTAGGGTCGAGATGCTTTGTTGCGACACTCATCTACATCGTTATCCTCTGCTTGCAAGGGCAACTCGGCCCATGCATTTTCATTTTCTAATCCGACGTGTTGGGTCGGCTCTTTCACTAAACAATTAATATCTACAGAGATAGGCATCTCATTCTCAGAGGTTATGACCTCTGAGCCTTGCTCCATATCTATGTTATTTATTACTTGCATTGCTACCTCGTCACCATGGATTACCACCTCCGTGCTTGCATAGGGCAAGTGGATCTCCTGATGTATGGGTGAAGAGACGGCCCTAAGTTGTGTTAACCATGACCTCCCCAAGATTAGGTTAAACCCGGGCATCTCTTCCACCACTATAAATGTTACATTCATGGGGAACTGGTCCCCTACCACAAAGTCAATGTGGACAGTGCCTTTCACCACGACTCGTGCCCCATTGAATAACTTTAAGCATGACATTGTTGTAGGTTTGATTTGGTCTACCAAACCCAACTTATCTACAATAGGGAATGGGATGACCTTTGTAGCAGCCCCATCATCAACGTGTACCCTTTGGATCTTATGTTGACTGACCCGAATTGTGATGAATAGGGGTGTTGTAGTCACTTGACCCTTTTCAGGGTCTTCCCTAATGGACTCATCACAGAAATTCAACTGGGATGGCTACGATTCTGTGAGCATAGAAGGAAGCAAAACCAAGTGGATTGCTTTCTCTTCTGCTGGCATGTTCTCGTCAACTAGTATTGCCATTAACATGCGAACCAGAGCCTCACGGTGTGCGATGGAAGTCATAATCAGGTCATACAAGCTCAACGTTATGTTTTTTTATTTTAGAGCCTGCCTGACCTGAGTAAGAGCACTTAAGAGGTCTTGGTCATCTTCTTGTTTATTGCCTTTCTCCTCTTCCATTCATCCCAGGAGATGAATTTCCTGAGGAGGGAAAGTTTCGGGTCTGGGATCAGACCCTTTTGAGCAAGGTGGCAAAGATCGTGTGAGCGTAGCAATGTTATACTTTGGCAATGAGGATGTAGATGTAGAGGGCGATGACATAGGCTTGGAAGTACCTGGGGCGGTACGTTCCATTAATGCCTCACCTGTCAAACTCTCTTCCCATTTTTTTGGACAAGAAGGCTACAGTGCTATCTTATACGGGGTGGGAACGGTTAAGTGGCTTGGCCCCCTAATGATGAATGGTGCTTGCGGTGTTAATGTGGTCAGTGACAGTGCAGTTTTTCTTATAGGCAGTGTAGAGGTGGATGTCTGGAGAGGGATTCTTAGCACAAACGATTGTTGTGGATTTTTCTTAGCTGCCAGTGGTGTTGGTGCACTACGCTGAGGCACACGAACCACAAACGATTGCTAGGATGGCTTTGGACTAATGTCAACGCCAATAGTGTTGATAATGTAACCGGCATCATTGGCATTAAGAGGATCCCTATAGACATGCAGAGATTAATTTTTGGGACACACTAGGTTGCTTTCATCTAGAACTAGTTTCCCTTGATCAATCATTCTTTGGATTTCGTATTTTAACGCCAAGCAGTAATCCATATCGTGATCACACTGCTGATGGTAGTCACAGAATTGCTCCAGCCTGAAATTCTTAGGAACTAGCGACTCATTGGGAAACGCCAAGGAGGGGTTCCTAAGGAGTTCACAGTACCGTTGATGTTTCTTGGCTGCCTCCTCTAACATCCACTTATGTTGAATATACCCTACCCCTAGTAATTGCTTCAGAAGTTTTGAAGGCTTGATGGGCAGCGGGGTATATTTAGAGCAATCTTTACGCTCAAAATTAGGCTTGGGTGGTGCGAATGCTTTGGGTGTCGATGTCGAGCGTTAGTCTGCATTGCCTAGTGCGAGTGTAGGGTTAGTTGCTGGTGTGGCTGCCTTCTTGTTATTATTGTTTTTGGGCTTGGCTTCGTTTGCCACAGCAGCCATTGTGGTTGTTACAGCCTTACCCTTATCTTTTTCCTTCTTCACAAAAGTGTTCTTATATGCAACATAGGCCGAGTCTTTGCTTACCTCGACTGCGTCTTGTATGCTCTTGATTTGGGCCAAAGCCTAACTAAGAGTCCATGGAGCAAGATAGTACAATTTTAACTTAATGAAGTCATTCACTACACCCTTAAAGAAGGCTAGCAAATGGGCCTTCGTGATGGACTCGCGGATCTCATTAAGGGTTGCGCTCCACCGTTGTATGAATTTCTGGACCAATTTGAGTGGATCTTGTTTGATGCTCATTAACTCATCCAACGTAACCTCTGGTCTCAAGTTATACTTGAAACACGTTATGAATTGGGTCAACAACTCCTCTAGGGTTAAGATGGAGGAGCGTGGGAGCACATGATACTAGTCCAAAGCTTTGCCCGTCAAAGACATAACAAAGACACAGATAATTGTATGCGGCCATTGTTGCAAAAGAAGGGACTCAGATCTAAATGTAACAAGATGGGCATTGGGATCACCCTTGCCATTGTATTTAGTAAAATGAGGAAGTGGCATCCCGGGGGGTAGTGTTAACATGGGGACTGCTAGGCTGATGGGATTGTCATGGTAGAAATCCATGACTTGTACCATGTCAGAATCGGTAGCCTTGAGGTGTTTGATTTTTCAGTAAGGGTATGGATAAGCTAGAATGCTTGATCCAGACCTGGGGACGATGCAAATGGTTGGGGAGCTACAAAGGCAGCTCCCATCTGTGGAGTGGCAGGGGCACTGACGTGACCCATAGGCAATGTCGTTGGGGCGGCCCCTATGAAAGGTGTTGCTTGTGGTGTCCACCATCCGATAGGTGGTGCTGTTGGAGCAACAGTTGCTGTTTGTGCCACGGGGTAGGCCGTTTGTGTGGCTGGTGGGACAAACCATAGTCCTGCGCTTGGTTGTACCATTTGCAGGACTTGGTACGTTTGGTGGCGAGCGTAGTGAGACATTTGCAATGGCTGCGAAATAGGAGGCAAAGTGAATGGGGTCCACCATGTGGATGGGACTGGGCCCACCGTTGGTGGTGGTATAGGTGTAGATGCCAAAATGCATGTGGAAATTGCATGCAACTACGGTGTAGGTACGGTGTGAACGTAGGGCAGGGTAGTTGTGATTGGTGCGTGGTGCGAAACAAGAATGGATTAGGAAACAGTTTGCGGAAGGATAGTGGCTAAGAATGAGATAGGGGAATAAGCATGTTGATACGCTGATGGCATGGCATGGCTACCCATTGTCGATGATACTGCGGGTTGCGACAATGTGGACGTGATCATGAAGGGAGCAGCGGTAGAGAGCGGAATCGTCCAGAAAGATGGGGTGGGAGGGATGGTGGCAAGGTTGGTTTGACCCCCACCCTTAGACTGGGAATCCAATTTCTCTTGCCCCTATTGGAATGTCTCATCATAGCGAGATGTCGTGTCGCGTGACTCCCTAGGCCTAGTCAACTGTGTCAGTTGATCTATGATCCACTGATGCGTTTGCATCGGAGGAATGGAAATGTCGGGAGTGGGAATAAATTCCCTCCCATTACAATAAGCAAACTCGAAGCTATGTTTTTCTTTGAGTTCTTATGTGTCTAAGGGTAGATTTACCTAAACCTTAGCACAGAGAAAGTTGTATTACTCATATTGCTGTGCCAAGCTCTCAAGTGATCGGTTTTAAATCCTAAGAGATTGGCGTAGCTCTTGCATTGGACTAAGCGGTTGCTTGGCACCTGTGGTGCCCTGAACCGAGAGGGGAACCTCGACATTAGAGGTAGTAATTGTGGTGCTTGAGGAAATCATTTTCGTAAGGCTGAAAAAAAGAAGGGTTTGCAAACAAGAAAAACAAGGAGATCGAATAGCGATTGAAGGCTTTCTATCCTGTAGGGTTCCAAAGGAACCGTCGCAGTGACCAATCTACACCACACGACACGTAAACAACCGCAAAAGGGTGTCACATTTACGCTAGTGCGTGACGGGGTACAGACCAAGTGCAGGGCTACCATGAAACACAAAAAAGGCACCAAAAGACCTTCCTTCTGGCACCAAAAAACTATAGTGACCAAAAATGTTGGTGGCTGGAAACACCGAGGGGTTGCCGAGTGAATAGTTTAACCCTGGATCCATGCAAGGGCCATGCTGGATAAAATTGAAATGGAGCACCCTAAATGGTGTGTTCAATTAGATAGGTACTTAATCGATGTAATTTAACCTTTTGTAAACGTTGTTTTAAATGCAAAATACGTGAGATTTAACTGATGATCAATAAATGCGATAATAAAGAAAATGATGCCGAATAATGATGACAATGAAGGAATCACAGAGTAAATGGGATAAGAAAATACACCACCGCAAAGTCGTGGGTTCGATTCTCTTCTTTGCTTGAAAATGTATAACAAGTTATACATCACCGGAGGCACATGAAGAGTCCAGGAATGATCAGAACGCTCGAAATACCTCCACTACGTTTTTTGAGTATAAGCTTAAAAGCTAACAGTGCAAAATGCCAACAAGAGAAAAGCTAATTCCAAGTGCTAATGCAAAAGATGCCAACTGCTGAAATTTGCAAATCCAATAAATTGCTAATTTGACAACTTGCCAATAGAATTCTTAATTTGTAACCCAAATTTGCCAACCTGCCAACCAAATTTGCCAACCCTTTAAGTGTTGCTCATTGGGGTATTTATAGGGCTAGGAGTATGTGAGAAATGAGGCTTGGATGACACATGTCTTGGACCCATGAGACGCTAACGTGCTCATATTGCATGGATATGCAAAATCGATTGGGAACCTACTACGTTGCAATCATGCTGTCGAAAATGGGAATGTTGACGTCAAGTGTGCAAACAATGCAAGCAAGAGATGAAGCACACTGGCGTAGCATATCTACTTGCTACGCTATGCTTTGCTATGTAGCGTAGCACATTGGCATAGCGTAGCCACCAGTTTGAAAAGGAAATTTACATTGCAGTCAACTGCATCTATTGGAAGCTTCAGCACACATCAGGTTAACTTTTGAAGTATTTTTTGGATCTGCATTCTTTGCTACACTATGCTATGCTACATAGCGTAGCATAGCGTAGCAGCCGATGTAACTTGTATTTCTATTAAAACTATGATGGGAAAGTTCTGCTTGTTTTTCCTTTACTTCGTTGTGCTACACTATGTAGCGTAGCATAGCATAGCACTCTGTATTGGCTGATTTCTGATTTTTCCTTGCGCGAACATCTTTTGCTAAAGCCTGCATTTGAACACTTGATTTTTCGAAGGCTTGCTACGCTGCGCAACGTAGCGTAGCGTAGCAGACTTCTCCACTAGAAAACTTGCTGAACTATTTTATCCATCCTGAGCACTACAGACAACTCTAAGCATGGTTTTCGAATAGACTATCAGCCAGGTGAAACACCCAGGTGGGCAAGCCGAAGAGTCCATTGGGCCTTTCAGCTCTCGGAGGTAGAAAACTTGTCGAACTGAACAATTTAAACTCAATGCATTCATTTTCCTACCAAACTATCATGAGGCTACACTTGTGGAAATGTTTGCCTCATTTCCAAGACCCTGGTGAAGCAAGAGTGCCTTGAAATTTTAGGGTGTTTCATGGTCTTGAGCATTTTTTTAGCAAAAAATTGGTTGTGGAGTGGAAGTCTTCATGGATGACTTCTCTACCTATGATGCCACATTTGAGTAAACCTTAGACTACCTTGAGTAAGTGCTTAAAAGGTTTGTGGAGATGAATATTTAGCTTAATTGCTAGAAGAGCCATCTGACGGTCTAGGAGGGAATTATACTGGGGCACAAAATTTCTCAGGCAAGGATTGAGGTGGACCCTAAAATGATTTAGGTCATCCAAGAAATAACCAACTTAAAATAATTAAAGATATCTGGTCATTTCTTGGATACAATGGTTGCTATCGGTGTTTTATAGATAATTTCTCTAAGACTACAAAATCGTTGGTCGAGCTTACAAAGAAAGATGTCCCATTCATCTAGACCACGAAATGCGAACATGCATTCCAAAGCCTCAAGTAGAAGCTTGTAGAGACTCCAATTATATAAGCACCTAACTGGCCTAGACCATTTCATATAATGATAGATATATCAAATTATGCCTTGGGATCTGTGCTTGTGCAGTTGGAGGACAAAAAATGTCCATATTACATCCACTATGCAAGTTGAAGCATTGTGGGTGCATAGCTAAATTACACCGCAATGGAGAAAAAACTAATGGTAGTGGTGTATGCTCTAGAGAAGTTCAAGCACTATGTTCTTGGATACAAAGTATTTGTACACACTAACCAAAATACCATTCACTTATAAATAAGCCAACAGTGAGCCCTTATATCCTACAATGGCTAGTGATCTTATGAGAGTCTACTCGTACAATGGTAGATCGAAAGAGAATTGAGAACGTGGTTGCCAGTCATCTCTCTTAGTTAAGATGGGATGACAAAGAGAAGAATAACCTACTCTCTAACCAATTTCTTGATAAAATCCTCTTTATAGGTGTAATAAATGAATAGGTACCCAATGAGCCAAAACAATATGATAGCATCTTCACTTATCTTCTCACTTAAGAGATGCCACAAGGTCTGGACTACAGGAAGAAATAATAGTTTCTTCATCAGGCCAAATGCTTCATGGAAATCAACAAACATATTTACAAGGTGTGTGTCGATGGCCTGGTTCATTGTTGTGTCTCTAACACTGATTAATTACACATTCTCCAAGATGCTTACAAGCACCCTTGTAAAGGCCACTATGCAAGTAGATGCATGACCATTAAAATTTTTATGGCAAGGTATTATTGGCCAACCATCTTCAGGGATGCCTACTAATTTGTCCAATTTTGTGAATGTTATCAAAGAGATGGTGGGATGATTGCATGACTAGAGAGACCTCAATAGTGGATTCAACCACTAGAACCCTTCAACATCTACATTTTCTATTTCATGGATCCCATCATGTCCATGTCAAATGAAAAGGCATACATAATCATCACTATTGATTACTGCACAAAATGAGCAGAAGCAGTAGCCATCATCGATTATACATCATCTACTGCTACATATTTTATACAACAAAATGTTGTAAATAGGTTTGATGTGTCACATGCACTGATTTATGATAATGGAACCCATTTTATAGGCACTACCTTTCAAAACCTTATGCAAAGCTTTGGGGTTGAACATAAACTAACAACACCCTACCACCCCCAAGCCAATGGTCAAGAAAAAGTTACTAATAGGGAGATTATAGAGATCTTGACAAGAACTATTAGTAAATATAGGAGAGACTAGAGCATGAAATTAAACAATGCCCTCTGGGCATACCACTCAACATGGAAACTTCCTATAGGCTACTCTCCCTATGAGCTGGTGTATGAAAAATTCCCAACTATACCTATCTAATCTAAGCTTTGTACACTTTCAACAGCCTGTGACTTAGACCTTGACCTTAGCCTAACATAAAAAGAAAGATTAATCAACCTGAATGTGCTAGATGAAAATTGATTGGTAGTCCTATCCTTGAATGAAGTGCACAAAGCATTCAATAAATAATACCATGAACTTAGGATAAGAAAAGTGAAATTTCAACTTGAAGACAAGGTCCTCTACTAGAATCCCACCTACATACCTCGACAATCTAAGTTCCAAATGTTGTGGTATTCTCAAGCCATGTTGATCTATAAACCTAAGAGCCTAAACAAAAAGCAGTTAGTCAATATGCAATAAGTAAAACCTTTCCATGAACCTAAGCAAGCCAATCCAACAAATGCCTCATCGAGTGGACAACCATGCTCAATTTTTTAGATCTCCTCCTTACAACTTAGTCTTGGGAGAGATGGCCACTTGTGCTAATCATTTAAAATGGCTTCTCAGCTTTTCCTAATTTTTTTTTTTTACACTTTCTTGTTTTATACCTTTTTCTATTTTACACTTTGTTATGTTTCCAAATTTCTATTTTACAACATTGTTTGTATGTTTTATTTTTCTTGAATATTTTATAATTTACTTTATATTTTCTCTTATTTTGGTGTGAATTTTCCTTGTTTTCAAATAAAATGGCTTTATTTCCAATAGGACACAGTGGTGCTAAGGCTATTTGCTAATGGTGGTTTGTACTTAACATTTTTGACTGCTAATGTCTGGTTTCTATTTTGAATTTTGATGACTAATAAATAACACAAAGTTTCTTTTCATGGAACAAGCACTAAGTCCACATCATTCACCCATCCACAAACTCTATGGTTTTCCTTATTTTGGAAACATGAGGTTCCTTTTTATTAATAAAACCTTAACAAACTTGTGACCTTAGTAGTTTCTAGACTTGGAAAGGATTCAAAGTTTTGAAAAGGATGTGATTTCAAGGGCATTCAAAGCTATTTGTACCTGCTACCATCATGAGTGCAAGTGTGTTTTTCATGGATTTCTTGCCATTTCATGTCGACTAATAACAGGAAGTCAAATAAGTCTTTGCATGGTGTGGTTTCCATCCAAAAATTCAAAAAAGAAAGAAAAAAGAACAACAAACATGATGGGAATTTAAAGCACATCCCTTAGACAAAATAAATGGGATACAAGCACTAGTTATGAACTAGAAAAATATGTTACCAAAGCCTAAAGGTCCCCTCTAGCTAAGGCCTTTTCTCACTTGCTACTTCTCTTTTCTTCTCAAATAAGGAATGGTGGTTGTTTGTAGGAGCATTCTTGTGTCTCAAGGGGGTGGATTAGTCCTAAAGTGGTGATGCAAAGTCACTGAAAGTGGTTGGTTTTGGTCATTTAACCATGAAATTTACAAGGGACTTCATGTGACCATGATTGGGACATCCATTCCATTCTCTATCTCATTCATCAATGCTCTTCATAACTCACCTCACTATTGATTTCAATGTTTTTTTAATGTCTTAGTTTGACATGTTGAAATTCTTAGGTAGATTTTTTGGATTTTGGTCCTTAGCTTTTCATAACCATTAATCAAATGTGGGGCCCATGGACTCCTGAGTTGAGGTTATGCAAGGGTAAAAAGGGCATAAGCCTGCTCTGGGGAGGACCCACTTGCATAGCTCTTGGTTGGGCTAGTTAAGTTTATTATCCTTAAATATTTTTATAATCAAATATTTTGCATTCACCATCAATTTCATCCAACTATGTGCTCCTTAAGGCATTTCTCCAATCATTCTCCATCTTTTGTGCACTCTCAAATCCTCTTCATGTATTTCATTGTATTTTTGGCTTTTTGGGCTTCCATTTGACTCAAATTTCATTAAAAAAATCCTTGTAGTTTTTGAATTTTGACTTGGCCAATGGTGGTTAATAGCCTCGTCGACCAGGCCTAGTTGATGTAGCTAACCACATTAACTAGGCCCCATCGACGAGGTCTAGTCGATGCATGTGAAAACTTCTATAAAAAGCACCCACCACTTAGGAATTTTTTGCCATTTGCTTCAAACATTAAGGGGAGTTTTTGTAATTATTTAGAGCCTAAAACCTTTCAGAGCTCATAACTTTCAAACCATTTGTCTGATTCACTCTATTCTTTAGCCCTGCAACTTCTAGAGGTACACTTTATGTCATGGGGGCCACAAACCTTAGGTTTTTAATAGAAAATTTTTTAGAATTTTTCTAACTCCCCCATGGGTTTAATAAATGAAATAATATTAAATCATCAACCTATGAGAGTTAAACCCTTCCAACATACTCTGGTAACCTATCTAATCATATAATAATAAAATAATATTAAAATAATCAAACATGTCATGATCACAACTTAGCCAAGTGTAACTACCCCAAGAGATAAGGTATTCCAAATGTTTCAAAGTTACACATTAAGTGCTAATCCTTGGTCATGTTGTGATTACATATGGCACTTAGATCAAAACACCCACAAGGAGCACCATTTGTACTAAGGGATAAATGACCAAGAGCTAGAATGGAGTAGCAAGAGCAAGGCCAAGAGTATGTAGTAGAAACTCATGCAATGAGACCCCTTTGGAAGGAGCCCAAAGTGGAATTTGTCTGATAGATTCTTGAAGAATTGGTCATAATACAACAATTCCATAAAGATGAGGTGCCAAGGCTAGTGCCAAGACTTGAGGTTACATTAACTCAAGCCTACCTTAATCAAATCAAGCCTCATAACATCCAACATTCAGTTCTCCAAGAATTAAATTTTGGATCATTCTTGGAACATGCTCCACCAAAAGTTAAGATGTAGTTATAGAACTCTCCCATGTGGCCAATCATCACTTCTAGTAGGAAGTGGTACATAGAAGAGGCATATCTCTTCTAGAATGGTAGGTGAGTGGGAGCCACTATGAAGATCAAGGACATTCAGGTGTCCTACTAAGTAAAAGCTATTATGCAAGCCTTAGGGCTACCTAATATTGGAACAAATCTAGTAAATATTTCTACACAAGTAGACCCAGAGGCAAAGAAGGAGTACACCCAGCAATGCTATGTAGTGGATATTAAGCAATATGGCACACTCACCATGATGAAGTGTGTATATTTCAAGATAGCACAACCTATCACCTTAATCCAATGATGATTCCCAATAAGGTGATTGCCTTCTCCACCCGTGTGTGTGCTACTCTGAGTGGAAAATTTCTTATGAACCCTCCACAACTAATCTATTTAAAGATAGAGAAGCAATTTAAGGAAAATGAACGTGGAAGGAAGGCACTGCCCTTTCCTTGCCTCATCAGAAATTTATGCAAAAGGGCAATAATAGTTCTCTATGCCAATGATATACTCCAGCATACTTCTTCTACCTCTTGGGCAGAAACAAGAAAGGATAAGACCCCTGCTACAATCAAGAAAGAGTAGCAACAACCACCACCTCCACCACCCACTCACAAAACAATGATAGAGTCGTATGCTACCCTTGAATTAATGCATGAGATTTGAGAGTAGCTCTTGCATGAGCAGGAGTAGTGAGTAGGAACAAATGGTGGTGATCCATCTATGTATCACCCAGCAATGAGTTACCTCAATTAAGTCACTCAAACCATATTCAAATGGAGGAAGATGAGCCAATCTTTTTAGCCCAAAGAACGCAACCACCCATGAGATCAAACCCTAGTTCCTAAGAGGTAACAGTATCTCTTTCACAATAGCAGCAATTCTCAAAACATCTCTAGGAATGCCACTACTTTCTCGATGCATCTAGAGAAGGGCAAAGGGTCAAGTGTCTTAGTGATGTAGCACCATGGGTAGAAGAAGACAAAAAAGGTGGTTGCTAATAAAATTGTTGAGGCATTAAACACACTTGCAACATTTGTACTAGATGTTACTACACTCTGAGATGTGGTCATGTCCACAAGAATAGTTAATGGAAAATTAAGTGTAGCCTAGCCTGAAGAGTTACTTGACTAACTAGTAGGAACTAGGCAACCAATTTCATATATCTTTGACCTTCTAGATACAATCACTACAATGCACTTGAAGCTGCCAGAAATAAGGGGCAAATGCATTATCATGGAGGGGCAACTTAAAATAACCTAGGCTCAAAACCAATGTCTGGCTATCAAAGTTCCTAAATTAAGTGCCCACCTTGCTGATCTTGCACTTCTCAACCCTATGCTAACCCATGATGAAGCTTTTCAACAACTTTAAGAAAAGCTCAAGAAGGTTGAGGATGCAAAGGAGACAATGATTTTTTATCAATCCTTGGTCGATGCCACCATGCACAATATCCAAAAGGCCTTAGATAAGACTCACCAAGAGAATGTAACTTTGACCATAGAGAATCACCACCTACAAAATGTTGATGTGCAAAAGCAGCAAATGCAAGATTTCATCCATCAACATGAAGAGTAGCTAGTTAGAGTAAACATTGAACTAAGAAGATTAGTAGCCAAAAATAGAAATATCTCTATGAAGGAAGTCCAAGCCCTTCATCAAAAATCTATAATAGATGTAGTTGATTGGAAAAATGAAGCTCTCAAATTTAAAAGAGTCAAAAATCACTACAAAGATCAAGTTGATATATAGAAAGAAATCAATGAAAAATACATTCACATGGTGAAGGTAAAAGTTAATGAGACCCTCCAACAGCTCAAGGAAGGAGAAAATGTCTAGCAACCTATCTTTGATGGGCTCAATGACCATAACAAGGTAGAGATCTGCATAAAGGAGCTATATATCAAGGAGATGATGGAGTATATGGAGCTTTCCAATCTCCATTATGCAAATCTAACAATGCTAACTACCAAATGGCCATAGTCTAAATTAGAAAAATGGGTGGCCAATTTGTACTTGTTGTATGAAGCCAAGGTCAATAATCAGAAAGACACCAAGCATAAGCTTGAGGTGGCAAATGCAGAACTCGATGTTCTCAGGCAACACTTCACCAATCAATGGTCTACAGCTAAGAACTAAGTGACTACCAAGAGCTACAAAATGTAGTAAAGGCATTTGATGATGAAAGTAAACTTTTCACTACTTGCTTCATCAACATGAAGGAGGTGTTCCTAGTAATGCCTTATCCTTGGGATGTTCCCACACCGACCCACATTTGTGATGTGGCGTGGACTATGAATGAACCCAGTAGTAAGTAGGACAAGATGAAGCCATTGTTGGATGTCTTCCATCTTCCACCAGAGGTTTCAGTTCCCATAGGACAACCATAATTGCCTCAACCACTACATGCACTTAAAGTAGGAGAAGGTCCTTCGAAGCCTCAAGAACCTCCACTTCTTAGGACTATTTGAACTTCTTCCTTATCTTCATGCCATAAGAGGAATTGTGTTTGTAATTTTTATCTTATTGTTCAATTTTGTTGTCCTAAACACCAAAATTTTGTAATGATTGTAGTTCCATACACTTGGGCACTAAGTATTTGTATATGTTAGTAGTTAGTCAATAATCTCATACCTTTCCAAAATTTTGTAAGAAACTTGTTCCTCCTTTTGTTTATTCAAGGATGAGTTTTCATTGATGGTCCCATTAACATGACCCCATCAATGCAACCCTGTCGATGTCGAATTCGATGTGTTGATGTGGCCTTGTCGATGCAATGTTTGTTCTTTCCTATAAATATGTGCTCGCCCACCACGTTTATAGCAATCTTTGTCATAGTTGTAGCAAAGCTCACGCAGTTTTATCATTTGAAAGATAGAATATTTTTCTAAGTGCCCGTAGTAGGAGTCAAAGAGTGTACGGATCTTTATTTGAGCACTGCTGTACTTAAACATGAAAATGTGTGCGATAATAAAGACAAGCTTTTTGATAAACCTTATAGCACTTTGAAATAGATTAATAGTTTATTTATGCATTTAATGTTTTATGCAATTTCCTTTAATGCTTCAAGTAATTAAGCTAAATTAAGATAGATTAAATAGTGATTAATTAAGCATATAAGTACGACCACTTCGAGCATATGCTTAGCACTTAGTAATCCCAGTAACACTTAATGTTTGGTAACCCAATAGCGTTAAATGTGTTCAGGATGTGTATGGTAAGTGGAAATGAATGCTTATGTTAGGATTAGTTAGATGTAGCTAGTTAGATTAGATTAGAAATTTAATTATTTTATTCATTATTCTTTATCCTTAGGTGACTTAAAACACAAAACATAAAAATGATAAAAAATCATATGCATCAATTGCACTTAACCATACTTTTTCATTTTACAAGTGTAATTGGGAAGATAACGATTACAATGGTTAGATTCACATCCTAGAGATCAATGTACTTAGAACACTATAAGTCCATGGAATTTGACTAGATCACATATGAACGCTTAGTAATTCATATGATTAGGTGTAGGAGCTACTCGCTGCTCATTAGGTAACCATAAATTTGATGATAAAAATCACAAAGTAGATCTTGGTAATTTGAGATCAATTAAGAGTTTCCTACAATAGGCAAGTAACTTATGCTAATTGACATTAGAGGGTATTTAAGTTTACTATTGTAGACCATGTTTTTCTTTATTTTTCTTCTCTAAAGAACCTTACACAATTTGGCTGGAACAAAAAATTGACTCCTAAGATACATTTTTCCTTTTAATGTAATACAAAGAAAATGTTGGAGGGATGGTGATAGCCTATCAAATAATAGTATTGATGAGTAGTGGGTATTTTCTATGTTCAACCATAAGAACCACAAACATGTACCCACGATCTGATCAAACTTTGTGAATGCCTTCTACCTAAGTGGCCTATGTCCTACATCATTAAACATGAGGTTACTAGTTATTTTCTTTCCAATCATTACTTGTGTTAACTTCATCTATATGACTAAGTGTGATTAAGATGGAGGATATTTATATTTATAATTTTATTATTTTTTATCTTGAAATTTATCAAGGAAAGAAGTAATTGAAATACTAAACTTGAACTAATTAATAACAAAACTATCCTAAATATAGAGTATTCATTCCCACTCTCTGTACACATCCTGAACTTATACTAATACCACTAGGTTACCAAGTATTTACTGTTGGACATATCAAGTATTCATTGCTAAGATTACCAAGCATTAGTATATTATGCTTGAAATGGTCCTAATCATGTTACTATGGAATAAAATATTAAACACTTAAGTACAGAAAGGTAAACTATAAAATGCTTGAAAGTAAAATTAGACTAATCTAAGTGCTACAATGGAGAGAAAAAATCTTGGTTTTATTTCTATCATGTAATAGTGTCTAGGTACATCTTGCACTTGAATAAAACTTAGTATAATTAATTCAATCCATGCTTTGGGTACTTAGAGGAAAATTTTACTAAGTTCTATGGAAGAAAACTACAAGAGCTTCACTATGAGAATAACCAAAGATATCAAAATGTGGCTGGTGTGTGCATTTATATAGGCTTTGGAAGGATCAACATCAATGCATATGCCCCAACACATCAAAGGATGCATTAACAAACATGCATGAATGTCAACATGAAGCAAGGATGTTTTGATGTTTGACATCAAAATATAAGCTATAATTTTTATTATAATATTTGACATAAAAAACTATGCTTTCGATGCTAAGGAGTTTTCTTATTCTATTTGTGCAAGGATGCAAGATTATCCAGGTTCTTGGTCATTGAGCCTATAGCCTTTCTCCTAGTTAATAAAAGGAGCATCTTGAAGAATAAGTGAAGGAAGCCAGGATCTATCAAGAGTAAGCCTCTCTTTAATGATGCCTCATTGATGCCATAAAAGCCATGGGCTTATTGGGTAACCATAAAACTTCTAAAACTCTACATCAACCACTTCCACATGATAATCTAAATAGGCCTAGGAAAAGAATTTGTTTTATAGGCTTTGGAGGAAATTTTATTAGGATTCCCTGAATAGCTCATAGGGATCATTTTCAAAAAAAGATATAAAATTGAAGAGCTATTCAAGGATATCCTAATTTACTTGAAACATCTGGATAAGCTATGAGAAAGAAAATATCAATAGTTCAATGTTAACAACACATTACTCTTGAAAACTTAGACTTCCAAAGCATTATTTAATCCTCTAGGATGACAAGTTTTTATAGAAAGGTAAGTTAAAGACTTTGATGTAGTTATGCAAGTTTGTTGATCTAGACATACAAGGTCTTGACCACTTGGCTTTTTTCCAAAATTTTCTATGAGACATTCCCCAACATTAAAATTGGTGATCTCAGGTGATGTCCAATTTTGATGCATAGTACAAGGAATTAAGGCTCCATAGATTTTTAAATTAAGTATGACAAATAAGGATGACTTCAACGTTTATGGGGTGAAACCCATGCAAGGATTGTAGAGTAGTCCAAGGAATCTAGGATTATCCTAAGGCCTAAAAGTAACTAGTAGGTGCATATTTAGTTTTTATTAGTAGAAGGGTAAGAAGGTGAATTATACTAATGGTTATATGTGCTTATTTGCAGCTCAAATAAGCATTGATGATGAAAAATTTATTGATGTCATTGGCCTAGCAAATAAATTTAAAGTCAAATTCACCAAAAAAGTGCAAAGCACTCAAAACTAATCATTTGTAGGCGATGTCAAATTTTTTAATAAGTTTGATAGGACAAGGATTTTGTGTGCTTTAAGTTCAAAGCATCCCTACCCTACTGTAGCAAAGTGTGTAAGATTAATACAAAGCTACTTAGTAGAGAAATTTTTTTGTGGTTCATGTAGACCAGAAACAAGTCATCATCACTTGGGATCCAACTACATTAAGGTATTAGTTAGGATTCCTAGACCACGGAATAAAGATTGATAGCTCAAAGTTGGATGTGGTGGAGCTATCAGTCATGGAGAAATGGATTGGTTTAGAGAAGAGGGATGCCATCAATATATATAAGGGAACCAGTAAATATTTAAAGAAGTTGTTCCTCTTATTTGATGAGAGGTTATTTTGCAATAATATTGATTAAAAATGGGAGCTGAACCCCAAGCTATTGTACAAGTTGTACAGGGCTATATTCCAAGAAAGGATAACTAACTAGGCACCAGTGATTTGTCAAAGGGTAGTTGAAGAAATGGAGAAGCTATCCAATGAGGACAATAAAGGGAAGAAAAAGATAGTGAGAAGAAGGCACAATTTTGGATTTTATTATGATTTAATAAAAGTAGTAACAACTTTGTTTGCCAAACGGGTGAAGAAGAAAGTTAATGTTTCTCCATAGAAGGAGTTCAAAACCCTACTATGCTAATGCTTAGGAAGTTTGATGTTTACATATAGCATTAGAAGTAAAGATCCTTTGACATTTGATGAGTCGTCATGGTTTAGCCACATCGATCGAATGTTGTTAACATGACCTCATCAATGGGATCTTGTTGATATGATCTAGTTGATGTAGTGTTTGACCGGTTGATGTGTACCCATTGATAGGGCATCCTATTTCGCCTATAAATGCATACCTACCTACTACATTTATGGCATCTTTTCATAGTTTTGGCGAAGCACTTGTAGTTTTTCCATTTAGAAGTTAGAATATTTTCTAAGTGCCTACAATAGGAGTCAAAGATTGTACGAATCTTTATTCAAGCACAATTGTACTTGAGCACTTTAATGTGTATGGTAATAAAGACAAGACTTCTAATCAAACCTTGCAGCACTTGGACAAGATTAATTGTTTCCCTTATGCATATAATATTCAAGCAAATTTCTTTAATGTTTTTAAGAAATTAAGTAATTAATTAATTAAGATCAGTTAAATAGTTAACATAAGTACAACCACTTTAAGCATACATGTAATGCTTAGCAACCCTAGTAATGCTTAATGTTTGGTAACCCAGTAGCGCTATACGTGTTTACGATGTGTATGGTAAGTGGGAACAAATGCTTATGTTAGGATTAGTTAAGTGTTAGCTAGTTGTTAGATTAATTTAGTGATTAAATAATTTATTCTTTATTCTTTATTCTTAGGTAACATAGAACATAAAAAGATATAAAAGATAGAAATGATATGCCTCAGTTACACTTAAACATACACTTACACTTTACAAGTGCAACTAGGGAGACAATGATTACAACAATTAGTTTCACCTCCTAGACTAGTGACTACAAAACTTAAAGTCTTTGGAATTTGACTGAATTGCTAAGTGAACGCTAGTGATTCGTATGGTTGGATGTAGGGAATACTCACTACTCATCATTGGCATCATTGTGGGGAACTATAGTTAGCTACGTGCACTATCTAGGGCTTAGTGAAAACCACTAAATGATCATTGTAACAGTATTACCAATTTATCTTTTTGAAAATATTGGTATTTTAAGTCACACCTGGTATTAACTGAAAGTATGTCTCCTTCATATTGGACCAATAATGCACTGTATGATGAGAACACTTATACGAGGAATGATACGTTCTATACTAAAGAAAGTTGGAATGAACAACCTCGTGTAGGGGTTTTGTATGCTCATTCCCATCCTTACTACACGCAAGGACTATGTTCAAGTGGTATAGAGGAGATGGAGTAAGTCCTAGATTAAGGAGGTACTTAAGGCCTACAACCTCCTCTAAATTTAGAAAGGATAGATCAAGGGACCATTGGAAGAACTATAGAATCCATGGTAATTCTCCTAGTTCACCATCTTCCTCTTCATCTTCAACCTCTAATTTTGATGAAGATGAACATAGGTATAGAAATAAGGATCAAGATGAAGATAAAAGTTGAAATAGATGAGATCATCAGTGTGAGCATGAACAAAATTATCATAATTAGATAATTGGAAATAGAAATTATCATTATGACATGTCTGATGATGATGAAATTTTGTTGGCTACTAGGAACATGATAGAAATCTGGGAGGCAATTAGAATACCTTATAGGCATCAAAGGGAAAGTTGCATCAAACAGCTTGATATGGACAATATTCTTAAATTTATGCGAGGGTATAACGCTGATCCACAAAATCACTTACAAGCCTTCCATGATGCCAATGCCTTGTAAAATATTGAACACAAGTGGCAAAAGCTTAATCTCTTTCCTAGGACACTAATAGATGAATTTGAAAGTTGGTATAGATTATTGGAACTAGATTCAATCCACCAGTGGTCCACAATGCTAGAACTCTTCAATGAAAAATACCAAACCTATGCCAGATTGTCTAACCTAAGAAAACAAATCCAAGGATGGAAGCAAGAAAAACATGAATCCTTGGATGTGGCCTTGGATAGATATTATTCTCTACTACATAGATGTCTCAACCATGATTTCTCTTAAAAAGAGCAAATTTTCCACATCATAGATGGGCTTCATAATTAAATGAGGAAGACCTTTAGGATTTATGCACATGGTTGATTATACAAATTGAAAGACCATTAGATACAAAGGCTAATCGAGCGCATGGAAAAAGAAGAAGGAGAGCTATGTAAATGAGTGAATGTAGAGGAATATAACTAGGATCCAACCTTTTAAAAGAAGAGGGTCCATATCTATGATGAGGAAAAATAAGCAACTCTCAATGAGGTGATTTCATAACAAGCCTTTTCAATAAAAAAATCTATTGATGAGCTTGAAGCAAGGCTAGATAAGATGTAAGAGTTGATGAATGACAAAGTTACAACTTCTATAAAAATCATAGAGGAGAGAGTAATGCAAAACAAATCAAGTGATCAAAATAAAAGGAGGAAAAAGAACCAAGAAATAGGTAGGAACACTCATTGAAAAAAAATGCAAAATGGCTATAGAAGAAAAGGCTATAGACTCAACCATAGAAGAGGATGATGGATGTGACATCTTCCTATATGATCATCCAAAGGGCTATTGCCTAGTCATGTTACATCTACATGAGCATTAGGCTTTTGCTTTGAATGCCTAAGAAATTCCTTTTTTACAAGGTAATTATATACAGTCCTACAACCAATAGTACTATTCTAGTGGGACTTCTTATCCACCTAAGAACTACTATCAAACATAGTGGCAAAACCCATAGTCATGGGGGAGGCCATCATTGAACCAGCACTGCCCTTACTGCTAGCTAGAACTATATGGATATTATGTTCAACAACCCATTTTCCTTATTGGTTCTACTTCCTCTACCTCAAATCATTACTACCACTCTCCTAAATATCATCAACTCACAACATCTTCTAAAGGATCACCACCTCATGCCTCTCATCCTTCATCATATACTCAATATTCTCATAGTTTCCTCCATCATATGTCACTGCCAACAACATAAGAAGTTTTAGCACCATAGCATCAACAAAAGAATGTCACTTGTGTTATGAGCACACATGGAAATGATCATGTTAGTATAGCTTCATAAAAATCTAGGAAACATCCCTTCTTCAGGATGGTTCCTACTCATGCGAATAAGACATGTAGATCTACTAGTGCATCAAAATGAACATCCTTCCTTGCAAAAGCCATGTCTCCTAATGGGTGTAACTGTGGGCTGAAAGTTCAAAGTGTTCACTCAAACCCTACACAACCCACAATGGGCATAAGGAATGAGAGTGTGTATGAAACTAGGCCTACAAAATAGCCACTAAACCAAAGAACACCCAATGGCTCAGAAAATGCATGGAGTCATCCAACCCACTTAGTAGTTCTTATCCCAACCATGAACTTAGTTGTGGTGCAGATTTTCCATCTTGAACCAAGAACTATTATGTGCTTTTCCACCTTTTCATTTTTACACCTTTTTCTTTTTACACCTATTGTTTTACACCATTTTTTGTTTTACAACATTGTTAATACATTTTATCTTTCTTACATACTTTATGATTTATTTTATATTTTACTTTATTTGGTGTATTTTTCTTATGTTTTCTAATGAAATACATTATTGCCAAGAGGACATAGTGATGTTGTAGCTATTTGGTAATGGTGGTTTGCACTTAATGTTTTTTATTGCTAATGTCTAGTTTTTATTTTTGAATTTTCATGATTGATGACTAAGACATGGTTTCTTTTCATGGAATAGGTAGTGAATCCATGTCATCCACCCATCCACAAACTCTATGGTCTTCCCTATTTTGGGAATATGAGGTCCCTTTTCCTTAATGAAACTTTAAAAAACTTGTGACCTTAGTAGTTTTCAAACTTGGGAAAGATTAAATGATTTGAAAAGGGTGTGACTTCAAAGGGATTCAATGCTCTTTATACCTTTTCACTTGAGTGCATGAGTTTTTTCATGGATTTCTTACTATTTCATGTCGACCAATAATAGGAAGTCAAGTCTTTGCATGGTGTGGTTCCCATCCAAAAATCTATAAAAACATAAAATTATAAAAAGAAACAAACAACAAATGATGAAAATTCAAAGCACACCCCTTAGATGAAAATAACAGGCTACAAGCACTAGTTATGGGACTCGAAAGAGATGTTACCCATTCCTAAATGTCTCCTCTAACTAAGGCCCTTTCTCATTTCCTGCTTCTCTTTTCTTCTCAATAAGGAATAGTTATTGATCTATGGGAGCATTCTTGTGTCTTGAGGGGGTGGACTAGTCTTAGAGTAACAATGCAAGGTTACTGAAAGTGGTTGGTTTTGATCTGGATTGAGGATGGACTTTATCAGGTTATTTAACCATTAGATCCACAAGGGAATTCATGTGACCACAATTAGGAATTCCATTTCACCTTCTCTCTCATCCACTAATGCTTTCTATTTTTCTCCTCATTTTTGGTTGTCCATGTCTTGTTCAATGTCTTAGTTTGATTTGTTGAAATTCTTAGGTAGATTTTTCCATATTAGATCCTTAACTTTTCATAACCATTAATCAATTGTGGTCCAAAAAATACTTGGTTTGAGGATATGTAAGGGTAAAAAGAGCATGAACCTACTATGGGAAGAACCCACTTGCATAACTCTTGGTTGGGCTAGTTAAGTTCCTTATCCTTAGGCATTCTCGTAATCAAATCTTTTGTGTGCCCCATCGATTGCATCCAACTATGTGCTCCTTAAGGCATTTCTCTAATAAAATTTCATTATCCCAATCATTTCTTCAATTTTTGTGAATTAATAAGCTTTCTTTAAGTTTTTCACCATGTTCACTACTTTTCTAGCCCTCCGTAGACCCCAATTTCATGTGAAAACACCTTGTATTTTTCGAGATATTCATTGTGAAAAATTTTCTAGAACAACTCCATCGATAGGACCCTGTGTATAGAGTAGCTGCGTAAATGAGATCCCATAGATGAGATCCCATAGATGAGACCCCATCAACACAATGCAAAAAGTCTATATATACACAATGACAATTTGAAAATTTTTCACATTTGCTAACAAATGAAGGAAAAGTTTTTGAAATTTTTAAAGCCCAGAACCTTCCAAGAGCCATAACTTCCTAATTGTTTATCTAATTCACTTTGTTCTTTAATCCTATAGCTACCAAAGATAAGTTCTTCATTATGGGGCCACAAACCTTAATTTTTTTAACATAATTTTTTTTCAAACTTTTTCTAACTCCCATAAATTTTTAACTAATAAATCAACATTAAAACATCCATTTATGAAAGTTAAACCCTTCCAAAAATCTCCAGTAACATTTTAAATAAAATAACATTAAAATAATCAATTTTCCATGGTCATAATTCAACCTAAGTGTAACTACCCAACAAGATAAGGTACTTAAAGGTTATAAGTTACACATGATATGCTAATCCTTGGTTATGTTATGACCATAGATGGAAACTAAAGGAAAGCACAAGCAGGAGGGATGACCATCCCAACCAAGGGATAAATAGTCAAGAATGGAAAGGGTCAAGAATAGGCCCATGAGCAAGCATTAGAGACCCATTCCATGGGGCCTCTTCAGGAGGAGCCGGAAGTGAAATCTATCTAATAGATTCTTGAAGTAGCCATGACTGAACAATCTCACTGAGATGAGGCACTAGAGCCTAAATCGAACCTTAAGGTCACCTTGATGGAGGCCTACCTCAAGAAGATCATGAACAAGGAGGTCCAAAAATATATGCTCCAAGAGTTAAAATTTGGACCCTTTTTGGAGTTTGCACATCCAAAAGTCAAAGCCTAACTACAAAATTCTCCCATGTGGTCCATAATCATTTCCAGCAAGGAGTGGTACATGAAAGAGACATACTTGTTCTGGAACAATCGATAAGCTAGTTCAATGATCAAAATCAAAGATATTTCAGTGTCCTAATTGGTGAAAATAATTTTAGAGGCCCTTAGATTACTAAAAAATAAGGCCAATCTTGCAGAAATCCCAATGTAGGTAGATCCTGATGTCAAGAAAGAATGGATGTAGTAGTGTTATAGAGTAGATCGTAAGGAGTTTGATGCACTCACCACAGTGGAACGTGCATACTTCAAGATTGTGGCCTTTCACCTCAATCCAATGGTGAGGCCAAGTAAGATCAGTACTCCACTCATGTGTGTGGCGCTCTAAGTGATAGATTCCCAGTCAACCTTCCACAGCTAATCTATCTTGAGATAGAGAGTAATTTAAGGAAAATTACCATGGAAGGAAGGCATTCCCTTTCCCATGCCTCATTCGAAAATTATGCGAGGGGAGGTATAACCTACTATACAAAAAATGTCGTCAATTGCACTTGAACTGTCTCTTGGGCATAAATAATGAAGGACAAGGTGCTTACCAAAGTCATTCAAGAAGAGGAGAAATAATAATCAACTTCACCACCCACTCATGAAACAATGTCAGAGTCTTGTGTGCTCTTGAGTGCATGCGCAAGATCTGAGAGTAGCTCTTAAGGCAGAAGGAGTAGTAAGCAAGAATGAGTGGTGGTGATCCATCTTTATACTAACCAAGAATGAGCCACCTCAACAAAGTGGCATAAACAATAAGTCATTTGGAAAGTGGTGGGTCAATTTCTCAGCCCAAAGAACATAGCTACCTGCAAGGTCAAATCCTAGTACCTAAGAGGGAATGATAGCTCTTTCTCGACATCAACAATTTCTACAATTCTCTAGGAATGTTGCTACCCTTTTGGTGGATCTAGAGGAGGATGAAGAGTCAACTTTCTTGGTGATGTAGCACCATGGGCAAGAGATAGTGGGTGAAGTAGTTGCTAACAAAATTTTTGAAATACTTAATGCACTTGTGGCATCTGTACCAGACATTTTTGCACTTAGATATGTGCAGACGTCCACGAGAACTCTTAGCAGTAGATTAAGTGTAGCCCAGCATGAGGGATTGCTAGACTAACTAGTGGGAACTAGGCAATCGATTCTGGATGTCTTTAACCTTCTAAATACCATCACTACAACCCAGTTAGAGTTACTTTAAGCATTGTAATGGGGGGAGCAACTCAAAATAGCTAGGGCAAAAAATCAATGTTTGGTTGCAAAGGTTGCCAAAGTAAGGGCCCATCTTGCTAATCCCATGTTTCTCAATCCAATGTTGACACATGATGAAGCTTTCAAATAGCTTGAAGACAAGCTCAAGAAGGTTGAAAATGGAAAGGAGACTACCATCTTTGACCAATCTTTGGCCAATGTCACAATGCACAACATCTAGAAGGAATTGGCCCAAACGTGTTGGAAGAATGAGATTCTAACCACAGAGAATCATTGCCTGTGGAATGTTAATGTGCCAAAGTAGTAGATGGAATATTTTATCCATCAATAATAGGAATAGTTAGTTAGGCTAAACGTTGAATTGAGGAGGTTGGTAGTAGAAAATAGAAACCTCTCCATGGAGGAAGTCTATGCCTTTCACCAAAAATTTATGATAGAGATAGACACCTAGAAAAATAAGGCTCTCAAATTTAAGAGAGATGATGACTCATGGTCTGTCAGGCCTAGTTATCAGAGCCCAGTTATTGGAGCCATGTTATTGGAGCCCTAATACAAGATACATGGTCTGTCAGGCCCGATTATCAGGGCCGTGATATCGCGTATGCGATATCGTGGTTTAAATGTGAGCCTATAAATAAAAGGCAACATACTTGGTTTTGGGAATTAGTCTCTAGATTTTATTTTAAGTTTTTAAGTTTACATTTCTCTCAACCCTTTCCTCCCAGTGCATGCCCGTAGTATGGTGATTGTAATTGTACGGCATCCTTATTTGAGTGTGACATACTTGGACACGCACATGACCAAAAATAAAGATCAAGATTACTTCATCATTGCAGCATTCACTTAGTTTAATTAATTAATTATTATTGTTATTTATTTCTTTCCTAGTTAATATTTCTTTACCCTAAACTCCTGTTAAACGCGAAATGAGTACAACTTGATCACGAGCATTTAAGTGTGACTACTTGGTAACCCAGTGGCATACCTAGGATCTGCGCTTGGTAATCCCAGTAGTAGTTGTGCTTGAAGTCCAAGATGTGTACGGATGATTGAGGAATGGATGCTCATCACACTTAGGCTAGTTTAGATTCTCTCTCACCCTCTCTCTCTCTCTTAGCTTAGTTAATATTATTTCCCATTATATCTAGGAGTAGCGTTAGTATAGGAACACATCATAAACCTCACTCTGGACTAAACCATACATGAAAAGTTAATCCTAGTCTAGGTGGGAAGACAGTGAACTGCGACCTAAGAATAACTGTCTAGATATCCCAACTAGCCCGTCTGTGGAGTTCAACCGGATCGTGTGTGAAACGCTCGTATTCGTATGGTTGAGTGTAGGGGTACCTTGCTACTCATCAAGAGTCAAGAACCATTACGAAGATTAGGTTGGTCTACAAAAAGAAGTTAATGAAAAGCATATCTAGATGATGAAGGCAAAAATCAATGAGGTGCTCCAGCAACTCAAGGAAGGAGGCAATTTCTAGCAACCTATCTTTGATGGGTTAAATGACTACAACAAGGTGGAAATCTGCATGAAGGACCTACAGATAGAAGAAATGATTGAATACATGTAGCTTGCCAATATTTGGCATGCAAACCTAGTAATGCTAACTACTGAAAGGCCATAGTTAAAATTGGAGAAAAAAGTGACCAATTCGTACTTGTTGTATGATGCAAAGTTTAAGCATCATAAAGGAACCAAGCAGAAACTTGAGATTGTAAATGCTAAACTTGAGGTTTTCACAGTGAAGTTCGCTTATCAACAATCAACTATTGAGAACCTGGCCAAGCAAATGAACAATTACCAGGAGCTACAAAATGCACTCAAAGCATTCGACATTGAATGTAAATAGTTTGTTTCATAGTTCGTGAATGTGAAGGAGTTGTTCCTAGCAATGCCCTATCTATGGGATATTCCCATTTTGGCCCACATTGGTGATGTAGCATGGACTGTGAATGATCCTCAAAGGAAGGAGGAGAAGATGAAGGCACTATTGAATTCCTTTCGTCTTCCACCAGAAGTTGCAGCTGTCATAGGATAACCATAACCACCTCAACCGTCGTGTGTGCCCGAAGTAGGAGAAGACCCCTCAGAGCCTTAGGAGCCTTCACTACCTAGGATCATTTGATCTTCTTTAATGTCTTCGTGCCATCAGAGGAATTTTGTTTGTCAAGTGTTTTCCTAGTGTTCATTTTTTTTCCTAAACACCAAAATTTTGTAATCATTGTAAAACCATACACTCAAGCACTCAGTTTTTGTTGTGTTATTTATGTGTTTATTTTATGTGTCAATAATACCATACCTTCCCAAATTTTGTAGAGAACTCAAGGACAAGTTTTCATTCAGTCATGGGAATATGATGAGTCTTCATGATTTTTGGTCACATCAATGAGATGCCATTGACATGACCTCATCGATGGGATCTTTTTGACATAATGTTTGACCCGCTAACATGTACCCATCAATGAGGCACCCTATTTCACCTATAAATGTGTGCCTACCCACTACATTTATGGCATCTTTTTCATAGTTGTGGTGAACTGCTTGCAGTTTTTCCATTAAAAGTTGGAATATTTTCTAAGTGCCCGCACTAGGAGTCAAAGAGTGTATGGATCTTTATTCGAGCACTATTGTACCTAAGCACTTCAATGTGTGCAGTTTGGTAATAAAGATGAGCTTCTTGATCAAACCTTGTAGCACTTGGACTAGATTAATTGTTTCCCTTGTGCATTTAATATTCAAGCAAACTCCTTTAATGTTTTTAAGAAATTAAGTAATTAATTAATTAATATTGGTTAAATAGTAAACATAAGTATGACCACTTCAAGCATACATGTAACGCTTGGTAACCCTAGTAATGCTTAACGTTTGATAACCCAATAGCACTATACATGTTCAAGATGTGTATGGCAAGTGGGAATGGATGCTTATGTTAGGATTAGTTAAGTGTTAACTAGTTGTTAGATTAATTTAGTGATTAAATACTTTATTCTATATTCTTTATTCTTAGTCAAATTAGAACATAAAAAGATAAAAATGATAAAAAATCATATGCCTCAATTACACTTAACTCGGAAGACAATGACTAGTTTAACCTCCTAGACTAGTGCACTATGAAACCTAAAGTCTTTGGAATTCGACCAGATCGTTGAGTGAATGCTAGTGATTCATATGGTTGGATGTAGGATATACTTACTACTCATCAACATTGATGTCAAAGACTAGGGAAGAAATTGCTTCTTCAATGTCTAAAAGCATAGAAGAGATACAAAACAAAATAAGTGGTGATGCACAAGTACAGAAGGATGGGATTTTTGAAAGCACCTTCAAAACTATCAAAAAGGGATGAGCTTCGAAAAAAGAAAACCTCTTTTATAGGAGGAAGATATCTCCTTAGAGACTCCCAAAATAAAGATCTCCCAAGAGAAATTACAAGAGAAAATAAGTAAGTATTTTTTATTTTTCCTTATATGCTTTACTAAGTCTAAATGATGTGACATAATCTAAATTAACACTTTACTTATATTTTTCAGAACTTGCTTGGAAAAAGAGAGTTATAGAACATGAGGGGAAGAAACTACATTTCAACCTTTCTTATATTCTTGAAGGCTACAAGAAAGGTATAAGTAAAGAGAAGTTAGATTTTCTAACTAACTTGCTTTCATCAGAGGAAGACAAAGAAATGGACAGAGAAAGTTAGAGTTATTTTTCTAACTTTTTTGGTTTGAACCTTAATGAAATAAGTTAGGAAGAGTAGGACATCTTGTTCCTATAGAAATGTTATTTATACCTCTATAAGGATACCTCTATGAACTAAGTTTTGAGATACTTAGTGTGTAGTTGTAAATGGTGTTCGAATAGATGTAACCCTTGATAAATCAATAGCATAACTCCTCTAATCAGATATATACTTATACTACTGTACACAAATTAGGAAAAATAGGAAATGATAAAACAGTAAAATTTTTAATGCTAAAAATGACTAAGTGTAAAATCACTGGAAAATAACTAAGTATGGATTATCAAAAATAAACTAAGTGTGGAATAAGCTATGAATGATGGAATAAAAAGTAAGTATAAAATATAGATCAAGAGCACAAAATATTAAAATAGTGTAGCTATAATGTAAAATAAAGGATCTTGGTTTCCTCCCCAAATGATGGAGTTTCCATGCTAAAAAACAACAAAGTATAAAAATGCTAAAAATTTGACCAAGTATGTAATGAAATGTGAGAGATGGAGTAAAAACTAAGGATAAAACTTATATAAAAGGATGTAAAATGTTGAAAGATAAATATTATTATGTAGAGAGGAGGATCTTAAATCCCTTCCCCAAAAATGAGATTTTTATATGGAAAAATAGCAAAGTATAAAATGCTAAAAATTTGACCAAGTATAGAAGTTGATGTAAGAGATAGAAAAAATTCTAAGTATAGAATGTAAGTAAACGAGTGTAAAATAATGAAAGTGAGATGCTTTGATATGGGAAAAGGTTCCAAATCCTTTCTTGAATGATAAAATACTTTATTTATAAATTACAAAGTGTTCACCTCCTATGGAGGGCCAAACTACAAGTGATACGTAAAAAACATAAGTATAATGAAATTAATAAAATAAGCATAATTCTTGAAAAAAATGTGAATTTGGAGGATGGAATTAAACCTATGAAGGGTTAAGTTATTGATGGAAAAGTTGTAGCTATGATCTGGAATCAATTCTGAGCCAAACCAAGGTTGTTTTGGCCAAGGTTAGCATCAGTGATTCTAGAGTTGGAAAATGTTCTACCTTTCGAAACTGGCAAGGAATCCTAAAAATTCTATCTTTGGAAGTAACATCAAAGTTATAGAAGATGGTTGAGGTACATGCAAGTGTCGTGATGGTGGCAAGATCTTATGCTCTTAATCTCTTAAAATTTGACAAATGCCCTCAAATCTCAAAATATTCGACCTGAAATCTATGTTTTGAGCTCATATTTATAGGCCGAAGTTGATAAGTTTAACTTAGGGTTGCTAAAATCGAACTCAAAGTTAAGCATAACTTGTTGCTAAGTTTGAAAATGATAGGTTTGGCCTTTGGCTATAGCAAGTATGGCAACCCATCAAGGTGACACTAACGTTGATGCTGATACAATGTTAGCATCACCAACACTTAGTGAAATTTTTGCAAATTTTCCAAAGTGCCAAAAATTAACTTCTTGAGCTCCATTTAACCTTGGAATTGATGCCATAAGGTGCTGAGATGATGTTGAAGAAGCTAAATACAAGGAGATGATGCTGGACACCAAGATTAATCATGTCATGCTAAGATTGATAACGTTGAGGATGTTAATGTTGATGCTCATTTCAACATCGACATATGTTCCAAAGTTAGAAAACTTTTTAGTGATTTTGCAGGCTAAAAATTCTAACTTCCATAAAGCCAAAATTGCACCCAAGAAGAAATGTAGTGACCTTCCACGAGTGTCAAGAGACCTGCAATTTCATGAAATGCTACATAATGAGGATGCAGAGTGCTAGGGGATCATAAGAAGTGATTCCAAAGGTGCTAGAATAAGTCCCATACTTGTTAATGCTTCATACTTAGACAAAAAATTTCAATCTTCCCTCAGTGTTGAGAAAATTATTGAAAAGGTGCCTTTTTCTAAGTCCTGAAGTGCCAAAATTATTGTCAATCAGTCATCTTGGCCCTAAGGATTCATGACACACATCAAAAAATCATTTGGTAAGATTCAAGAGCCTCGAAAATAGTGATACTAGTGCTAATAATGATGTGGTATCAACATCAACTCTCAGAAGTAGAAACATTTCAACCATTTTTTTTAAATTCTAACTCTAGAAAGGTCGAAACTAATCCTAGAATGAGTCAAAATGGCAATTTTGAACATCGAAGAACCCATAAAATAATGTAAAGCTATGAACTTAGTATATGGGATGATTCAGAGATGTTGAGATGATTTCCTCTCTTGGTAGTACCCCATACTTAGCCAAAAATGTTAATTCTCCAAGTTTAGAAAACTTGCAAAAAGGTACAAATTCTAGAAGCTTGGAGCACTGAAATTACTATTGATGAGTCATTGTGATCTTCAAAGGTCATTGCTCATGTCAAAATATAGTTTTGGTGAGATACAAGAGTCCCTGTAATGGTAATATCGACGTTGATGCTAATGCAACGTTAGCGCAATAACACTTAGAAAACGTTTTGGCCTTTTTTTGGGATTTTTCTAGAGTTGTCAGAATTGATGCCAAAAAGTTGGGATATGATCCTGAATGACGTCTAAAGGCCTCAAAAGCCATAAATATCTCTTGCAAGGCTATGTTTAGGACATTTTGTGCTGTGATATCGAAGGAAATCCAATTTGACATCTTGTCGTCTCCAATACTTAGAAAAATTTTGATACTTGGGTCTCAAGGTCACACTACCAAATTTTCCAAACTTGAACTCTATGATGCTAGGGAAGCTTAGGATGTATTATTTAGAATCCCATAGGATGTAGAATATTTAACAACTCCAACACTTATAAAAATTTTAAACCATGTTAGCCCCAATACTTAGAAAAATTTTAATTCTGGAGTTTTTCAAGGATCATGGAAAATTAAGTCCATAAGTTGGATTATGAGTCTAGATGATTCTCAATGGTCCCCAGGAGTTAAGAATGTGTCTTTTCATGATGTATTTAGGGGATTTGGTGCTCAAATCCTAGTGGAACGATGTTAAAACCATACTTAGTTTCAATTTGAAGCAAATTGAACAAGTGGACACAACATTATCCCCTCTTAATGAACATTGCTGAGGAGTCAAAGAAGGATTCATTAAGAAGAGATCAAATACTATATTAATGTACCTATAGAAGAGAAAAATGTAGGAAGAATGAAGAAGAAGAAGAAGAGAATATTAGGATATCACCAATACACCAGTCATGAGAATGGTGCTATGCCATAGAAAGTGGGTAGTACTAAATCCTACACTCAAGATGGTTGAAAGGATATTATGTAAGATATTCACACCTTGTTCCACTCATACCCTCAACATATCCTTACTAGAATAATATAAGTCATTCAATTCTTAGTAAATGTAATGATGAGAGGAAAGGAAATGAGATAAGAAAGCAGATTAAAAGGAAAAATAGTGAAGTAAGAGAGTAGAGATGAAAAATAGACTTGCAAAATTAAGAAAATATAAAAGTGAGAAAAGAAATGAGGGACATTGCCTATGCACCAGGGTAAAAGGCTATGCTCCAAAAGGAGGGCATGGCTAAATCCCATGCTCTAATGATTACTAATGTTTTATAAATTAATTTCCTTCCTATCCCACTCAAACTCAACATACCCTCACATGGAGTTAAAATAATAGAACACTCATTGCTGATTGCATGGGGTAAATTGTTGATAAACATCCTCATCATAGTGTGTTGTAGAAGAAAGTTAGTAGAATAGGATAGAAAGAGATTGGGGAAGGTAGACAAATCTCAATAGAGGAGATAGAAGAAATATAGAACATGAAGAGAGAGAGAGAGAGGAAAATGATATATGAAGAAAAGAAAAAATAGTGCAATACAATGTATATGAGATGGAAAAAGAGTTAGAGAAAACCTAATGATGCTTGGTCTCTCTTTTTTTTCTACATCAAATGTAGTATTATTTGAGGTATGTTCTATTTGATGGATTCAAGTATTGATTTCCATTTGAATCAACTAAGCAATATGCTTCGTTGCCAAGGCACTTCATGATGATGAAGGGACCTTACCAATTTTGTAAGAACTTGGTTTTCTTAGCATTAGGAAAATGCCTAAGGACAAGGTCACCTTCCTTAACATCTCTAAGTATAACATGCTTTTCATGATGATGGTGCATGGCTTCTTGATAATTTTGGATATTGATTGTTGCTTGCCTGTGATTTTTCTTAAGTGTGTCCACCTCAACACAATTCTTGTTGTCATTCTCTTCATCCATCATCCAATTATTGAAGGCCACATGAAAAGAAGACACATTTAGCTCCATCAATAATATAGCTTCTAATCCATAGGTAAGCATACATGGGGTTTGGCTGATTGCATTATGAAAGGTAGTTTAGTAAACCCAAAGCGCATGGGATAACTGAGTATGCTAATTACATTGGGATTTGTTAACCATGGTTTTGACTAAATGAATGAGGTATTTATTAGTAAACTTGGCTTAACCATTGTATTTCAAATAATATGGGGATGAGAATGATTAAGTGAGTTGGTACTGATCACAAAATTTGGTGAGTTCTTTACTCTTGAATTAGGGTCCATTATCAACCATAATGTGGAGAGGGATACCAAAGTAAGTGATTATATGATCCAAAATGAAATGATAAACATACTTAGAAGTTGTAGTTTTTAAAGAAATAGTTTTGATCCACTTAGTAAAATATTTAGTCATTGTTAAAATCAACTAATAATTGGAAGAAGATGGAAGGTTCATAGAACCTATAAGATCCTACCCCCTTTTCTGGAAAGGCAATATGATTTCGAACATCCTAAGCTCTTAAGATGAAACATAAATAAGTGGAGCATGATAGTGACATGTATCACAAATCTTAACTATTGTATATGCATCCCTAGACATCATAGGCCACTAGTAACCCAATGAAATGATATGAGCTACTAGGGATTGTGATCCTAAATGACCTCCACATACACTAGAATGAATCTATTCTACACAGTTTGCACTTCATCATGACTTAGACAACATAGAAGAAAGTTTGACATAGAGATGTGACATAAAATGCCAAGAACAATAATACAAAAATTTTTTGAATGTTTATGGAGAGCATCCTTTTGAGAATAAGATAGATGTTCAGGAGTTTCTCTAGCTTGTAAGTATTAGACAATATCACAGTATTGTTCATCTTATCCTAAGTTTACTAAGCTAATGCATTATGTATCCGTGAGTGTAACAAATTTATCTTGCATTGAATGAAATAAATGATCCTTAAGGAAAGTAGGATTGAAAAGAAGAGTAAAAGTAGGTAGTGTGTCAACAAGCATGTTTTTTTGAGTAGTGGATGTGCATGAGCAAGCATTCATCAAACTAAAAAATCAAATTTTTTGCTAACTTTAGGTAAGCTTGAAGGTGTTCAACTTTGTAAGTGCATTCATTATTGACCTAGCATATAACCAATTGGTAATCACCATACATTGAATGCCTTTTGGTTCCAAGTTGAAGGGGTAAGAGCAAACCTCCATTGAAACCTTCGTATTCTACCATATTTTTAGTACATGGAAAATTAAATTTATAATTTTGATAAATTAGATCCATACCTTGATGATTTAGAGCATGAGCCACACTTGAACCTTGGGCTATGTGTGCAGCATCAAAATGCAAATGTGAATCAAAATACACATGTTTTAATGTCATAGTTAAAGGAGGAATTACCTTTCTTACTTGGTTTCTAAGAGTAAGGTTGAATGGTTACAATAAATGGTTCAAAGAGTAGGACCGAAGTAAGCATATCCATGATAGTTTGTCCATTAATCAAGTGTTGGACAAGGTAGGATAAATCAAATTTGATTAAGAGAGTCTCTCATTTTGCCATGTAGTTGTTGTCGTATGGGTTGATGATGATAGATCATAAAACATTGTCTCAATTAATAACATGAACCTTTGCCCCCAGTAGGTAGTGTATCCATTTCTTAAGTGTAAAGACAAGGCCTAAGAAGGTTTTTTTGTGTCTGTGTAATACGTTTCACAATCAGAGAAGGAATAAGAGATGTAATAGATAAGAAGATCAACACCATCTTCATGTCATTGATAAAGCATGGTTGCAATAGAGTGATTAGACCTAGAAATATAGAGATAGAATGGGAGATCAAATTAAGGATGATGGAGTACAGAAAGATTGGTACGAGCATGTTTGATTGTGTTAGAAGCTTCTTGATACTTTAAGTCCCAGTTTAAAGTTGTAGATTTCTTGAGAGAAGGTGAAAATGGGATAAAATTGGTCACTTAGATTGCATATCAAATGACAAATGAATTGGATTCTACCTTATAGAAACTAGAAGGTGGTGGGAGGTTAATGCTTTGACTTTGTTGAGATCCACTACTATACCATTAGATGAAACTAGAAATCCTAACATCTTGCCTATTTCTATGCTAAAATGCACTTCTTAGGGCTTAAGTGGAGGTTATACTTGTTGCAATAGGCCAAAACTAAGTCTAAGTCGTGGGATGATCGGTTGTGATGATAGACTTGACTCTTATATCATCCACATAATCGTTGAAGATTTTAAACGTCGTGTCACTAAAGATGAAGGTCATGACCCACTGGTAGGTTGCTCTGACATTCTTAAGCCCAAAAGGCATTTTTGTATAATAAAAAGTTTCCCATAGAGTCATGAAAGTTGTGAAGCATTAATGCTTGGGATTGAATTGAATTTGGTTGTAGCCCAAAAAACTATCCATGAAACTAAGTAAATCATAACTTGACGTTGTGTCTATGAGTTGATCGATGTTGGGCAAGGGAAAATCATCTTTCCATATCCCTTTGTTTAGGTCACAAAAATTGATGCATATCCTAATAGCTCTATTTTTCTTGGAAACAACCACCATATTAGATATCCAATCAGAGTATCTACATGATATATAAATTCAACATTGTAAAGTTTGGTGATCTCACGGTTTATACTAAGGCTAGATCATGCTTGATTTTTTGGGCTTTTTGCTTGATGGGTTTGGAATCTTCGTTAAGTATAATGTTATGTTGGACGAAAATGAGATCCAAACCAAATATGTCATCATATCCCTATGCAAAGGTAATAGAATTTTTTCTAAGTGTTTCTAGAATGGATTTTTAAATATTGTTAGGCAGGTTAGCCCTAGTTGTAAGGTCTTTTCCTTATTTTGGTGTCTTGTTATAATGAGCTTTAGTAATGGATCATTAGTCAAAATAGGTTTGTGATTCAAGAAGGGAAGGTTAGTTTTGAAGGATTAAGTCTTCCTTAGTGATATTGAAGGTTGAGATAAGAGAATCTAAGGGGTCGAGGGGTGAAAAATCAATCAAATCCTTGTTGAGAGGTTGAGAGATTTAGTCATGGAGCTTGTCCAAGGTGAGTTGTTTGCGCAGACAATGGAGTAAGTTGGGATCCATGGCTTGTAAAGCATTAGAGAGAGAGCAATAGTTATGTGAAAATGGGATTAAAATGAGAAAAAGAGTTAGAAAAGGTTTCCAATTTATTTGCACAACACAAAAAGAGTTTTAAAAAAAATTAAGAGAGAGTAAGGAAATTTTGAGTTTGGGGAAAGAATAAAAAATTTGTTTAGGTATAGAGAGGTACAAAATTTTCTAAGTCTAAGAAGGATAAGATAGAAAGTTTTCAAATAGAAAAGGATAAAGGAGTTAGGGAAATTTTTCCAAGTTCACCAAGGAAAAAAAGGAAGAAAAATTTTCTCAACTTAAAAAAGATGATATATATATATATATAGTTTTTTTTAAGGACAGGCCGAGTGGCGTGACTTACCACGGCCCAGCGGCTGGAAATATGGTTCAAGTGTTAGACGTGCGATGCCTATATACTTGGTGTTTGATGACATTTGCATTTATTTTCAGTCTTTTAATCTTCAAATCCATGCATAATATCCTACTCTTACTCTAAGCTCTTCCACAACCAATGATTCCTATGTATTTTGTCACATTTCCTCGGCAGTTCGTTGCTCCATTTCACGTTTCTAGTAACTATGGTCAATATATAAGGTTTAAACTTAAAGTTTTAACATGGCTGCAGTGGCCCAATCTGAGCAGGAATCTCTTATTCGCATGATAGGAATTGTTTTGACTCGGGCATTTCATTATGGGACTGGGTATTTCAAAAATATATTTTAAATGCCATATAGATTTTAGTTATTTTTATTTTTAAAAATAAGCATAAAAAGTATAAAACATAAAAGAATAGACATTTTTGTAAGATCTTTTTTCTTTTTAAACGGTGCAAAGCCTGGTAGCTACCTCATAGGCATGATTCTATGTTAACTGCATTCAGAATAAATTATGATGTGGTTCATTGCGAAGGGAAAGAGAATAGAGAGAATGGTATGCAGAGTGAAAATGCAAGGGTACAATACAAGGAAAGCAAACGCATTGCACAGGGATAGCAGGAACAGATGACTTTGATGACCTTATTGGAGAATAAACTACTAAAGCTATGCCTGCTACTCTCCAACTTCAAACCCGTTAGGCAATGCAAATAAGTGAATTTGCTTTCTGTATATTAAAAATTGACTTTTGATGATTTCGACAAAACATTGAAACCAGTCACATAAGTTACATGTAAAATTTAATGCAAGGTAGCTAAAATGTCTATCAAGTTATAATAAAGGGAGCTTCTAAGTTAGCCATTGCATCCACAACTTATGACTTAACTTCTGACTCCATAACGATAACGATAGATATTTTAACTGCCAGTTGATAACTGACTAAACATTGCATATAATTCTTTATAATATCTCTAGTTGTAAGGTCATGTATCCTTTCTATTATTATTTATAATCATCAGAAAAATGCATCTCCTGGCCTTACTTCTGTCTCAGAATCAGGATTTCCCATCATTATTCATTGATATTATCTCAGTCAAGAGTTGTGATGATGGGTTAATATAAGTACTACGAGGATGGTGATTTGCAGGAAAGTGCAGTATGAACATAGAATTTAGATGTGTGAATTTGGAAAGCAAAAGAGTACAAAAATTTATAACAATTCGACAATCTTTTAGATTCTGCATGACTCTGTCGAATGCAATTACAGTGGATTCAAGAGCATGCCAAACACAGACATGATTATTATGATTGTAAATGAATGAATTAATTACTGATATTGGCAATGCAAAGATTTCAATTTTTGACTCAAAAATCTTTTATCATTTTGATTACAGTTCCTCCCTCAATGAAAAAAGTGTAATGTTAAATGAACATCTTCCCTGCCCACAAGATTCAAGCAGATGTTGACTTACAGCTAAGTCTGACATTAAATTATTCCAGAAGTTGAGTAGTGGATTGAAAGCAGATCTTTTATTGATCATGGAGCTGTCATTTTATAAAGCCTGTAGCAAATGATTGCACATTTTTAAATTTTAAAATGTTTGTTCAGTGAAAATAAAAACTTCAAAACTGATTAGTCTTATGCAAAAAGCTGCACTCCCTATGGTACAAAGCCAAAGCCACAAATACAAGGATTTATTACAAATCTTGTATAAAGAGAATTAACTGGTAAATGTACATTCTACCTAAATCATGGGGCTGAATGACATTATTTCTTAACATTGATCATGACTATTTACAAAGTTCAAAATATAAATAGTATGTTAAAGGAAGCTTACATGAATACTCATTCACACTACCTAATGGAATTACAAAGCATGATAAAAGGTTGATGAGCCATAGATGGAGAAGAGCAAGCATCATGGGCTACTCTACCGACATATACCGACATATATAGGTGATGTACTTTTCCAATTAAACAATAATTTGAAATGCTTAAAAGTAAATGTTGATCCATGCTCTAATTTTGTTTTCAGCATTAAAAGTTACCAATTAAATGAAGTTGCAAGCTTGGTTTCTATAAAATAAAGCATCAATTTACATGTGAAGCATTGGTACCAAGGTGCATTCTTCCAAGATGAAGCAAATCCTACACATCACCAATACAATAGAAATTAAGTATTCACATGCTAAAAACAAATGAATTGTACAAGTAAGGAAGCATAAAGAAGAATCATTATTGCACAAAATTAGTATTTTGCTCAATAACGTAGACAAAAGTCAAATGTTTTATCTCTAAAGACTTACTTGGAATCACTAATCAGAAGAAAATGTTGAACTTTCAGCTTCTACCCTTCTAAAGTTGAAAGGGGGTTGTAATTCCACCATACTAATGACTTCTTCTAAGTTTCTCGGTAGTATCCTTTGATTCTGGAGATTCAGAGGATAAACTGATTGTAGAAACAACTCAACTTCTTTCATGGTAGGCCTCATGGAGGCATTCTGACAAGTGCATCTTAAACCTACCATTAAAATGCTTTCCACTGCTGACATCTCTTCATCTTTATCCATCTCAATTCCACCTCCATCTTGGTTTGATATTGTTATTATATCTTTAATTGTTTCTCTTCTTTCATCCCCTAATTTTGCTTTCAAGGCCCTGGAGATCCACACTGGTAATGTAACATCTCCTGAAAACATTTCATGTGTGGGCTTCAACCTTGTGATCACTTCCAAAGTAACCACTCCAAAGCTGTAGACATCACCTTTCACAGAAACTCTATGTCCAATCCCATACTCTGAAAAGCCATCACTTAAAATTTAACCAATGCAATATATCATCAACCAAAAAATATTCATTTTTAAAAAAAAGATGAAAATAAAAGACGCATGCCTGGAGCAGTATAACCAACAGAACCTTTCACAGTGGGAGAAGATGATGTTGTTGAACCATCAAAATCTTCAATCAGGTGAGATATTCCAAAATCAGAAAGCTTGACAGTCATATCGTCATCCAATAATACATTTTCTGGTTTAACATCACAGTGGATGACCTGAAAATCACAATCATGATGCAAATAGGCCAGTCCCATTGCTAACTCTGTCAGTATTTTTACTCTCATTGCCAACTTCAACGGAGTCAGCTGACCATCTTCTTTGCTGTGAAGAAGAGAATGGAGATTGCCATTTGTCAGAAAAGGCATAACTAGAGCTTTTAATTCATCCGACCATACCACAGTAATAACCTTCAAAATGTTACGATGCCTTACTTTCCGTAAAGCACGACATTCCTTTTCGAAGTTCTTCACAGTTCCGTGTTGCTCTGCAGGGGAGAAACATTTTACAGCAACCACCATGTCAGAGCTTAGGACACCTCTGTACACCTTTCCATGGCTCCCTTCACCTACCAAGTTTGAAGCACTGAAATTGTCTGTTGCCCTTTGAAGTTCTTGCATGGTTATCTTTAAAAAATTTTCACTTATCCATAGAGTTTGCCCTTTGGATGCTTTGATTCTGAAAATGAATGAAATGGCTGCAACAGCCAGCAACAAAAGGCCACCTAGAATGCCAAGCACGATTTTCAGAATACTGTTTTCCTTAAAATGAGACTTGTGTTCCTGAGTAGGAGACGTTAGACAAGCTTTCAGGCCAAAACATCTTCCGCAGAAATTCAAATTACCAAGAAACGACCATCTTGTCAATCTTAGCTTCTTGGAGGAAGAACTGTGCAGACAGGGGACTTCTCCATCAAAGTAGTTGTAGGAGAAGTTCAAAAAATAGAGACTGGAATGATTGAACAGGGACGCAGGCACAGGTCCGGTAAAGTTGTTGCTAGACAAATCTATGCTTTCAAGCTGGGTGAGCTTATTCCCAATTGATTTGGAAACGTTGCCTCTGAAATGATTAAAACTGAGATTGATCTGACGGGCATCCAACCAGCTATCCATGTAAGATGCAATGTTTCCGGAAAGATTGTTGCTTGAAAGATTTATATACTGTGCCATCTGTAATCCTGCTATTCCTGGAGGTACTTCTCCTGTCAAACCATTTGCTGACAAATCAAAATTAAATACAATGGTTTTGAGACCGGCAACCTCTGGTGGAATTGGCCCAGACAGATTGTTTGCTGCTAGTACAAGGTCTTCAAGAACAGGGCAGTCTCCTATCTCTGAAGGAATTTGTCCTGAAAGCAGATTCCTAGCAAGGTGCAGCTTCCGCAGATTGACCAGTTTTCCAATATTGACAGGGATGGAGCCTGACAATTTATTTCGAGAGAGATACAGATAGGCAAGTGACTTGTTTAAGAGAGATATCTCCGTCGGAACGCGGCCGTGTAATTTGTTCTTCTGCAGATTGATGCCTTGCAACAACTTCAAATTTGCAATTTGAGGAGGAATGGTACCGCTGATTGCATTAACAGACAGGTGGAGGTCCAAAAGAGATGAAAAGTTTCCTACACTGGGAGGGATGTGGCCAGAGATAAAATTTCCATCTAAACTCAAATACTGAAGATTGGGCAAGGAGCTCCCAAAGTTGGGCGGTAACGTTCCCGTTAAAAGGTTGCCATATATTCCTAGATGATTAAGAAGAGAGGAATTGGATAGAGTTAGGAGGATTGGAATAGGCTGCCTGGGCGTGCTTACTCCACTGGTGAAGTAATTGAAGCCAATGTTAAAACGCCTTAGTTGAGTCCAGCCTGTTGCCAACCACAACGATGGCGTTCCCGATAATCTGTTATTGGACAAGTCGAGGTTTTGGAGTTGGGTGAGATTGTGCCATGTGTGAGGGATGTTGCCGGTAAATCCGTTTTCAAATAAAATCAAAATCTGTAGTTTGTTAAAGCTGCCCAGCCAGGTAGGAAGATGACCCTGCAAATTGTTAAGAGAGAAATCTAGGACTGTAAGAGCCGTGAGGTTGCGTAAACAGGGGGGAATGGTTCCATTGAGACTGTTTTCGTGACAAGTAAAAAGGGTCAGACGGTAGAGGCTAGCAAGTGAGCAAGGAATGAAACCGTTCAAACGATTGGACCCAACATGAAGAAATTGCAAGAAAGAAAGGTTGCCCAGTTGAGCAGGAATGACACCGTGAATGTTGTTCTCACCGAGATTAAGGAATTCAAGTTTGTGGAGTGTCCCAGCCACGAAGGGATTTGTCCACTCAACTGATTGCTGTAAACATCAAACACGTTAAGGTTTTTGAGTGATGCAAGAGACTGAGGAATGTCACCAACCAAGGAATTTCCACAGAGACTAAGCAATTGCAATGAAGAAAGGTTTCCTATCTGATAAGGAATCCCACTTTCAAATTCATTTAGGCATAAAATCAAAACCTTGAGTCTACGCAAAGTGCCAAGGGATGAGGGAATTGTACCAGAGAAAGAGTTATTGCCAATGTCAAGTACTTGCAGGAATGATATGTTGGAGAGGTAGGTAGACAGGGATCCACGCAGAGTGGCATTTGCCAGAACAATATTCACAACTCGGCCTTGATGTTTGGTTGAGCAGCTGATTCCAGTCCAATTGCATGCATTGGCATCATGATGATCATCCCAATCCCAATTGTGGAGAAGAGAGAGTGGATCGCTGGTGATGCATTTCTTGAATTCAATCAGAGCTCTCATATCATTCACAGCTCCATCATGATGTGCACGAGCTTCAACAACAGCAATAACAAACAAAAAAAAGAAGCACAAACAAAGAACACGGCAATGAGGAGCACCAGCGGAGGAGGAGGCCATTGCGATGCTTCAGGGGTATGGGTAGGAAAAGGAAATTGTAAGAATACATTAATTGCTGTTGATGTTGAGCTCAATTTAAACTCCTCTGTCCATGTTTAGTCATTTGACTGAACATTGACTTTTCTTGATAGATTTATGTGGTGCACGAGAAATCTGCCTAATTATCGACTTATCTTTAGATTTATGTGGTGCACGAGAAATCTGCTTAATCATTGACTTTCTTGATTCATTTATGTCGTGCACGAGAAATCTGCTTAATCAAATTCTTGTTTCCGTGGGAAGACCTAAGTTCCATGAATTATTAAGGCATATGGTACCAAAGTCAAGAAAATCATTGCACGGCCCTTGGGTGACTTTTGCACGAAGCAAACGTCGGTTTCTATTCACTATTAATGCAAACCTGTACGTTTCTGTGTAGTGCAATTGTTTTGATGTGAAAATCCTTGTACGCGCTCCTCCCTTGGGTGACTTTTGGGCGAACCGAACGTCGGTTTCTGTTCACCATTAATGTAAACCTGTGCGTTTCTATGTTGTGCATTTATTTTGATGTGACGATGAGAGTCACTATATGGGAAATTGATACATGACCTTATCAACGTATCGTAATCATTTTTACCTTTTTTTTGCAATCACACAAATTCACCTTCTGCATGACGTAACTTGTAGTTTTTCGCTATTTTGCACAAATGTTTCACATAGCACATCAAACTTATGTGCATAAGCCATAAAAGCTGAGAGGTTGCATGATGCAAGATTTTACTTTTAGTAAAAGGTTTTTAAGTTGATTCAAATTATTACATGTTTTATTAAAATCAAGTAACATGATTTGTTTATTAAAGTTCATGATTTGCTGATACATATGATCCTAATGAATTATTATTATTTAGGTAATGGTGTCTCAATTGATTAATCTCATCCATTTTAATACACTAAAAAATGTTTAAACAATTTCAAATTGATTTTTAGTGGGATTGTACAATAATTACAATATTTGTTATGAAGAGGGGGTTCTTAAGCTAAAGAGCTATGGAGGTATTAAAGCTTGGACAGTGGTTTATGTTCCTTGAAGTGTTTCTAGATGTCAGTGCAATAAGCTCGAAAAGATCTTTGGAATAATAGATTTTGCGAATTATAAAATCTAGTTAAACCAACAAGCTTTACTTATTACTTTAAAACAAAAGCTTTAGTTATAGTTCTTCTTGGCTCTAGCACATAAGCTATCGTTCGATTAAAGTCCTAAAATTGCAAAAAGAAGGAGATAAGATATGCTAAGGCTACTAGAAGGAGAAACTATTTTAGCCATGGAAAACCCTATAAGAAAGAAGCTTCATTGCACTCACTTTAAAACTAATGCTCCCATTAGTTGTAGTTTATTTTGCCTTTGGTCCCACCATTAGCCCCTTACAATAAGGATCTAGGATTATGAAGATAGAGAAGGCTATTACTCCACTTAAGAACATTTATAACATTTTACTAAATGCTTAGCTAGCTTGCTGAATTCAGGTTATAGAGGATATCATCATATTTGAGCAAACAAATTTTGTTAAAGATAAACATATCTTAAATAATGTTTTTACAACTTGGGAGGGAATGCAATGGGTTTTTTATACTAACCAATATATTGCCCTTACTAAGCCAAATTATGCTAGAGCTTATAAAAAGATTGAATGAAATTTCATTATTGCCTATCTTTTTAAATTAAATTTGGTGATTATTTTATTTGTGTTGACGACTATTTGGAACTACCAACATTTACTTTGGTCTCATGATGGAAATCACGGGAAATGAAGGTGTTCTTTCAAACTTGAGTTTATGTGTTTCTTGGTCTCTAGAAACACTAAGTGTTACACCCCACCCAGAGCTAGTAGGTATATCATGCTTTTGTGCTAAGATTCTTGATCCTAGGCATCACCCTACCCTCACTAGGGCAGGGTGTTATACTAAGGCCCAAATATCTCTAAATAAACTCAGTGATAATAGAGCAAATTAAGTGTAAATGTGTTTTTGCTAGTAACAATGTTAAAATGGTCAAGTTTGTGTATCAAACTATAATTGGCTATTACATCAGAAAATCAGCTAACTTTGTCAAATACTGTGCATCATTAAAGGCTCATATTTTGTTAAGTCACTTAGTCTATACAATCTCTATAATATGTTGCTTGAAACATATAATTTTAACAAAATTATCAAGCACAATTCTGTAGAAATCTACTCCTGGTTTTCTCTAGAGAGGTAAGTCTACAAGAAAATTAGACATAGAACAAGATTCAATAGATTTTAAGTGAAAAGAAGAGAGAAGGCAGATTTTTGAGGAATCTCAAACATTTAAGCGAGATAAATGAACATGAGGAAACACTTTGAAATAAAACTATTCCAATTCAACCCATGGTGTTAGAAATCATACAAACCCTCCAAGCTCAACAAGGAATTTTGTAAAAGACACTTCTATTGAATTACCCAAAACACTTTGTAAAAGGAAAATACAAGCTATTATATGGTTAGTTAATAGATGTCAAGAATTGCAAAAAATAGAGTTGTTAGAAAAGGTATAACAATTTCAAGATTGAACATAAGGAAAAACTTTAAAATTAAAACTATTTTAAGTCAGCTCAAAATATCAAAGATTTTCTAAACCCTCTAAACTCAAATAGGCAATTTCAAAAAAGACATTACTATTTAAGATACTTTTTAAAGGAAAATATAAGCTCTTACATGGCTAACTAATAAAGGTAAAATTGCAAGAAAATAGAGCTATAAAATTAATAAGAAAATTCCAAAATTAAATGCCTAACATAGTACTATCTAAACTAATAGCTAAGCAACTAAGATAAAATGAGAAGAGATTTAAACAAAATAGCTGAATTGATGTAGTAATTAGCAAGCCAATTTTACAAGTAATATCCAATATGTCTTCTTAGTCCCTTTTTTTTTCATTTTTTTACCCTTAAAACCCTTTTTAGAGTGGCTTCTTGGTAGCTACAAACATTATGGGAATTTAGTTACAACTACCATAAAAATTAAAAGCTATAGTTGCCAAATGTCCCATTTTCATTGTTTCTTGGAAAACATGAAAGATATCATTTTCAACATCGCGTAAATACTCCCTACAAAACTCAATTGGAAAACCATGCTTGGAGGGAGTTGTAGGTAATACCTAAAACTATAGGATAAAACTACCTATACTCCGTTAAAATAAAAAAGGAAAGGATGAGGTAACAACATTCATTCCTATTATTTACATATACCCGAGCTTAGTAATTACCATTTCTATAAGTGAAGTTGTTAGCGATATATCATAGAATTGTTACCTGAAACTGTGATTCTGGATTGCTAGTGACATTTTTAAAATTTTTTCTTTTCTGTTCTCTCCTCTTCTGCTAAACTCTCTTTTCTCTCACCTTCCGCTAAGCTCTCTATCCCTGAACTCTGTATGAATTAAATTTGGTGTCCTGGGTTAAGCTAGGGCAAAGAAACTTATGACTCGGACCAAGTCTGCAACAGAAGTCTCAGTACATTTGAGGGAATCACCTTGATTTTCCAGTAGCTACCTCTGCATGTTCTGTTTTTGAATTAGTTCTAAGCCCAGTTTTTCGGTTAAGGCCCTAAGAAATTTCATGGAACACGAAACCTCTCCTGCCAATTAACCCTTATCCAGTTTAAGGAGGCTTTCCCATAGATTTGCAGGTTTTAACTTAGTAACTACAACCATGCGCAACGTACAACAATCTGCAATCTACAACCTGTGTTACAACCTAACCAATTTAGGATTCCTGTGTCGTGTGTGTTTTGTCCTGTTTGATAAAAACTCAATTCGAGGGGCAGATGTGAAACAGAAGTTCATTTACTGTGGCTGCTGGGATTCGAGCCCAGGTCTCCACGGCCACAACGTGGAATTCTCACCACTAAACTACAGCCACGAAATTGTTTGGGTTTTCTTATTATCTATAATAATGTCTTCATCGCCTCTCTTCCCTTAACAAAAGAAAGCAAAGAAATTAAATGCCAAGTTTACATATTAATATACTTGTTAGACGCAGTAGGATTTATAGAAACAGGATTTTACTGCTAACGTGACTAGCAGAGTTTTATTAATTACAAAATTTAGATTTCCTCCGTTTAAAAAAGAATATAATAGATATTGTAACTCCGTTGAGCTGAAAAAATTTGAGATCACAGGCAAAGAAACTCAATTTCCTGGTTTATGAAAACAGAAAGAACCACAACCAAAGCTGAGACATTATCTCCCTGACGCAGAGACGCCTAACTAAAGTTTCTGAAAAAAAATCACAACACTGAAGAATTATGTACCCACAACCCAGAAAAAATCATCTGCAGTCATAATTCCAAATTCATGCAGTTTTCTTTTAACCGCTTCCACTTGCATCCTGTAATTTGGCCACCTTTATCTTCTCCGTCATTAAATTCTTGCGCAAAATCTCACACTCCTCTGGCCTGAAACCCACCTCTTCAGGTGTAATCATGTTGAAAAGCTTTAACGGAACCTTGAAAGCTTCCACTGCCACAAATGGCTTCCTGCAATTCCAGCAACCCATGGTTTTGTTCTCATGAATGCGCTCATACTCGTACTGCTCATGACAGTTGCTGCAAACCGTCCAATAAGTGGGCGAATTCCTGTCCTGAAACGGCGAAAACCCATAAAAAAGATTCAACATCTCATCCTCCATAACTTTAGCATACCTGGACTGATTTTTTCTTAAGCCACTAGAAAATTCTCCGTACTCCCCCTGTTCTTGATTATATTCCTGGGTGGCGTTCTTCTTCAATTCTGTATCATCTCTGCCTTCCTGATTATGTTGCTGGTTCAATTCTGCAGATTTCTTGGCTTGATTACCTTTCTGGTTATTGTGGAATTCCTTTTTCTTTCTTGGACCGCGTTTCCTGGTATACTTGATTTCTCCATCTTTCCTTTGTTGAGAATCTTTCCGGTTATTCTTGGATTCCGCATCTCTCTTTTCTTGCTTGTTCAATTCTGCAGCTTTCTTCGTCTGGTTATTGTCGAATTCTGCTGCAGCACCCTGTTGGGTGTTCTTGAAATCTGCACCCTTCCTGGTATTCTTGATTTCTGCATCTTTCTTTTCTTGAGAATTTTTCTGGGCATTTTTGGATTCTGCATCATTCTTCTTTTGAGAATCTTTTTGGGCATTGGATTCTTTCTTTTCTTGATAATCTTTCTGGGTACTCTGCTGGGATTCCACATGCACATATTGAAGAAGCCGGTTGTACTCTTGGCGCTTTTTCTGGTCGGAGAGAAATTTATAAGCGAAGTTTACAAGTCCAAGGGCCGTTTCTGCACCGACGAACTTGTTTTCCTTGGGATCTAAAAGCTTAACCAGCTTTGCATGCATTTCATGAATGACGAATTCAGTACAATGGATGTCATTAACTTGTAGAATTTTGTACAAGTAACCCACTTCCACGTCTCCGTTTTTGGTCTCGATTTTGAATTTGCGCTGAGCGTTCTGAATAACATTGATAATGGCCGTGGTCATCAAACAGGCCTTGGAGTTGCACAGATTCTGAGATGCAACGCATAATTGGGTTGCAGCTTGCCAGTCTTGAACACGAATTTTGCTGTGAGCGAAATGCAGCAGCCTCGTTGCTTCTGCTATCGTCGCCGGATCATTCGGATTCGACGCCATGAATTTGATGATTCCTGCAGCAATTCCTACCCAGAATAGAAAATTCAAGTGGCACTTAAAATACAGCTTTCAAAAATCGTCTTTCTCATTGGTATTTTTGAAGAATCTACAGAGGTGAACATGAACATCTTTTTGAGTGCGATACGGAAGTTTAAGCGCTACTTAACAATCAGCGTGCCCTGTCGGAGATTATAAATTGATATTTCAAAGTGAATCATGTTCGTGAAAGGTAGTGTCAACTTATAGTTCCAAGCTTATCAATGCACAGAACTAATTGTTTTCATGTGAATTCAATGATTTCTTTTGTTTTTTCTATAAATATTTTCGGAACGAGGTCATGTGTGGAGAACATTTGTGGGTGTTGGGAACCCAAATTTTGGAACATAAGGGAGAAAATTTTCATTAATTAATTAATTCTCTTGAATTTAAAAATCAACTTCTATATTATAAAAGTTGATATGTTTATACAATTATATGGACTTCCTATAATTTTGGTTTTAGTTTCAATGTTTGGGTAGGCTTGTTTGGTTCATGGTTAAAGCGCCATCCTCCTCATCTTAGCCTTGTCCTAACAAAGTAGTATGAGCTATCTTTCACCATCAGCCTCTATAAAGAGCTAGATTCTTACTTATTTACTAGTCTTTGCATATCTTCAATTGCTTTGACTTTTCTAAGACAATGGGACAATGAAACATGTAGTAGGTGAAAAAAAACAGAAAACCAAGTAAAAAGTAAATAATGACTAGTTATCATAAAATGGAGACCTTATACCTAACAAGACAATGAACTAACCACTTGAGCCACCTATTAGTAACAAGTTAATATATATGTGGTTTGAATATTTCTCTTATATAATGACCTAAAATCAACATTGGTAACTTAAATAACTTATATAAAATTTTGTTTAAGATTTGTCATTCACCAAAAAAAATAGTTTTGTAAAATTTTATCTTTAGGTATAATAAATTAGGCATATTATTATTATAGCATTAGAGATGGTAAGGTGCTTGTTTCTCAAGTCATAAGACCTAGGTTTGAGATTGGATAGAACCACTCAAAAGACGGTAGGCTTTTGTCCATCCACCAACCCTCCCTAGACCTTGCTTTGGCGAGATGAGCATTGAGCCTCTAGGTGATGATTTTTTATCATGTTGGTAATGTGTCTTGGGGTGTACTTATAGTCATTCTTTCAAATTTGAATACCCTCTATAAATTGAAAAAAATGAATACTATTGAAAAAAGGCTACAATCTTAATAGAGGCCTATCCAACCACAAAATGGTAAACAAGCCCAAGGGATGCTAAATGTATACCATCTATGACATCTTAGTGAGAACTTCTAACAATCTAGCAACTTCCAATTGTAAAGAAGTATTATGGAAGTGTTGCAAATATGGAAACCTTAAGACCAACCTATGCTCTTGTGATACTACAATGGACAAAAATTGATATACAAGCATCATGCAAAGAAATTGTTGAAACTAAAAATTGTTATTTTATTTTTAGAATTCCTTAAATGGTTTTTGCATTCCAAACTCTACCAATGTCCATCCCAAGCCTATCAATAAAAGTAGGAGGATTAGTGTCAAGTCGGTAGCTAGTTGTAAAATCATGCCAAACCTCATGAATGAGTTCTTTTTCTTTCTCCTCAAATTTTGCAATTGCTAAGGCATTCCCTCAACCATAGATAATTGCTAAGGCAATAGCAACCATAGATAATTGAAGATGATATGAAGAAATTGCAAATAAACAAAAATCTAAATCTTTATAGAAGTAAATGTTGCAAAATAATTCATGTAGCCAACCTTATGGTGTTGGGACAAGGCTAGAATGATGATGATGATGATGATTTTTGCATTTTAAGAAAGCCATAGATAGTATTGGGAAATAACCACAAATCATTATGTTCTTTATTTTGTTAGTTAGAAAACTCATAAAAAGTTGTTAAATGTTCTAACTATTATTCATAAATGATTCCAAGACACAATGTGAATAGTTACATCCTTTAATAAGAAATATAAATCATTGAATTTGCAACCATAAGAAGTATGCACAATTGAACTAATAAAGAGGAAGAAAGAAGCATCCAAAAAGATAAAAAGAAGACAAGGACAGAAATGTATATAAAAGTATGTGAGTTAATAAGTTAACCCATAAAGAAGTGATGAGTTCATCTCATGAACTATAGACGGAAGGACAAAACTTACCCACAATAAAGTTAGAGAATGAAGATATTAGGGTCAAGTTATGAAGATAAACAAAGAGTAAATAGAATTCAATCCCACGTGAGATAGGCCAATAGGAAATATTCCAATCAAAGTCCACAAACAAGTTCATAAATAAAGGAACCTGCAAGCAACTACTCAAAATAGACCAATAATTATTACCTTTTAGGTTGGTGGTAAATTAATAGAATCTCCACATCACTTTCTACAAGTTTTCATTAAAGGAATGCATTGTAACTATAAACAATGATAAAAAATAAGAAGACATATTACAATTACAAATACAAAGCCTTTCCAGCAAAAGGTACAAATTTTGTTAAAAATAAAAAACTCTAAAGATTAGTAGAAGACATACTGCTAAAAGCTAAAATAAAAAATATACCTATGCAATAGAAGTGTATAGGTAAGAAGAAGTAGTTTGATAAAGAATGTTTGCAACCAACGTTAGCCATCAAAAATTCTTGTAACAAAAAACTTTGAATAAGCACTACGTAAAATTGCTTTGAGAGAGAGAAAATTTATTAAAGAGCATCAAAATAATATGATGCAAATAATAAAGCAATATCCATGAAATTTTTAGAAACTCATTTGGAACTAAAGTTTCTTCAAGTAATGATATTCCATTTGCATATATAAAAGGTATATCTACAAAAATTTGTTTCATCATGAGACAAATAGCACAACTAGTTACATGCTCCTCAATATTTTACATCTTAGGTATGATAAAGTAGTAGAGGAAAATGATAAATTAGTTTGTAGAAAACCTTTAGATGTAGAAGAATTGTATGCTCAATTATTGAAATATGGTAGAAAGTTAGTTGAGACTTGGAAAATGCTTAATGAAAGACTTCAAAATGATTTGACTAAATAGTGAATGATTAATAGAACTATTATGCTTTATAAAAAAGAAGATAATTCGTATTTAAATAACTACATATTAATCATGATTAGTACCTTATTTGCAAAATTGTTATGTACCATTTTGGAGAAAAAATTAGAATCTTAGGTAGAAAAAATAATTTATGTGTTGTTTCCTAAGTTGGATTATAAAAATAAAACATTAACACTAGATCATTTAGTTACTCTTACATATTGCATTGAACAAATAGTGAACAAACAAGGTAAAACATATATTTATTTTGTAGATTTTGCTAAATCTTTTGACTCTATGTGAGAGATCAATTATGGAGGAGACTTATCAAACTTAGTGTTGATTATGGTTTACTCAATGCCATCCAAAATTTATACATAGAAATAATTTTTCAATTGAAATTAAAATTGAAGATTTATTACATCTGAAGACCCATAAGATCTATTGGATAAATATTACATCTTCATGAAAAATAAAATACATTTTACAAATTAACAAAGCATTAATGGAAGAAACAAAAACAAATCATACAAGTTTTTTGTTGTAATATTATAGCAATGTTTCAAGTGGATAGTCACAACACAAAAAAGAAACACATGTAACTCATGTTCAAGAGCTCTTGACTTAAAAAACCTACAAATGTGCTCTTCTTGAGGAAGTTGAATCCATCTTCCACTTTTAATTATAAGATGATGTGAACTTAGGCAAAGGTTACTGATAGCATTCTAGTAATTGATTAGAATACTAGCTGAGAAATAGTCAGCTTCTGCATCTATTTATTAGATCTAATTTGATGTAAGTAAAATTATTTCTTGCCTTCTACATTAGACCACACCTATGTTAAAAATTTCTACTTAACTAGCTAGTAAATATGCATAGGATTTTACTACATGTCATCCCAAGAGATATCCCATCTTCTTAACCACTACATACCCTAAAAATAATAAACTTGTTAGTTCCATAGTAAAATAGGAGTAAACCAAGGCTATCCTCGTCCACCAACTTTGTTTGGCATTTTTATTGATGAACTAGAATGGTGGATTAAAGAAGTACTGACAAATTATGTTATTAAAGTAAATCAATTATAGATATGATTTTTAAGCTTTACAAATGAGGTAGCATTAATAGAAAATTAATAAGTAAGGTTAAAAGAAATGTTTCATCAATTATAAAAGTTTTATGACTATACAAAAATAAAGGTGATTGTTGAAAAAATAAAAGTGCTAATTTGTAAAACTAATAAAAGTTATCATATTGTCCAGCTAAATAATAAAAGATTTGAGATTGTGGATGCTTACATATATTTGGAAGTAGAATGATTTCAAAACTATAAGTAGAAGCATTGCAAATCATATTGAGTTGTAAATTGATAGAAGACTTTCCATACCATGAAAAAGAAATGTTGCAATCAAAATAGTTCTACTTAAACAATTTAAAAATATCTTTTTCAAAAAATTGTACAAACTATAATGCTTTATGAATGTATGGTGTGGGGCCTAGGTTTTGATCAATAATCGTTGAAAAAATTAAAAGCTTCAAAAACAATTCTTGTTAGAAGAATTCAAAGTGAAAACTCAAGTTTCATATGTAACACTTTTCTTAGAAGCTAATTTGTTTTTAATGGATGTTGAAGTGATGTATCAATTCTTAACATTCTACTTGAGAAATAAAAATTGCAATAAGATCTCAAGAGAGATCATCCAAAACTTTCAACAATGAGGATGGTTTTATGAAGGATGATTGTGGCTACAAAAATGGAGTGTTAATCATACTGATGGAATAATACATTTAGAACAAGTTTGGAAACTTTGTAAGATAAAGTTTTAAATGGAAAAATGAGGCAAAAATACAAAACAATGCTTCAATATTACTTTTAAAATATTAGAGTTGGTAGACATAATGAGAGCACTAATTAGCAAAGTAAGAATGTGATAAAACCATCTCTAAGTTGAAATTGGAAGATAGAACAATGAGTAGCATAAAGATAGATTAAATATGTTGACTATATTTACTAAAAGTGGTAGAAGATGCATAACATATATTATTAGAATTTTGTAGAACAAATTTCTTCTAAAGAAAATAAAAAATCTCTAGTTATTCTTTGTATGATCTATTTAAGATGCCAGCTTTCATTCTAGGAAATTATATAAAGGACATGCTTAGGTTACATAAATATTGGATACATCTATTATACATAGGATTTATTGCTACTAATGTATTTTGCAGAAGTTCATTTGTATGAAAAATCCTTTAGGTCTACATAGATGTAATAAACTATTAGTATTATATGAGTATCATATCCATAAAAATGTTTTTGTTGTGTACATAAAAAATCGTAAAATAATTATTTATATCCTTTTTTATTTTAGTAAAGCTAAAGTTGCTACAAGGTGTAAAACTATACTTTAACATGGCATTAGAGCTAAAGGAGAACAAAACATGGAATTTAGTTATAAAAAATTATTTTGAAATTTAAAAATTCAAGAAGAAAAATTTTATGTTTAAAGGAAGAAGAATGAAAGATTTATTAAAAGCCCCTTAAAACTTATGAAATTAAGCATTTTAAGATCAAACACAAGTTGAAGTATCAACAAAGATCAAAAGCAATATTAAAGTTCTTAAAATAAGAGAATCATGAAAATCATATTAATAATAAAGGAAAAGAAATTTGTAAATGAGACAGAGAAGTTTAAAACTTTGTAGTGATAACAACAATGTGCATACCAACAAATGAGTTGCAACTAGCAGTAATACAACAATATTTTACTTTTATTTTTCTAATTTTTACTAGTTTTATTAAAGCTCACAAACTTTAAATATAATAATTTTAACATTAATTTACAATGCATGAAGATATTCAAAAGTGTAGAACCTTAAACAACAACTAAGTCAAAGTACTCACATATTAGAGGAGTGCGTAAAATTACTTACAACTCATAAGTCAAATATATGAAAAAAAATACTTATGTAGAGTACCAAGGGTAAAGCCAAAACCTTGAAATTATAAGATGATTAAGGAAAGAAAGCTTAAATAATACAGCCTTTAAGGGTCATTAATTACTTAAAAAGTTACATGTTGACTCAAAAGCATTGAAAGCAATGCATCATAGACGTTAAGCTAAGAAGCATTAAGAGATGCTACCAAAGAGTAGCAAAGGAGACATTGTATACAAAAACCAAACCATTTACAAGGTTATGAAGTTGCAAAGTAACAAAGTAATCAACTAGATAAATAAGGAAGGTTGATGAGTGGTGGAGTAATCCAACTCCCAACCATATGAGATACGAGTGTTCATGTGTAGCCTAGTCGAATTTTGTAGACAAGGCAATGTGATTATGCTAGTAATTGATTAGAGTTCATGGTTGTTGTCTTCCCACATGAGCTAGTAAAATCAATGCATATGGTTTAACTCATGGTCAAGTGTATGATAATTAATGTTGTTTGGACCATTCTCCTAGTATTCATTGTAAGAAGTGAAAATAATTCTAAGTCTAAAAGTGATAAAGGTATCTAATCTAGCCTATGGCAATAAGCATCCAGAGCTGACCTTCCTTTCACACCTTGAACTTTGTGTAGCTACTACTAGGATTACCAAGTACTTCACTATTGGGCATACCAAGTGATAGTACTACTAGGTTACCAAGTAATTACACTTAAGTGTTCGAGATCAGTTGTACTCATTCCACTTAACAATAGTAAACGTAAAGTGCATAGAAAGTAAATTAGTAATTAGGAAAATAATAAATATTATATTAAGTCAAAATAATAAACATTAGTCTAAGTGATGAGTGGTGAGGTATCCCTACACTCAACCATACGAATACGAGCGTCCACACAAAATCCAGTTGAATTCCAAGGACTAAGTGCTTATGCGCCTTTGTGGAACAAGAATGGGTTGATCAATTGTTGTCTTCCCAAGCTTACTTGTATGTCACAATTGTATGGTTAAGTAAACTTAAGGCATATGATTTTTATACTTTTTTTTGTGTTTATGTCCTGCTGCTAATAAGGGAGGAGAGAGATAACTAAGTAACTAATTTAATTCGACTACTTATTAACTAGGCTCTAACTGATCCTAACACCAGTATCCATTCTCACTTGCCGTATACATCTTAAACCAGTGCAACACTATTGGGATTACCAAACGCTAATCATTACTGGGTTACCAAGTGTTACACGCATGCTCAAAGTGATCATACTGTGTGTGCTTACTTAGGCAAGTTGTAGGGACAGAGAGAATCATTAATTAACTAAGGAAAGCATTAAGTAACGATAATTAACATTAATTAATCTATTCTGAATGCTGCAAGGTTTATCATAAAGTTCGTCTTTATTTTCGTACACAAGGTGTGCTCAGGTACACAATGCTCGAATAAAAATTCGTTCACTTTATGACTCCTACTGCGGGCATGTAGAAATAATTCTAACTCTTAGAGGAAGAAAAGGTAAGAGTTTGGGTAAGGGACTAAGATTAACTATCCAAACGAAGTGCGCCTGCCTCTTATTTATAGGTAATGAGGTAGGCTGTGATATCGCATACGTGATATCACATGGAAGGCCACAATATCGCAGCTCATCATACCCCCATGACTGAATAAAAACTCATCCTCAAGTTCCTTACAAAATATTAAAAAATTATGGGATTATTGACTGAATGAGAACTAATAACGACAAGGAATAATAGACTCAAAGTGCTCGATGAACCGATCAACAAACATATTACAACATTGGTGTTCACACCCTTTGTGGTGAACACTATACATGGATGACATCCAGACCTTCACTTGATAGCTTGAAGAGAAAGAGATAGAAAGGAAAATAAGGCATGTTGCTACCAATGCTGAGATTGCGCCCTCTATTGTTTATCCATAGCCACGCGACCAGACTTGTTCCCAGCATAAATGTTCCAGCTCCCGTCCATCCCGAGTGCTTCCTCCTATTCTAATCCATAGTTTGTGTAATCACCATCTGCACACACAACACAACCATGAATGAGCAAGGATAAGTAAGCCACAATGCAATTGATCCCTTGCCTTGATATAAAGTGCATTGGCTGGGTTATGGTTATGGCAGAAACTGGGTTAGAGGTTTATTACTGATAACTACCCAAGGTGTAGGGGTTAGGTAAGTAGTAGAATGGAGAAATTGAAAAAATTTTGCTAAGGCCCCCACGAGTAAGAGCAAACCTCTAGTAGCAATAAGATGGAAAAATATAAGGAACAAGAAAGATGGGAAAAATAACAACGGCAATGCCAATAAAGTGGATGTCAAAGATGGGGATGAAACGAGAAATGGTTGATTGTAGAGGATGTTTAAGAAAAAGAACTTAACAATTGCACCAAAAAGGAATGCCAGTGGGTCCTCCCCAAAGCAGGCTCATGCCCTTTATGCCCTAACAAACCCACAAACCAAAGAGTCTATAGACTCTAGGAATGTCATTTGGAAGAAAGAGTTAAAAAACTTCCCCACAAGAGTTTACCAAGGAAAAATAATGCATCAACCAAGATATGGACTATTCATAAAATTGGCAATGAGGTGGAAAATGGAAAGAAATATGGAGAGTAGAAATGGAATGGAATCCCAAGAGCAAAGTTGTGTAAAGTCCGTTGTGTATGTCATGGTTAATGTGACTGAGTAGAACTCATTCCAAATCCGGACTCAAACTAACCATCGCATCAATACACTTGGCCAATCCATCCCCTTGAAGCAACAAGAATGCTTACCCAAAGATCCACCACCATCCCAAGGAGAGAGAGATGGAGAAGGAGGAAGCAAGAAAGGGCCTTAGTTAGAGGGAACCTTCAAGCATGGGTAACATGTCTTTCCAGTGCCATAACCAATGCTTGTATCCCATATTTCTTTATTATGTCTAAGGGGTGTGCTTTGAATTCCCACTTGTTTTTTTTTTCTTTTTTTTTGCATGAGAACCACACCATGCAAAAACTTATTTTTATTCACTTAGCTTCTTGATATTTGATCAACGGCAGAATGGTGGAAAACCCAAGAAAAAGCATCCCAGGACCCAAGAGAATGGCCAACACAAATGCATTGAATCCCCTTGAAGTCACACCCGTTTCAACCATTGAGTCGTTCCTTTAGTTTGAAAAATACCAAGCCACCAATTTATTAAGAAGTTGACTAGAAAAAAGGGACTGCACAGTTCCAAGCCAAGGGAGACCACAGAGTTGAATGGATGACTAGATGACGTGGACTCATTGCCTGTTTTATCAAAAGAACCATATCATAATAATAGCATCATAACTCAGAGGTAATAACCAAACATTAGCAATCAATAGTATATAATTCAATCCACCATCAGGAGCACTTATTGTATGACGAATGAAAGTAAATCAACCAAACAAAGAAATAGTAAAAATGTGAACGATGGTGTAAAAAAAATAAGAAAGATTTAAGAAATGTGTAAAACAAAAAATATAAAAAGGGTTGAGGGCTTAGGATGGTTGGCATAGGTGGCCATCTCCCCCACAACTGAGTTGGAAGGAGGAGATCCGAAATAGCGAGCAAGGTTGTCCACCAATAGAGGTAGTATGAATATTGTCTATTCTAAGCTCATGGAAAGGTTTGGTTTATTGGATGTTGACCAACAGTTTCTTATCTGGGCTCTCAGGTTTGTATATCATCATGGCTCCTAAAGGAAAAGATGCATGAATGACATAAGGTCCTGCCCACAACATATGAAATTTCGTACATTGTGGCACATGTGTGGGATTCCAATAGAGAACCTTATCTCCCAGTTGATATTTAACTTTCCTAATTCTTAGGTTATGATGTTGTTTATTGAAGGCCTTGTGCAATTCATTATATGATAGGGTGGCCAATTGATTCTCATCTAGTAGGTTAAGGATCATCAACTGTTGTTTTTGTTCTAGATAGAGGTCAAGGTTGAGGTCACATGCCGTGGATAGTGTACAAAGCTCAATTTGCATGGGAAGCATTGGTAATTTACTGTACACTAACTCATAGGGAGAGTAGCCTATAGGGAGTTTCCATGTGGAGCGGTATGCCTAAAGAGCATCATTCAGTTTAGTGCTCTAGTCTCACTTAAACTTGCTAATGGTTCTTGTCAATATCTTCGTAATCTCCATGTTGGTGACTTCAGCTTGATTGTTCACTTGGGTGTGATATGGTGTAGTCAGTTTGTGCTCAACCCCTAAGCGTTGCATTAATTTTTAAAAAGTCACCCTATGAAGTGTGTACCATTGTCTGAAATAAGTGCATGAGGCACACCAAACCTATTTATGATTTTTTGTTGAACAAATCGTGCAGCTGTAGATGATGAACAATCCTTAACAATAGCTGCTTCTACCCATTTTGTAAGGTAATCAACGATAACAATAATATAAGTTTTTCCATTGGATATTGGTGTAATCGGCCCCATAAAATCAATTCCCCAAATGTCAAAGGGTTCTAAAGGTTGAATCCATTGTTGCAAACCCTCCATCCTAGTAGTCATCCCCCCATTAACAGCACTCATAAAATTAGACAAAATGATGGGCATCCTGAAACAATGTAGGCCAATAATATCTTGCAAGAAAAATCTTAATGGTTGTTCATCTCCCAACATAATGACCCCCACAAGGACCCTCATGAGTGTCTTGGAGAACTCATAGTTGATCTACATCGAGAATACACCATCAGACCAAGCCATTAAGACATACTTTGTAAAGTTGCCCATTTATTTTCATAAAATACTTGGCTCGGTGAAGAAATTGTTATTTCTTTTTAGCATCAAACCCTTATGGTGTTTGTTGTGTAAGGAGATAGGTGAGAATGCTACTATACCAGTTTGTCTCCATGGTTAATTGATTATTCACTACACCTACAAAGAGGAGTTCATCTGGGAAATAATCAAAAATTGGATACTCATCCTCTCTGTTGCCCCATCGCAACTGAGATAAATGATCAGCAACTATGTTCTCAGTGCCTTTACGATCGATCATCGTAAGATCGAACTCTTGTAAGATTACAAGTCGTTGTATGATGTGAGGGCTTACCATTGGTTTATTCATTAAGAACCTTATTGCACTATGATCCATATGTACAAATACCTTATAGCCCAAGACATAGTGCCTAAATTTTTCTAGTGTAAACACTACAACCATTAATTCTTTCTCTATTGTAGTGTAGTTAAGTTGTGCAGCAACGATACTTCTACATGCACAGTGGATGTAATAAGGATGGTTTTGATCATCTAACTATGTAAGTACGGCTCGTAAAGCATAGTTGGACGTGTTAGTCGTTATGTGGAATGGCCTAGACTAGTTAGGAGCTTGTAGGATAGGTGTTTCTACCAGCTTCTATTTTAAAGTTTGGAAAGCTAGTTCGCATTCCCTGGTCCATTCGAAAGGTACGTCCTTTTTTGTTAGTTCAACCAATGGTTTTGCTACCTTTGAAAAGTTCTCAATAAACCTTCTGTAGTAGCGAGTGTGTCTAAGGAATGATCGGATGTCTTTTACAGTTTCTAGTTGACAGGTAATTCCTTGGATAACTTTGATCTTTTTGGGGTCTACCTCTATCCCTATTCATGAAATTTTATGCCCTAGTATGATGCCTTCTTGGACCATTAAATGGCTTTTCTACTAGTTGAGCCTTAAATTGGTTTCTACACATCATTTTAATACTTACTCTAACCAGTCCAAGGCTTGATCAAAGTTTGCTCCATAGGTGGAGAAGTCGCCCATGAAGACCTCCACACCATTTCCTATCTACTACTAAAATATGCTTAGAACTAATCGTTGGAACGTTGCAGGGGCATTACACAAGCCAAACAACATTTGTTTGTATGCAAATGTTCCCCAAGGATTGGTGAACATAGTCTTGGCTTGGTCTTCTAGGGCTATTTGTATTTGGTTGTACCCACTATACCCATCTAGAAAACTATAGTGATGCCCTGTGATGGTGTCTAAGACTTGATCAATGAATGGCAATAGAAAGTGGTCCTTGAATGTTTCCATGTTTAGTAGCCTGAAATCTATGCACACCTTCCATTTGCCTCCTTTTTTGGGCACTATAACTAAGGGGCTAACCCATTCACTATCAGTAATGGGGTAGATGAACCTAGCTTTTAGAATTTGTTCAATTTTTTCGTTAACTACTTGCTTCAGCTTTAGGTTCAATCACCTCTACAGTTGTTTTCGAGGCTTCATGGAGGGGTCGGTGTAAATCCTATGTTGGCATATCCTAGGATCTATTCTAGTTAATTCAGGATATGACCAAGCGAATGCTTTCGACCATTTATTTATCACTTTGAGCGGTCTTTCTTTTTGTTGAGGAGCAAGCTTCACGTTAATAAGTATTGGTTTTCCATTTTTAAGAAACGTGTATTCCATACTGGTGGGCAATGGTTTTAGCTCAAGGGGCTCTTGCTTAAACTTATCAAGGATTTTCAGCTTCCCCCAGTTGATATTTTCAAGGTTAAGACTTGGAAGTTGGCAATGGACTTGCTCTAATGTGTCTATGCTATCGATGTAAGCACAAGTCAAACCCTTAGTTAGTTCCATGCATATAGTTGAACTACTCTCTTGATTAGCTATCAGCAATTGGGTGCCTTCCTACCTTGTGGCTACTACATACAGACATCTTTGTATATTAGTCACTTGTTTTCACTAGTTGCATGTAGGCAATGTTAAACATTGTACAAACCATGACTTCTGCACGCAATTACATCCTGTGTCATTGTATGCGATGCATGGAACTTTCTTCTTCTCAATCTTTCCAAATGTATTTTTCCTTTATATTTCCAGGGAAAGATAGAAAATTCCTAGGCACACATCAATTGTGCTTAGCCATGCTCTTCCCATTATGATTGGGAAGTCCCCCTTACCATTGTTCACTTGAATCACTAGGAAGTCGGCTGGATACGACCACCCACAAACAATGGTGACAATGTCCTCCACTAGTCCCAACGAGACAGTGATGGACTGGTCGTCCAACTCTAAATAAATATTTTTTTTAGTGGAGGTAGGTTCCAGGCCTTGTACATTTCTTGAGAAATCAAGTTGACATTAGAACCTGAATCCAAAAGAGCTTTGCATGGCTCATTTCCAACGATTTGTAGATATATCAGAGGACTCCCAGGATCAGAGAATTTCCTAGGAAGATGGCCAATTTTTATCCAATCGGTGACGACATGAGTTAACATGATTGTATACGTTGAGCACAGTCTTTAGGTTGAAGGGGGCTCTAATGCTTCAAGTGATAGTGAGGTGGTTGAAGAATCAGACGCTTGTGGTTGCAAGGGCTTAGTTGGATTGTTGGTTCTAAAGAAAGGTCTTTTCTTCATGCAACTATTAGAACCAACAATATGTTGAGGGTTAATAGCCCTTGTGGTGTTATGTTGCTGTAGCTGGGTAGGGAGTTCACCCTACATAGCTGGAGCATGTGGTAATGGAGTTAAGGGTGGAAGAGGTGCAGCTGAATGAGAAGGATGGTACGTTTTTGGAATATCGCCCCAAGGAGAAGGAGTCCTATAATACTCACGAGCTTGGTAGTGAGGTTGAGAAGTAACATGACCAGTAGAGTCACGTGGAGAGATTGGCTACTACACATAATATCCATACAGGTTAGATTGTCAGTAAGGATACTATTACCCTGGTGGTGGCATTCCTCATGATTGTGGGTACTACCATTGTTGATACTGCTTAATTGGTTATGGTGGAGTTCCACTTGGATAATATGTTAAGGTTTGGTGGAACTGCCTTGGGTTACCTTAAGGATAAGGTAACCTTCAGGTTGTTTACCTTTTGTTTAATCGTGGGTTGAGTGCATACACCCCAGACTCCTGTAGATGTTAGATCACAGGGTAACATCCCTTACGATGGTCATATTGGCATATATCGCATCCACTATCATTGTTTGTATCTGAATCCACAACCTCTTCGATGATGGAAACTTGGCCCTTACCCTTGTTACGTGCATATTTTACTTCTCTCTTTTTTTTTCTTTTCCCGTTCACTAGCTTACTCTCTAGACTCCTCTACTACTTTAAGAATGGTTTGAAATTTATCATCTAGGGAGTCCCACATTTGGTCCACCTTTACCAATACTTTCGATGCAAGTTTTTGAATAGGCAAATTTTTCCTATTCACCATCTCTTTGAGTGGTGACTCTTCTTCATCCTCACAAAATCTTACTCCATTCTTTCGGAGGGAAGGATCTCTATTATATTCTTCCGCTCTCTCTCTTTTCCTTAGCTCACCTTCTTCTTTAGCAACTTGCTCCAATAATATTTCAACTTGATGGGTCCTAAGCTTAAATAGCCTCCCTTGGACATATGTCCCAAGGGTTCTTCATGTTTTATGCCTCTGTAAATAACCATGGCTAGGACAATGATGTAACAGTGCATAATAGCGACCCATGGCAACATCCAAGGGTTCATGGCCTTCTTGTTTCCATCCTTGAATTTTCTTTCGCAAGTTGGACACTCGAGAGTACGTTTGGTACTTATCATTGAACAATTCTAACATGGTACTCCACCTACAAATGGATTCTGGTTCTAAAGACTGATACCAACTCTCCGCTTTTTTGATTAGTGTCCATGGGAATAACTTAAGTTTTTGCCATTCACTTTCTATGTTTTGTAAGGCACATGCATAATGAAATTCTTGTAGATGATTTTAAGGATCAGCATTGTATCCCCCTTCAAATCATGGGATATTGTTCATGTCTAATATCTTGATCCTACTATCCTTTTGGTGCCTTGTTGGGATCCTAACAGCCTTAGTTATGTCTAGCATACTTCGAGTGGCAAGTAGGGGTTCATCGTGATCATCTCATCTATGGCATCTACGATGCCCATGTTGTTCCCTACTCTCCCTTCTTTCATGGTGTGTTTCTCTAGAGTGCCCTCATCCCATTTCTCGACTATTTTGTCTACAACCCCCGTTTCGCCTACCCTTATCCTCATAGTCTTTTTCCTTGTGACTGTGTCTAAATCCTGAAGGAGAGGGTGAAGGAGATGATGAAGATGAAGAAGAAGGAGGATCATCATCATGTCGGTGCTTGCTTAAGACATGTGGAACATTCTGCGATAACTTTTCCTTCATGGATTCATGACGCCTCTTCTATTGTAAGTTTCTTTGTCATTGTACCTCTGTGGGTCGATACTCTCTCGAGTCATGATCATGCGCAACGTACTCTGCCTATAAGTGTTGCATACAAATTTGTGTGAGATCACGAAGAAGCATGCCCGTGACAGAGCGATTAGGAGCTAACACTATGTTACCTTCTAAATCTCACCAATGCAATTGTTCATCCTGGTGGAGGATAAAGGTAAAGTTTAGTAGATATTCATTGAGATGAACATATACCACATGAAACTGTTGAGGGACTGGTGGATTATCATGTGTACTACACTTTCGATTATTCCCTATATTAGACCTAGTTGGTGAAACACTTTTATACGAAGAAGGAGACATGATTGTCTATTCAGTGTGTAATGTATTATTATTTATTATTTTTCTTTAACCAACCCCAATGGTTCGTTCCAATGATGTGAAAGATTTCCTATGTTCTGGTTAGTGCACAAATAACAAAGTCCCCAGTAACAGTGCCAATGATGAGCAATGAGGTATCCCTATGCTCAACCATATGAATATGAGCGTCCATGCACAATTCGGTCGAATTCTGAGGACTAAGTGCTTATGCGCCTTTGTGGAACAAGAATTGGTTGATCAATCGTTGTCTTCCCAAGCTTACTTGTATGTCATGATTGTATGGTTAAGTAAACTTGAGGCATATGATTTTTATACTTTTTTGTGTGTTTATGTCTTGTTGCTAATAAGGGAGGAGAGAGATAACTAAGTAACTAATTTAATTTGACTACTTATTAACTACGGTCTAACTGATCCTAACACCAGTATTTGTTCTCACTTACCGTACACATCCTGAACCAGTGCAACACTACTAGGATTACCAAACACTAATTGTCATTGGGTTACCAGGTGTTACACGTATGCTCAAAGTGATCGTACTGTGTGTGCTTACTTAGGAGAGTTGTAGGATGAGAGAGAATCATTAATTAACTAAGGAAAGCATTAAGTAACAATAATTAACATTAATTAATCTATTCTGAATGCTGCAAGGTTTATCATAAAGTTCATCCTTATTACTGTACACAAGGTGTGCACAGGTACACAATGCTCGAATAAAGATCCGTTCACTTTATGACTCCTACTGCAAGCACGCAGAAATAATTCTAACTTTGAGAGGGAGAAAAGGCAAGAGTTTGGGTAAGGGACTAAGACTAACTATCCAAACCAAGTGCGCCCACCTCTTATTTATAGGCAATGAGGCAGGCTGCAATATCACATACGTGATATCACATGGAAGGCCACGATATCGCGGACGCAATATCACGGCTCATCACTAAGTAAATACTAAAGAAATCAAAGTGATGCTACAATGATGCAAAGTAATCTCAATCTTTATTTTTGATCATGAAATGTGTCCAAGTACATTCCAATCCAATAAAGACTTTGTTCAATCACTTAACATCATACTACAAGCATACATTACTAAGTGCTAAGTGCTAAAATCAAGAAAACAAACTGATAGGATTTTGCTAAGGTTGGAATGAAATTATTATTGGACAATGTACCTAAGTGTCATATTTATATGCCTACATGTGTCCACGATATTGGATACTTGACATCATAGCTTGTGCCCTGATATGATGGATCCAATATCATGGCTATGATATTCGATGCCCCATATCATAGCCAGAAAAAAAGTTGATTTATCATACCCCCATGACTGATTGAAAACTCGTCCTCAAGTTAAAACAAAATGAGGATGAAGTTTCTTTAAAAATTAGGAGGTAGATTTACATGACATTGACTACTATGTACATGACTCTCAAATGACGTAGTGGTGCTTACAAAATGACACAAGACATGACATGTTAACTTTAACAAGAAAAAAATTTTGGTGAAGCTTGATGTAGCCTTATGTAGTTCCAGGTGGTGATGGCTCCTTCATCGATTGCTTTCCCTTGTTGTGAGGTTTCTAAAATCTATATCAGTTTAAGAGCACTTGAAGCTTTTCTTCTTTCATTTGTGGATCATATATTTTCCATGCTTATTGTGCAATGTGTGATGGAATGGGTACATCCCATGGGCATGGTAGCTACGAAAACATCTAATTTGCCTTGACATACTAGGTTGCAAAACTACCTTCTTTGTTCTTCAAAAGCTCTAACCTTTTCACGTAGTTTATGATAATATTTCAATCTTTTGGCCAGGTTTGCTAAATCTTTTTTTCCTTGGTAGCCAACCTTCACTACTTCCAGTTAAATTTTTTCACTTGGAGTTTCTACAAAGCAACTTTATGATCCACAAACTCTTTTTCAAAGCATATGTGGCTGCTACTTGTTATTCTAGCTCATTCCTGGGCTTTCCTGTTGTCAAAATGGCTAGGTTAGCATAATGGAGGTTAGTTAACCCCATCTAGTCCTTCAGTTCTTCAATCTGCAGGTATTTGTTTTTCACTTCCACTTGGTGAACAAGGGCATAACTATCCAGAATGAGTTACTAGTGAGGATTTTATGTTGACATGATACTAATTCTAGCTTTGGCCATTTGGATCTCCTTCTCGTTGATTTGCTTATACATGTCCACCTCATCATGGAAGTGTTCCTTGAGCTTTTTATGTTTCTTTACCTCATTTTTCCACATGCTTATTTCAATGGTTGAATTTTGACAAATGGTGTGTACCTCCTTCATTGAAAGGGTTCTATTTCTTCTTGCAAGGCAGCTCATGTCTTGGTTGATCCTCATCAGTTCTTCCCTTACCTGGTGGATGCTCGCCTCCAAAGTATTTTTGTGATTTTCCACAGTGGTCAACCTCATATTATTAGCAGCAAGTTTTTTATTTTCCTCTTAAACTACAATAAGTACCTTAGCATGTGCATACGTTTGTGCTTCTACTACTAAGGCATTCCATACCACTTTCTCCTTCTCTATTGCCATCTATTTATTCTGTTCAATTAGATGGTTCATCTACTTTGTCTTGAACTACTCTATATGGCCAAGTGCAAAAAATTGTATGGGATCTCTTCATTCAGCTCTCAAGGTTGCAAGCTCTTCTTGTAATTTCAAAATTTCATTTTCTACATGCTCTACCCTTGTCTCTACCATGACCAGTTTTCCTTTAGTAGTAATGAGTTCAAATTATACTATAGTGACATCACTAGGGATGTCGAAAATTGTGATAATGACTTACCTAGTATACAGTAGTCTATCGAGCACATCTTCATGATCAACAAGAGTCATCAAGGTTTTGGCTAACATTTGAGAATCTCTAGCTCTAATTAGACTTATTGGTGACATAACAAGTACATTGAAAGATTTCTTGATGTCATCAGTGATCACCTCTACTACTCCCACTACATCTTGATGTTGCATTACCACTACTATGGCTCCCTCTCTAGTCTCAAGCACCATTTGGAATGATGCAGTGTTCCCAGAGATATGTTGTGATCATTAGACCTCTCCTCTTGACTACAGTGAGATCTATCAACTTGTTGGATCTGTTGAAACTATGCGTTGGATGGCAATGTTAATAACTCTATAAAGTTTGGCCTCCTCCCTTATTCCTAGCTACTGGTTTCTACAATCTATTGTAGATGACTCATTGACAATCTATAATCTTGTTGCAATAGTGGTGGAACTTACTATTATTGTTCTTGTTATTGCTGCTATTATTGTTGTCGCTATTGTTGCTCCTGTTGTTGCCCTTGCTCTTATTCTTGCTCTTGTTGCTCTTCACCATGATCTTTTCTGGGTAGCACTAGTTTTAGAAATTTAGTGTATGAAGCATTTTGGACTCTCCTGGGAACATCATTGGTGTATCTCAGGATTCTAGCTCACTTGCATAGCTTCCTAATAAGGTAAGGGAATAGAAGTGTTGGCTTCCTTGCATTTCTTTTTTCAAATCGCCTTTGTATTTCCATAAAGCAGAGTTGTGCAAGGTTGGCATTGTATTTGCCCATCAAGATCACACTTCCTCTAGATGCATAAGTAGATAATCTGTTGAGTCCTTTTGTCAAGAACAAGTGATAGGTGCTAATTTTGTAGTAGATTCTTTTTTCCAAAGTTAGCTCATTATAGCCCTTATCTTCTTTGTCATATGTCCATTTAAGCCATAGTTGTCTGGTTTAAGGATCTAATCAGGTGGATAGATGTGCTAACCTTGCCCCTTCATTGGGTATATTCAGAGCTTCTACAATTATCTTTATCAAGAATGAAATTGAGACTCCTCTAACATTAGCGATGGTACCCTCTTCCTTGTTGTACTAGAACTAGTAGGTTTCCCCAAAGTATCATTTGTCACTATTAAAAAGGATGGGCCATAGTGGTGATGCCTTGAGTTATGTCTTGACACCTTCAAGGGTGAACTCCACAAATGGGCCAAATTTCATCTCAATAATGACCGTGGTCAAGATGTACCTTTCTTGGATGGCTTGGAGGCAATCCTATGACAACATGAGATGTTGTCCTAGTAGTTGTGGTTTCTTTGCCTCTCCTTGGGCCAATTTTCCCATAGTAGGTGTTTCTTGATGAATGCTAAATGATTGGGCATCTTTCTCCTCGTGTTCTGGTTCTTGTCTTCCTGTTTGGCCTTTGCCTTGGCCTCTCAATCTCTTACTTGCACCTTGTGAGGATTCTCCTTATGCTCCTTTCTTTGGGATCATCTACAACCATTAAGGATTAAAAATTACTAAGGTATTCACATTTATTCTTAATAGATCAATACCTTACTCATACCCTTAGCTACATTAAGTTCTTAGTTTATGATTGCAAAGTTAGATAAAATTTCAAAAGTTATCCCATAAGTGTTAATCCCTTTATGACTCCTCACAATTATCTATTTTGTTCTTATGTATGACTCATTATGCTTGGTTATGATTCCTTAAGAGCATTATTTGAGTGTTCTAGCTTCATCATGATTAGTTATTATTAAAAATTTTCAAGTTTACTTCATACTTACCCTTAAAATACCTTTCAAATAACTAAGATGACCACTCTATGATCAAATAGGTTCAAAAACCATGAAAATCAAAGTGATCATGGGGAAGATATTTCTTGGAAAAGCTAGGAGGTCAAGGCTTAGATAAAAGAAGAAAATTCAAAAAATCTCCCTTGTGTGAAAATAAAAAATGATGAAAAATTTGCTAAGTCCCCTCGTATTTATACTTTTTGGTAGACTTGATATTGGGGACCCACATCGAGGATTCAATATCAATGTGGACCTGATATAGCAGCCAAAGAAATTTCATTTTTCATAAGGGTCTAATGGGAAAAATTGATTCATTTGGATGTTTGGAAGGTTTTAAGGTTGCTCAAGGGGTTTGGATGATGAATATATCCACATTTTTATCAAAAATTTGTTATTTGAAGGTCATAGAGAAGGAATCTCGAGCTACGAAAGTTCATAAGATGGATAAGAAGGATAATGAATTCATGTTGTGAGAACGGATAGTTTAAATGATATGGGAAGTGTTTGTTGGCGTTTGTTGATGCTGGAAGTTTCAAGATGATGTCAAACCACTTGGTAGGTATAAGATACAATAATTATACAAGTAGATACTTCCCAAAGTAGGCTCCAACCCTCAATGCCCTTGTATAACCATGTCAAAAAGTGTCCTTAGGCACTTAAAAAGTTGAATGTAACACATACCTATTTAGCAAAACACACATGTTAGGACCACTAAAGTGGAAAAATTGCACTATGTTACACAATATTACAAGTTATGACTATTCTTATAGTGGGATGAAATGGATTTAGAAGGGATTGCAGAAATTGGGTTATGAGATGTCTTACCATAGGCATAATGAATTCTTATGTCTTATTAGTCATTAAAGTAATCACTAGCCTTTTTGTCTAAGATTCAAACTAAGTCCAAACCACATTTCAGTCACATCACATCATTTCATCTCTAGGAATTACAATTGTAAGACTATCAATGTTGCAAGGAGTATCGTCACTTAGCATATTATCCAAGGAAGAAGTTTTATTCACAAAAGTTTGTTTTATTTTTAGATTTTTGAGAAGTCACCTACCTTTAGGCATTGGTAACATGTCTTTCCAGTGGAACCCCTAGAAATTTATTCTGTGCTCTTTTATTTTTATCTATGTCAACTTTTCAAGGTAGCACTTATTTTACTCTTACTTCCATTTTTTGTTAGATCTACAAGGATATAATACAACCTTAGCAACATTATAGAACTCACAACAGTAATCCAAAAGAGTACACAAATCCCCTTGATGTCACACCCTTTTCATTCCCACTTAGTTCTTCACTTTTCAATCTAGGCATAATGATCATAAGTTTATTCTTAGTTGTATGATGGAAAATAATATCATTATGTCCATGGTAAGAACCTCTTATTAATGTAATGGGTGGATGAATGATGTGGGCTCACTATTTAAATAATGAGTTCCTTATGACTTGACAACATGGAGAAATCTTCACCTTATTGGACTACATCTTGCCTTTATTTGTAATGTGTCTTATTAGTAATCAAAATTATTTACAAATGGTTTGAAAACAAAGCATGAAATAAATGAAAAAGATAGTAAGAATTATTAAAAATTGTAAAAATTAAAAATGTAAAAAAATGAAAAATGTCATAGAATTTAGAGATATATCAAAGAACATCAAAAATTTTAGAAATGAAAAGTATTAAAGAATAAGAAAACATTAAAGAATGTGAAAAAGGTATATCAAGAAATTAGAAATTGAAAAGAATTACAAAATAAAAAATGTAAAATCACTTACTAATTCTCAACTTATGATAGGGCGTCTCCCCCACAACTGAACTCATAGATGAGTGTTTGGAAGATGCCACCTAAATCTCCTAGACCATACACCCTATGTGGTTCACTTACCATATTTATTGATTTAAATTTTCTATTATTATCCTAGGTAATTCTAATGGTACTGGAATCTTGATCGTTTAAGTTCCTATTTTCTTTTTCCATTGGTGTACGATTATGATTTAATAGTTTCATTTTTGGATCCTTAGTTGGAGTCATCTTCTTAAAATAGGAGTTAACAAGTGGAAGAGATTATTACATACATTTTTTGGACAATTTTTGGTTCTCAGTTAGTGGCCACAAGGTGTCTTTTGGTTTTGTGGCTCTTGCTCTCTCTTGTCTACATGCTTGTTCTTCACACTTGTTGTGGATTTATGTGATGACTATGTTAACATTCTTAAGTGTTAGTCCATGATTACACCCTTTGGTTTTAGCAATAATGCATGGAATTCATTGCATGTATATGGCTCCATGCCTGTCCTCCTTAGAGATCTCGATAGATCCCTCAAACTTAGCTTAGCATCAATTGTGCTAAGTCATGCTCTCCTCATTGTACTAACCTAAATTGTTGGTGTAAGGCTGAAAGGGAAACGAACACCGAGAGATCGTTTGGTAGCCACAGCTGACCCTGCCTTTGCTTGAGGAAAAGCTGGAAAAGGAAATGAAGGCAGAGTGCCTTGGATGGTTTTCACGTAAATCAACCAAGGACTTCCCTGAGCGTAAGCTACGACTAGTGTTGGGGTTATCGTAAACGGTGTAAACAGTATGTAAATGGAATCCAAATAGCGATATGAAATGTAAACAAAGTGTACTGAATTATAAATAAAGCGTAAATAGAGCTATATTGTAAACAAAGCATAAATCGAAGTAAATAATGTAAATGGAAGGCAATGAACTATATTGTATTATTTAATAAAAAGGTATGCACCGGTCAAAGCGTAGTTGCACACGTGTGGATGGCAAGTCAAACGCCTAGCCCTGGGATGATGTAACATGATGATGCAATGATGTGATGTGATGAATGTGAGAAATGCTTGGATGCCAACAGTCAGATGTGCTGAGTGCCCAAGGATTGCAAGTTCTGTACTTTCTCAGAATTATTAATCTCTCCAATTTCTGCCTCCCCGATTCATGTGAATTGACAGGGTATTTATAGGGTTGGGCCAGGCTCCGACATAGAATTTCCAGAATGGAATCAACGGCTGGGAGGTGAAAGGAAAGTGGATCTAGTGACATGTATCTAATGGACAGTTGTATTCGGGTTGGATGCGTGCTAGCGAGAGTTAGATGTGTGTTGGCAAGCTACGTTCTTGACCAGGTGCATCGCATTTTACAATTTATGGGTTATTCAAGCCCATGAAAGTACATTTAATTTAGACTATGAGAGCCTGACTATCCCACGAATAAAAAACTTGATAATGAAATGTACAAGGAAAATTTGATATGTCCTGCTTGAAACTTCTTTGTCCCTGAGTTTTTCTGAAATTTTCTAGAAGTTGATGATGCTGAGAATTTTCTGGAAGTTGTTAATGCTGAGAATTTTCTACCATTTTTTGAAATTTTTCTGGAATTTTCTGGAAGTTGATGAATAGTGTCCAGGCGATAAATAGTGTTTACACTGTGAATAGTGTTCACGCTGTGAATAGTGTTCACACAATGAATAGTGATTTACACTGTGAATAGTGATTTACGCATCCTTACGCTATGAAGCGTAAGAAAATGTAGCCCCAGCGTAATCAACTGAAAACAACTCATTTAAGCCCCGAATTTTGGTTTTTTGGAGGCTGGGAGCTGCTAGGAACCTTGGTGAAGGTCATGGGTGGTCCTTGTGTTTGATTTCGGCCTATTTTGATTCAGTTTCGGGGCTCCAAAAGTTGGTGACGCTGATCCTTACGTTGTGCAGCGCAACCACATTGTACTTGGCCAATATTACGCTTTTTGACCTTGAAACTGATGATTCTTGACACCGAGACTTGCCGTCGTGATATATGAGCCCCAGGAGGACCTTGCTTACTCCATGGTGGGCTGCTTGAAGCTGTTTCAGAGGCTCTAAAGTTGTCTGGAAGTGTTGCTAACATTTTGGTGGTGTTTCATTGGCCCCTCTTTGTTGACGCTTGGAGGAATCCACCCGAGAGGCGTCGACAAAGAAGTGCAAAACATCATGAACAACAAAGCATCAAGCATTAACTGTCAACCCTTGGCCAGATGTCATCGCACCATTTTCAAAAGTACATGGGATTGGGATTGAGGGAATATAGTTCAAGATGTAAGGGGATTGGTTGTAACTAGAGGAAGCCAGGAGTTGGTCGAGGGTGAAAATTGCTGTTGGAATTTGTGGGAGAGGAATGCTCTCTTGTGAACAAGTTATGTCATTGGTCCTTGCCAACAGTCGAGTTTTTAGCAGACTCGGAACCAAGACATAGGAGGTGTGTTCTTTGGAGAAACGAGACTCTTAAAGAGTGTTTACGGGGCCCGTTGTGAACAGCCAAAGCCACGCGATGATGTGCAACATGGTCTCTTTGAGACACAAGTGTAACTATTTTTCAAGACAATTGCCTTCTTGCCTGGGGCTTGTATGAGAATGGCCACTAGTCTTTTGTTTATGATGTCAACAGGATCATGAAGACCTTTTTTGTGCATTTTGCTCTTTGACCTTTTTTTTTGCCTTTTTTTTTTGTTTTTGGTCTTTTTGAAAGAGCTTGTTTTTTGTGTCGTGCTTGTGTATGAGCACTTGCATTTTGCATCATGTACTGTGTATTGTGTTTTGCGTTGCAACTACTTAGAGAGCTACAGTGTGCAACAGTGTATCAAGAGTTTTAAGGTGAGCAGAATGTATCAAGGGGGATGTAATTGAATAGGATAAGGGAGCATGATGGGAAATAGAGAATGTATCAAGAATTGGGAATGTACTTATGAATAGATTGATTAACCCAGTCGCATGTGTTAGGAAAAACGTGATATCTTGTCATCATGATGAGGTGCAGCTATGCACGAACGCCTCAAAAGTGTCATCCTACAAACACAACTCCAAGAAGACAAGAAAACCACAAATGAAATAGTCAGCTAAACACTTTAGACAAGGAGATGGAGTCACCACGTGCAATTTTTAAAGCAGACAGAATCATGAACAGCATCAGTTTCATTAGGGCCCCATCAGATGAATCATGCAACAAGTCTTAGTGGAACAGGATTTGCCAACTGCAACAACAGATCTTTTCAAGTTTTGCCTGGTCGTCGATGATGTTACCAGTTTATAGTCTTAGCGGACTGTTTTGGATTAGTTTCATGTCATAACCCCTTGGATAGTGCTAATTTAGCATCATGGCGGATGATGCATTGCTAGTTTATAGTCATAGCAGACTATGAAGAGGCAAACTAGTTTATAGTCCTAGTGGACTCTGGATGCTAGTTTCATGTCATGGCAGACGGATGTAGCAGTTTAGTGTCATACTGGACAGAACTTTGTGGTATCAGTTTTAAGTCATGATGCCAGGACTACTCTGTGGTATCAGTTTTAAGTCATGATCCAGGACTATTCTGTGGTATCAGTTTTAAGTCATGATGTCAGGACTACTCTATGGTATCAGTTTTAAGTCATGATCCAGGATTATTCTGTGGTATCAGTTTTAAGTCATGATCTAGGACTATTCTGTGGTATCAGTTTTAAGTCATGATCCAGGATTACTCTGTGGTATTAGTTTTAAGTCATGATCCAGGACTATTCTGTGGTATCAGTTTTAAGTCAAGATCCAGGACTATTCTGTGGTATCAGTTTTAAGTCATGATCCAAGACTATGACGTACCTCAAGTTTGTCAGACATAGTACCTTTTCAAGTACAAATGGTTTGTAGGATTGGCGAACTCATTTCCGTTCATGTTAGTAAGTTTAAATGCTCCATTGTTGTATGCCTTGGTGACTAAATAAGGTCCTTCCTAGTTGGCTGAGAATTTATTTGGATGTTCTCGGGTGGCCTTAAGGACTAGATCTCCTTCTTTGATTGGGCATTTATGGAGATTATGCTTATGCCTTTGCCTCTGTTGTTCTTGGTACCATTCAATTTGATCAAGTGTTTGTACATGTTCCTCCTCTACCGAATCGAGGTCGGCAATGCGCAATTCATTGTTTTAACTTTCATCGAGGAGGCTGGAGAGAGTTATCCGCAATGAGGGAACCTACAATTCTAAAGGTAAAACAGCTTCAGATCCGTATACAAGACTATATGGAGTTTTACTAGTGGATGTTCGATGTGTCATTCTATAAGCCCACAATGCGTAGACTAATTGTTCATGCCATCATTTCTTGCTCTGATTCAGCATCTTTTTTACCACTATGACGATAGTTTTGTTTGCAGCCTCCACTTGACCATTGCTCTGTGGGTAGTAAGGTGACGAAAATGCATGTTTAATGCCCAAACTTTCACAAAATCTTTTGGTATCTGCACTGTTAAGTTATGGTCCATTGTCGGTAACGATGGTCATTGGAATACCAAAACGAGTTACAATATTTTCCATTATAAAGGTGTAAACGTGTTTTTACGTGGTCTTCCTAAGAGGAATAGCTTCCACCCACTTTGTAAAATATTCAATTGCAGTGATAATGAAGCTATGACCTGCTGAGGATAACGACGTTATTGGTCCAATTAAGTCTAAACCCCATTTTTGGAATGGCCATGTGATTTGTGCGGTATGCAGTTCATTAGCTGGCACATGTATCAAATTACCATGCTTTTGGCAGATATTACATGTTCTAACCTTGGAGACGCAATCGTATTCCATGTGTGGCGAGTAATAGCCTAAACACCTAATTTTCGTTGCCATTGCTTTAGGTGCTATGTGCCCTCCACAAAGTCCTTCGTGGATTTGTTCTACGATTTTTTGACCATCAGTGCTACTAACGCACATTAGCAGAATACCTTCATATGATTTACGACACAAGGTGTCACCTATTAATGTGTATTGGTGGGAACATTTTCATACGATGTCCTTTTGAGCATTTGTCAAGTGTTGTGGAGGTTCGCCTCTTAGAAGGTACTCTTTTACGTCATCATACCATTCTATTGCATATGTTTTACTAATAGATGCTATAGGTACTTCATTTAGAGTGTTAATTATAGGTTCGGCACAACTGGTTATAGAACTAGGCAATGCATGAAACATTTCAGGTGTCATGTTTAAGGCTAGTGTGGCAAGTGCATCAGTGACGGTATTTTTGCTTCTAGGGATGTGTTGTACATCCACTTCTACTAGTTGCCTCACTAGATGTTTAGTCAAATCATAATACGGTTTCAAATGGAGAGCTTTGCATGTGTAGAATTCAGTGACCTGATTAATAACTAATTGCGAATCACCTCGAACCACAAGGCGTGAGATTCCCGAAGTTAACGCTAATTGAATTCCTCTAAGAAGACCTTCGTATTTTGCTATGTTATTGATGCAGGGAAAGTTTAAGCTGTAGGCAGAAGGTTGGATTTCTCCAGAGGGGTATGTTAAAATAGTTGCGGCACTTCCTCCTCGAGAGGTTGAGGCTCCATCGAAGTAGAGGATTGCCTCATAATCCTTAGGTACAGTGTCTATAGTGTTAAAATTTTCATCTGGGAATTCGGGGTTTATCGTTGCTTGATCATGCGTCGGTGAGACAATTAGTTACGTGGCTATTGCTTGACCTTTTGTGGAACATTAAGTGACATAGTGTAAATCAAATTCTGCAATCATCGCTTTCCACCTAGCTAACCTACTTGACTCATAGATGTTATTAGTGATGGCATGGAGAACATTATCCTTGTAAATGATGTAAACCTGATTACGGAAGAGATAATGCTACCATTTCTTCAAAGAGAAGACGAGGGCGAGGCATGATTTTTCTACGTCGTTGTATCATTGTTCATAGGCTATTAAAGCATGGCTTAGATAATATACAGGGATCTCAGCCCCATATTGACGTTTTTGACAAAGCATAGATGTGATGCAAGAACTAGAAGTTGCAAGATAGATGTAGAAAGGTTTCTCACTTTGTGGAGGATAAACAGTTGGTAGATGGACCAACTCTTGTTTTATGTTCTCAAATGCTTCTTGGCATTGTTGAGTCCATTGGAAATGTACATTCTTTCGTAATAGATGTTGCATGGGACTCAACTTATCTGTCAGCCTTTCGATAAAGCGTTTAATGAATTGCAGCCTACCTTGGAGACCACGTAGTTCGGTAAGGTTTCTTGGTGGTTGCATATTGGTTATCGCTTTAACCTTATCGGGGTCTACCTATATCCCTATTTCAAAAACTAGAAACCAAGCATTTTTCCTATTTTAACACTGAAGACACACTTTTTTGGGTTGAGCCTAAGGTCATATTTAAGACAACGTTTAAGCACTAAGTCTAGATATTTTGCATGTTGTTCAGTTGTTTTATATTTTACCACTATATCATCAACATAATCATTGAGCAAATTGAGCATGTAATCACTAAATATGTATGTCATTGCTTGCTGATATGTAGCACCTACATTTTTAAGGCCAAATGGCATCATCATGTAATAGAATGTCCCCCAAGATGTCATAAAAGTTACCCTAAGTTGATGCTCTGGATTAATTCTTATTTGATTGTAGCCCGAAAATCCATCCATGAAGGACAATAGCGCATGCCCAGCAGTCGTGTCAATAAGTTGATCAATGCTAGGTAATGGGAAATCATCTTTTATAGTGGCTATGTTGAGGTCACGGAAGTCAATGCATATGCGTATACTACCGTTCTTCTTGGGGACTACAACAATGTTTGATACCCAATTGGAATAGTCGACTGCTCGGATGAAACCGGCTTGGTAGAGCTTTGTGATCTCAGCGCGGACTTCTAATGCCACTTCGGGTCTAACCTTTCATGCTTTTTGTTTTACTGGTTTGATTTTTTCATCAAGAATAATGTTATGTTGGATGATCCGGGGGTCTAGTCCTGGCATGTCTGTATATATGACCATGCGAATGTTTTTATGTTATCTTTTAAAACCTGAGTGATGTCACCTACGAGTTGTGGATCTAGTAAGGCACTTAATTTCAAGGTTCTGGCTTCGTCATTGACTATGGTAATGGGGATTTCAACCAGAGGATCTTCAGTGATATTGTTAGCTTCTAGATCTAGAGTTTTAGCTACGTTTTTAGGCCAGTCTAATGTTTCTTGAGTGGAGGCTATCAAATCGATATAGGCGGATGGATTAGATCCAAAGATTCTAGGCAAATCGCTCCTTCTACATCTCCATATTGTCTATTGAGAGAAAATATTGAGAGGATGTTGTTGGTGGCCATGATGCTCGCTCCTGCCAATTAAAATAGGAGCAAAATAAGAGACACTCCCTCAGTAGGAGAGTTATAAAGTGTAAACGAACATAAGATAACTAAGCTGGTGGAATGTATAAAGACTGATGTAATGGCCTGAATTTAATTATGGTTAAATGGTTGCATTCTTTCGTCATCTTGATGTTTTATGAAAATATTTTTGTTGTTTTTCATGTTTTTTATTGTTTTTCTTGTTTTCTAGAGTATATGTGTGCCACTAAATGTAACATAAATTTCTAAAGTGTAAAGCGAGATGTAAGGTAAATACTTGGAAAAGAAAGCAACGACTATGCAAGAATCTAAATCATAACTTGTAACCTGTAAGCAAAAATTCAATGTAAAATGATGAGAGTTTGTAAATCTGTAATTTGTTGGCTCTAGTTTAAAGCCGTTTCAGGCTTGGTACATCAGTTTAAAGTCTTGATGGACTGTTGCATTTGTTGTTAAAGAAAGGATTACTAGTTTTATGTCATGGTGGGCCAAAGGTAGTAACGTTTTCAAGAAGTTTTAAATGGAACTGGTCATTTCTGACCATGGCTAGTTTAATGTCATTGCGGACGTTTGTTGGTAGTTTTAACTTCATACCAGATAGTTCGTAGTTTAACATCATTTCGGACAGTTCATCATTTTGAACAGTTCGTAGTTTAATGTCATTTCGGATAGTCCATAGTTTAATGTCATTTCGGATAGTTCATAGTTTAATGTCATTTCAGACAGTTCATAGTTTAATGTCATTTCGGACAGTTCGTATCATTCATTCTAGTTGTTGAGTTGCCTCTTGATCTTTTGTAGCTTAATGTGTGAGCCTGGGCGTATGGGTATGATTTTATATTCACCTTCTCCTTCATCGGTGATGTCAAAGGGTAGTTCTGACCAAGAGAAATCAGTAGGAATGGATCTGATGCCTGCATCTTCTTGTATTTCTTCAGTGCTAGTTGGATTGTGAGTCAACGTTGGGTTCACGTTTTGATGTATGTTCATGGTTTCTTGTTTAGGCTTAACGAACTCAATTTCTGACCCTTGACCTACCTCAAGGTATGAGGAAGTGATTGATGTTGTTGTATCCCCATGTATGATGATCTCACCTCCCTCGTAAGGTAGGTGGATCTCCTGATGGATTGGTGAGGATATGGCTTTGAGTTGAGCTAGCCAAGGACGTCCTAGGATTAGATTAAACCCTGGCATTTCATCAACCACTATGAATTCAGCTGATGTAGGAAATTAGTCACCGGCTATGAAATCTAAGGTAATCATGCCTTTTACTTCCACACAGGAACCACTGAAAGATCTCAAGAAAGAGGTTTTTGTGGGCTGTACTTGTTCAGTGAGTCCCAATTTTTCGATGACAGAAAAAGGTATTACATTTGTTGCCGCACCATCATCGACATGCACCCTACGTATTTTGAAATGATCAACCTGTATTGTTATGAACATAGGGGCCGTGGTGATTTCCCCTATTTTCTCATCTAGCTTAATGTCCTTAACGTGGAACTCTAGGGATGTGGTCTTTGATTCTTCAAGTTGTGGGGACAATACTGCATAAATGGATGGTTCATCTGCAGGAAGATCCTCACTAACAGGAATTGAAGTTAACATCCGCACGAGAGCCTCTCGATGTACTGGTCAAGTCATTACTAGGTCATATAAACTTAAAGAAGTATTCTTTTGTTTTAAGGCTTGTGTGACCTGGGTCAACACATTTGCTAGGTCTTTACTATTTCGGACATTCTTATCCATAGAGATTTGGTCCATTTGACCCAGCATTCGTATTTCTCGTGGAGGGGTTTTTACATTAGTAGCTGAGGATGCTGGGTTTGAGATATGACTCGTGACTTCATCTTTGTTTTGGTGACTTGTACAAGGCTCATTAATGGACGAACTCATAGGAACAGTGTTTAGCGGTGTAGGCTTAGGCAATCCTAATTCGTGTCCATGGTGTTCTCTCTCCATGCGCTCTCTTTTTTCTCTTTCCAAGCGCTCTCTTATTAACCTATTAGCAAGATGTTCTAGCAAAGGTCATCGAGAAGTGGAGGCAAGTTATGTGCCAAGGTGTTTTGGCACTTGGATCACAAAGGGAATGGGTCGGTTTTCAGATGGTATGTTTTTTGTGGCAACTGAAGGAGGTATGCAGATGATGAATGGTCTTTGTGGTGTGGGAGACGTGCGGATGATGAAAGGGACTTGAGGAGATGTTGGGATAGGTGTGTTTTCTGAAGGCCTATGAATCACAAAATGTCTTCGTAGAACATCTTGTTTTTTTTCCATATGGATAGTATTAATCACATATGGTGCATCATTGGTATTGGTATTGAGAGAATCCTTGTAGACCCCCATCGATTGGTTTTGGGGTCTTACCAGGTTTGTCTCGTCGAACACTACTTCGCCCCTATCAATCATGCGTTGTATGTCTTGTTTCAACATAAAGCAGCAATCAGTTCCATGGCTAGGTCGTTGGTGATACTTGCAAAATCTATCCAACCTAAAGCCTTTTGGAATGGGAGGTTCGTTGGCTGTTTCTAAGGCTAGATTTTTGGCTAATTCGCAAAGTGATCATGTCTTTGCAGGGCCGCAGGAGACATTTATTTGTGTTCAATTAGCCCAGCCTTTAGAAGTTGATCAAGTAGTTGTGAAGGCTTCATGGGAAATGGTGTGTATTGAGCCGAGTCTTTCCTTTCGAAGGTATGGGCGTGACCTGTGTTGTTGTTTCTATTTGAGGAATTTTCAGGTGTATGAGTTGGTGTGGTTCTTTCATAGTTGTTTGGGATAGCAGGTTGTTTTCCCTTAGTCACTGCTGCTACCGTTGTTTTGGATTTATCTATACTCATGTGTTGGCTCCTAAAGGTTGAGTAGGTTGGGTCATTACTTGTTTGTTCCACTTCTTCTATGTCTTTGATTTGCACGAATGCTTGGCTCAATGTGTGGGTTTTCAGGTAGTAAAGTTTTGACTTAATAAAGTCATTCACGGTTGACTTAAGGATCGTGAGTCAATATGTTTCGGGGATAGGTTCGTGAAGCTCGTTTAAGGCTGCACTCCACCTTTGGATAAATTTCTGTGCTGACTCTAATGGTGCTTGTTTAACTTGAATCAAGCTATCTAACGTGGCTTCAGGTTTCAGATTGTACTTGAAACAGGTGACAAACGGATGCAACAAATTCTCTAAAGAAGATATGGAGCTATGGGGTAGAGATCGGTACTAATCTAAGGCTTTTCCGATTAAGGACATTACAAACACTCGCAAAATTACATGGGGCCATGCTTGAAGTAAAAGACTTTCGGTTCAGAATGTCACTAGGTGAGCATTTGGGTCTCCCTCTCCATTGTACTTGGTCAACTGGGGTAACAAGACTCCTTTGGCAAGGTTAAGGGTGGAATTGAGAGGTCAATCAGGTCATCTTGATAGAAATCTAGTACCTTGACTTCCTCATTGCTGAAAGTTTTAAGGCGTTTTAATTCTTCTGCCAAGAAGTGCATCATTTTTTGTGTGTCTGCCCATTCTTGGGTAGTAGGCAAACCTGTGGATTGAGTGGATTGTGGATGATAATGATTTAATTGTTGCATTGTTTGTGGAAAGAAAGGTTGTTGGGCTAACATTTGTTGTGGTGGGATGGTATTCATGACTGAGACTACCGGTGGAACCCACTGCCCAGCCACAGGTTGTGAGGTAACACCCTGAATATGTTGGGTTAGAGTAATCAATGGTGCTCCATGGATTTGTACCTGAGGTATGTAATGGGTGGATGTGGAAGCTGGTATGACTGATGGCATTCCAATTACTTGAGGTTGGAAGATCGACCCTGCGTTGGTTTGGGGGAGTTGTTGGGATTGTACTGGTGGAGGAATGATGAAAGTGGATGCATTAGAGTGAATGCTATTGAGCACAGAGAAGGTAGGAATGGAATGGGGAACAAGTGCTCGATTGTTTGCGGATGAAGAAGGAAATACATTTTCTTCCAGGAAAGGATGGAATAATGGGTTTGTGTGGGCATGGGGGCTAACAGTATGGTATGATTCTCCATGTTCAGATTGGGCTGCAAAGTTATCTTCTTCATCTTGAGGCTCTATGGGAGGTAGTTGTAAGGCTTGACTTCTAGCCATAAGAAGCTGGGATATGAGTTTAAGATGGTTTTCAGACAGTGGGATTATGTCAAATGCTAAAGGGATAAACTCATGTCCTCCTTTGTGGATAAATTCATATTCTCGCTTAGCTTCCCTCTCTACATGATCAATGGGTAGGTTGGCTTGGATTTTGACATAGATAAAGTTATACTGTACGGGTGTAAGAGTCACGTGAATAGGGCCTTTGCCCTGTAGCCTAAGGGATTGCCGTGTAGGGCCTTGAGGATTTATGTGTTCAATAACGGTTATGGATTCCATAGCAGTCACAAGGTTTGAAGCTTCGGCCCTAAAGTTAGCAATCGGTAGTGTTACTGGGTTGACTTGGGAGGATTCCATGATAAACATGAGTGGACTGGGGTAGACGAATGGAGTTGGATTACAAGCAGTTACAGTGTCACCGTGACACAAACACTACGTGACCAAACTAATCAAACTAGACCAACAGGCAGCGCATGAATACTGAAAATTTGTCTAAGTGTCTAGTGTGTGAACATTGAAAATTTATCTATATGTGAATTACAATGAATTTGGCTTTGAAACGGATGCATTTTGTGTGTTTTTGTTGAAAAAACATTGTAGAAGCACTGTAGCAGCATGAACACTATAGCAGCGTAAACACTGTAGCAACGTGAACACTGTAGCAGCGTGAGCACGTGGTTTCAACACTTGATTTGGGCAGCGTTTGAACAGGTAATGTGATCAGTGTTTTGATTAAATAGAAAATAAGTCAGGCCCTCCTTCTAGCGCCAAAAACTGTACTAACCTAAATCGTCGGCGTAAGGCTGGAAGGGAAATGGACACCAAGAGATCATCGAGCAGCCACAGTTGACCCTGCCTTTGCTTGAGGGCAAGCTAGAAAAGGGAATGAAGGTAGAGTGCCTTGGATGGTTTGCACACAAATCAACCAAGGACTTCCTCGAGCGTAAGCTACGGCTAGCATTGGGGTTATCGTAAACGGTGTAAACGGTATGTAAACGGAATGCAAACAGCAATACGAAATGTAAACAGAGTGTACTGAATTATAAATAAAGCGTAAACAGAGCTATATTGTAAACAAAGCATAAATCAAAGTAAATAATGTAAATGGGAGGCAATGAACTATATTGTATTATTTAATAAAAAGGTATGCACCGGTCAAAGCGTAGTTGCACACGTGTGGATGGTAAGTCAAACACCTAGCCCCAGGATGATGTAACGTGATGATGCAATGATGTGATGTGATGAATGTGAGAAATGCTTGGATGCCAACAGTCAGATGTGCCGAGCGCCCAAGGATTGCAAGTTTTGTACTTTCTCAGAATTGTCAATCTCTCCAATTTTTGCCTCCCTGCTTCATGTGAATTGACAAGGTATTTATAGGGTTGGGCCGGGCTCCGACACAGAATTTCTAGAATGGAATCAACGGCTAGGAGGTGAAAGGAAAGTGAATCTAGTGACATGTATCCAATGGACAGATGTGTTTGGGTTGGATGCACGCTAGCAAGAGTTGGATGTGTGTCGGTAAGCTACATTTTTGACCAGGTGCATCGCATTTTACAATTTCTGGGTTATTCAAGCCCATGAAAGTACATTTAATTTAGACTGTGAGGGCCTGACTATCCCACAAATAAAAAATTTACAATGAAATGTACAAGGGAAATTTGATCTGTCCTGCTTGAAACTTCTTTGTCCCTGAGTTTTTCTGAAATTTTCTAGAATTTTCTGGAAGTTGCTGATGCTGAGAGAATTTTCTACCATTTTCTGAAATTTTTCTGGAATTTTCTAGAAGTTGATGAATAGTGTCCACGTGATGAATAGTGTTTATGCTGTGAATAGTGTTCACACGATGAATAATGTTTACGCTGTGAATAGTGTTCACGCTGTAAATAGTGTTCACATGATGAATAGTGTTTACGCTGTGAATAGTATTTACGCTGTGAATAGTGATTTACGCATCCTTACACTATGCAACATAAGAAAATGTAGCCCCTGTAATCAACTGAAAACACCTTATTTAAGGCCCGAATTTTGAATTTTTGGAGGCTGGGAGCTGCTAGGGACCTTGGTGAAGGTCATGAGCGGTCCTTGTGCTTGATTTTGGCCTGTTTTGATTCAGTTTTGGGGTCCCAAAAGTTGGTGACGCTGATCCTTACGTTGTGCAGCGTAAGCACAGCACAAGCACATTGTACTTAGCCAAAATTGCGCTTTTTGACCTTGAAACTGATGATTCTTGACACCGAGACTTGCCGTTGTGATCTGTGAGCCCCAGGGGGACCTTACTTACTTCATGGTGGGTTGCTTGAAGCCGTTTCAAAGGCTCTGAAGTTGTCTGGAAGTGTTGCTAAAATTTTTGTGGTGTTTCACTCATGATAATCAAAAATTCCTTATTAGCATCTTTCACATTGATTACCAGAAACTCTGCTGAATAAGACCACCCATTGATAGTGGTCACTATGTCATCTATTTGTTCCAAATGAATGGCAATAGACTAATTTGCAAGCTCCAACCTAATGTGCACTCTTTCAATGGTGGTTAATTCCATGCTGGATTTGTTTTATAAGAGATCAAATTCACCCTAGAATCTGAGTCTAATAAAGCTTTGCATGGTAGATTTCTAGCTACTTGTAGATAAATCAAAGGAATTCCTAGATCAATTCTCTTCTTAGGAAGTGGCCCTACCTTAATCTAGTTTGTGACGATTTCAGTGAGCATCAAAGTCTACATCTTTGAATTCAACAATGGCCAAAGCTTGTTGGTAAGAAGAGGACCTATTTTAGGAGAAACTAGTCTTGATGAAGTTCTAATTCTACCAACCTTTTCAACACTTGTCCTAAAGAAAGGACATTTCTTTATTTAGCCCTTAGTATTGCTAGTAACATCCTCTTTTTGAATGTCACTACCCTTATAGCTTTTCTCTACTGTGATTGTAATGGCAATTCACCTTGCATAGTAGGTGGTGGCACTAGTGGTAAAGGATTTATATGTTGATTTGGAGAATTAGCTATTATTGGATGCACATATGTGTTTGGATAGATAGCTATTGGTGATACTAGATGTTGAATGAATATCCATACGAATTTGGTTGCCTGTATGGATATTGTTGGTGAGGTGCTGGCATAGCACATGATTGAGGCTATTGCCACTACTGTTAATAGTGCTCATGTGGATATGGAAAAGATCCACTAGGATAATACATTGGCTGAAGGTTCTATTAGTAGTTACCTTAACTAAATAAGGCAACTATTTAGGCATTTGTCTTTTAACAAATTTGGGATTGAGTGCATCATGACTATACAACATCCCTTGGGATGTTCATACTAACACACAATGAAACCTTTCTCATCTATGGAGCTGGTGTCTAAGCACTCATCCACTAAAGCAACTTTGCCTTTCTATCCAAATTTTATCTTTTTCCTCTTGTCTTTTCCTTTTTCAAAGGCTTACCTGGTTCTTTCCTCCACAATATTTAATGCAATTGTAAATTTCTCATCAAATGAATCCCACAATTTCTCTACTTTGGTTGTGATGTTACTTACAGATTTTTGGATAGCTAAATTTTTTTTCTGGATAGCCTAATCCAAGGTTTCCTCCTCTTGTATATCACAGACTCGTGGATCTCTCTTTCATATTGATGAATCTGTATTATTTTCTTTAGCTAATTCCCTTTTTTTAGCTCACCTTCCTCCTTTGCCACCTAGTCAATTAGTCTTTGAATGCGATGGATGGTCAAATCCCATAACCTACCTTGGGCATAAATCCTAAGAGTCTCTCTAGTTTTTCTTCATAGCCCATCTACAATGTGCCTGAGCTATTCCCTTAGTGAAAATCCATGGCCTAGCCATCTATGCAATAGTGAAGAGTATCTTTCCATTACTACATCAAGGGTCTCATGAGTCCCTTGATTCCATCTCTGGATTTTTTTCCTTAAATTAAACACTTATGAATAAGTCTGATATTTATCATTGAAGACTTCACACATGGTACTCGAGCATCTAATTAATTCAAGTTCCAATGACCTATACCAACTTTCTACCTCCTCACAAGTATTCTGGGAAATAGCTTCAACTTTTTCTAGTTACTTTTGATGTTCTATAGGGGTGCAAGCATCATGGAAAGCTTGAAGATAATGTTGTGGATCAACATTATAGCCACCTTCAAATCTTGGCATGGTGTTTATATCTAGACATTTGATTTGCCTATCCCTTACATGCTTGGTTGGTATGTGAACAACTTCTTGAATGTTTATCATGCTTTGGTTGCCATGAGGGGTTCATCATCGTGGTTGCGTTCGTATGCTTTATTATAGTGGTGACCCCTTCTGTGCTCATACCTTTATTGATCCTCTCTTTGATCCCTTTATCTCCTTCATTCATGTTCTTCATTTGGCTTAGCCCAGAGTGAGGTTTTCGTTGTCTTCCCACCTAAACTAGTATTTTCTTTATCATGTATGATTTAGTCCAGAGTGAGGTGTATGATGTGATCCTAACTAGTGCTACTCCTAGAGGCAATGGAAAGTAACTTGGTTTTAACTAAGAGGGAAAGGGTGAAGAGAGTCTAAGCTAGCCTAAGTGTGATGAGCAATTGTCCCTTAATCATCCGTACACATCTTGGACCTCGTGTACTACCACTAGGATTACTAAGCACATGTCCTAGGTACACTACTGGGATACCAAGTAGTCACCCTTAAATGCTTGTGATTAAGTTGTACTCATTTTGCATTTACTAATAGGGATAGGAGAGGAAGGTAAAGATATATTAATTAAGAAATCAATGAATAATAATTAATTAATTAAACTAAGTGAATGTTACAATGATGAAGTAATATCGATCTTTATTTCTGGTCATGTGTGTTTCCAAGTACGTCACACTCGAATAAAGGTGTCGTACAATTACAATCATCACACTGCAGGCATGCACTGGGAGAAAGGATTGAGAAGAACTAAAAATGAAAACTAACTTCTAATTAAACTACTGAAAAAAAGATCCTACTCTAATACTAACTGACTCTTACTTTCCCATGTGTCCCATTGTGTATTTATAGGCTCACACGGGAACTATGATATCACGTATCTAATATCACTTGTCAGGCCACGATATCGCATACTTGATATCAGGGGTCTGATATCGAGACTCATTAGACTTGATATCTTGAACCCAATATCAAGGGTCTGATAACAAAGGTCCGATATCAGCACCTGACAAACCATGATTCATGATACCCCCCGGACTGAATAACAACTTTTCCTCGAGTCAAATAAAGTGAGCAACAAGTTCAATTGATTACACAGTGGATAGGTATCGGATTATTGACTAACTAGAAATTTATTCATGTTGTAGTGGAGAGTTGAATACAACAAAATTGGGACATGGGTACAAAATTACAAAATTTATTGGAACTCATGTGGTTCCTAGTGGTGGTGGCTCCTCCATGGGTCTCTTCCCCTTGTCTTGTGCTCATGGCTTTGAGATTGATACTGTTGAAGAAGCACCTGACGTTCCTCCTTTTCTATTCAAGGATTATGAGTCATCCATGATGATGTTCCAATGTTTGATGGAATCAGCACTTTTCATGGACATGACAACTGCGGGAACAATTGATTGGCCTTGACATGCCATGTCATAAATAGTCATCATTCCTCTTCATAGGCTTGGACCCTAACCTCTCCACCTTTTTCTTGGCTAGATTTTGTAGTGACAAGAGGTCCTTGATGGATGCTGAATGATTGTGCCTCCTGCTCTACATGTTCTGCATAAGGTCCTTGGTCTCTGCCTCCCCCTGGGCATTCAGTTGCACCTTGAGGAGGTTCTCCTTATTGTCCTCTTTTAGGGGCCATCTATAATCACACAAAGATCAATTATTAATAAGTTATTGAAAGAAGTTTAATTATTTTATACCTTACTCATTGCCTTTAATAAATGTTAAATTCTTTGCTTAGTGTGATTTTAGAGTTAGAAGTTTAATGTTTGACCTTATTTGTTTAGGTGACACATAAAAGGACATGTAATGGTTTTGAGGAACGTTTGATAAAATGATGATAAAGGAAAGAATAGATTTGGCAATGAAGTACTCAAAGGGTATAAAATGATATGGTGGTGTGCAAAAAGTACAAATTACAAAATTCACGCAAGTGGGTCCTCCCCAAAGCAGATTCCAACCTATAACGCCCTTGCATAACCACACCTTAAAATGTCCGTAGGCACTAGAAGGGTTAAATGTAATCTACACTAATGCAACAAAACACACACATGTTGATACTACCGTGATGAGGTAGGAATTCTATGTGACACAAGACACGAGTCACCAATTCATGAACAGTGAGATGAGGCGAATTGTAGAAGCGATTACAGAGATCAGGACGTGAGGTGACTAACACAAGGCATAATGAATCTTGAGTGTCATTAACCCATCACTCCAAAATCAAGACCAAGTACATTCCTTCGATCATTAACATCGCATTATTTTATCCAATGATGGACAACCATAAGAGCATCATGACAGCAAGGTGTGTGATCACTTAGAATTTCATTCAAGGGAGGAGTGATTCAGAATTGCTTTGTGGCACTTTTTATCTTGATCTCTCTTCTCTCTCTTTTTTTTTGTTTGGTTTCTTTGGCACACTCTCTCTTCTTCTCTTTTATTTTGTTTATTTATTTTTTATTTTTTATGTGTAATCTAGAGGAGCTGCCTACCTCCAAGTCTGGGTGCATGTCTTTCCAGTAGGACTCCCTAGAATAGCATTTGTGTTGTTTTTTTTTATTAAGTGCCTTTATTACTCTTGCTCCCATTTTTCGTTAGATCTACAAGGATCTTAGCACAACTAGGTTGCATGATAACTCCTACATATGTCACCAAAGAGAATCCACAAGTTCCCTTGATGTCACACCCTGGCCATCCCTCTTAGTCCAAAATTTTTTGCTCTAGGCATAATGAGCACAAAATTACTTTAAGTTTTAATGATGTCAAGAATATCATCATACCCAGAGTAGAACCTCTTATTAATAGAATGGTTGGGTAGATGTGATGGGCTTGATGTTCAAATAATTAGTCACTCAAGAGTTGATAGCAAAGAACAACACGTCAACCAATGAGTCACATGAGTGCTTTATTCATAGATGAGATTACTCATAAAAATATAAAAAGATAAAACAATAAATTGAAAGATGAAAAACTGGAAAACAAAAAAATTGTAAAATTAAAAATTAAAAAAAAGAAAAGAAAAAGTATTTCTTAATTCTTCTTGTTAGAATGGAGGATATCCCCCATAACTAAACAATTGAGCATGGCTAGAATTAATAAATGGAAGGTTAGGATCCATGCATGTTGGAAATATTGGGACCCAGTCATATCCAACCCATTAGGTGTCTTTTGATGTGGTGGTTGGAATGTGCCCAAACTCGAGTTCACACACTTGATTAATGTTGAAATAGTGGGGCAAGTTATAAGATGTGGTTAATTAATAAGGAGTTGACCCACTATGGCACTTGTGACTGTAAGATGGTATGCAAGGATTGGTATGTCTCCCTATGTGGCTATATTCATTAGGCCCCATAGTTGTTGGAGTTTTTATCGATGGCCCTAATAAGGTAACACGAGGCATTGGATTCAAGGAGAAGGATGCACCACAGTGTTGGACTTGTGCTAAGTGTAAGGATGCAGTGGTCTCGAAACTGTGTAGTCCCTTCCTATGGTCATATCTAAAGAAATGACACTTTCGGTGTTGTGAAGGATTCCCACTGCAATTGATAATAGTAGTGCAAGTGACGTTCGTGGGTTGGTGTTGTGATGCAAAACCTTCTAGAACAACTAGTGGCAATGTAGAAGGAGGTGAAGGATGAGAATATTGAGGGTGAGGAGAAGTGTAAGGTACATGAGGTGGTGATCTTGTTGCAAAGGATGTGGGCTAATAGTACTTAGGAGAATAATAAAAATGTGGTGAGATAGAAGATGTTGACCCAAATGGGGCAATAAGATGTTGAACCTGATAAGCACTTAGGTTCGAATGATATGAAGGGTGTGATCAGTTTGAGGGTGGCCTCCTGCACGAATGGGATTTTTGCCACTGTGATTGAACACAATATTTTTGTACGAACTCTGGATGTAACATTGTTCCCCAATGCTCATGTAAATGTAACAAGATTGGACATTGACCTTTTGTGTGATCATATAGGTGATGAGTGGTGAGGTACCCATACACTCAACCATACGAATACGAGTGTTTCATGCACGATCTGGTCAAACTCCGTAGATGGACTAGTTGTGGTATCTAGATAGTTATTCTTAGGTCACAGTTCACTGTCTTCCCACCTAGACTAATATTAGCTTTGTCACGTATGGTTTAGTCCAAAGTGAGGTGTATGATGTCTTCCTATACTACTGCTACTCCTGAATACAATGGCAAATGATATTAACTAAGCTAAGAGAGAGTGTGTGAGAGGGAATCTAAGCTAGTCTAACTACAATGAGCATTTGTTCCTTGATCATCCGTACACATCGACCTCGTGCATGACTACCACTAGGATTACCAAGCGTAGATCCTAGGTACACTAATGGGTTACCAAGTAGTCACACTTAAATGCTCGTGATCAAGTCATACTCATTCCGCGTTTAACAGGATTTTAGGGTAAGAAGATATTAACTAAGAAAGTAGTAAATAAAAATTAAATAAATAATTAAACTAAGTGAATGCTGCAATGATGAAGTAATCTTCATCTTTATTTCGAGTCATGTGTGTGTCCAAGTATGTCACACTCGAATAAAGGATGTTGTACAATTACAATCACCACACTGTAGGCATACACTAGGAGGAAAGGGTTGAGAAGAATCTAAACTTAAAAGCTTACAATAAAATCTAAAGACTAAGTCCTCAAACAAGGAAAGCCACCTCTTATTTATAGAAATTGAGGTAGGTCGCGATATCGCAGCTACGATATCACGGCCGCTGCGATATCGCGGCTGCTGCGATATCACGGCTACGATATCATAGCCAGCAAATTCATGACTCATCAACAGGAAAATGTTACATTGATACGTATGATGAGCAGTTGAGTTCTTATTCTTTTCAATCCTTCTTTCTGATTTTCTAAGGGTGTTCTGTCCTACTTCTTGGTTTGTCATGGTTCTACCTCTAATAGTGTTGGCATATTCTCCACATTTTTCATGTATCCATTCTATCATCTTACTGATCTTTGTCTCAATTTCATCTAGTGATTTTAGTACCGGTAAAGATGGTTCCACCTCCTTGAGATGGGTTGATTTCTCCTTGTCATCATTATGGACCTTTGTTAAATTGAGATTTTGGTCCTGTTGAGATTTTTCAACATTCTCCCATTTAGCCATTTCTCCTTCTTCCATTGCTACTTCCTTAATAAGCTCTTGGAATTGGTGGATTCGTAGTTCGTATAGTTGACCTGGGGCATACATCCCTAGGGTTTCCCTTATTTCATTACGGAGCCCATCCATGATGTGATACATTAGCCTTTCCTCGAAGAACCCATGGCTTGGGCAGTTGTTTAACAATGCATAATATCTTTCTAAGGCCATCTCCAAGGGTTCATGTTGCCCTTGTTTCCATTCCTGGATTTGTCTCCTCAAGGCTAACGCTCTGGCATAGGTTTGATATCGTTCAGTAAAGAGTTCTACCATTATTGGCCAACTATGGATTGATTTTGGTTTTAACGATCTGTACCACACTTTTGCTTGGCCACCGATTGTCATAGGAAAGAGCTTAGGTTTTTGCCACCCTTATCAATATTATTCTAGACACAGGCATCATAGAAGGCTTGTATATGTTGTCGCGGATTTGAATCATAGCCTCCTGCAAAGTTGGGAAAGCTGTTTAAATTAAGCCTGGGTAGATGGCTTTCTTTGCAATGCCTATAGGATATTTGAATGGCCTCTTATATAGGCATTAGGCTCTTAGTGGCCAGCAAGGGTTCATCGTCACTAAGTAGGTTGTGAGTTTTTGAGTTGAGACAATGTTGTCCTTGTTCATGTTGGCATTCTCAATTTTCTTTGTGAGCTCAATTTTTAGTTCTACACTAATCCCTTCAAAGATAGCCACCCATGTCACAATCTGATGTTGCAGCAGAGGAAGAAAAAGAACTCAAAAACTTGTTCTAACTTTTGTAATTTTTTCAATCATCCCCCAACAGATTATTGTTAGTTATTGAGAAGGTCCTAGGCCTTTTGAGCCTCCTCGTTCTATGGGGTGTCCCATCCTTACTAGAGGTGTCAGATTTGGTTGACAAGAATCCTTGAGTATCATTGGGATACTCATGAACATATGGAATTCCTACATAAAGTTGAGTACTCCAAAATTTGTCTTCATCATATAATTCATTGGTTGTCCAATGAATTGCCTCACTAGTTATGGCGTTAGCATAGTCTTATGAGAGAGACATTGTTGTGAGTGGTGTGTGACTTAATTGAATTTAATTTAACTTCTTTTCTAAATGATATATCGTTAATACTTGTAACATCAATCTTGTATGATATAACTAATCTAAATAACTAACACCATCCCCGGCAATGGTGCCAATGATGACTGGCAAGGTACCCCTACACTCAGCCATACAAATATGAGCGTTCATGCACGATCTGGTCGAACTCCACAGATAGGCTAGTTGTGGTATCTAGATAGTTACATGTTGATCGCAGTTCGCTGTATTTCCACTTGGACTAGTATTTGCTCCATCACGTATGGTTTAGTCCAGAGTGAGGTGTATGATGTGGTCCTAACTAGTGCTACTCCTAGAGGCAATGGAAAGTAACTTGGTTTTAACTAAGAGGGAAAGGGTGGAGAGAGTCTAAGCTAGCCTAAGTGCAATGAGCATCTGTCCCTTAATCATCCATACACATCTTTGACCTCATGTACTACCACTGGGATTACCAAGCACATGTCCTAGGTACACTACTGGGATACCAAGTAGTCACACTTAAATGGTCGTGATTAAGTCGTACTCATTCTGCGTTTACTAACAAGGATAGGAGAGGAAGGTAAAGAGATATTAATTAAGAAAGCAATGAATAAAAATTAAATAATTAAACTAAGTGAATGCTACAATGATGAAGCAATCTCAATCTTTATTTCTGATCATGTGTGTGTCCAAGTACATCACACTCAAATAAAGGTGTCGTACAATTACAATCATCACATTAGAGGCATGCACTAGGAGAAAGGGTTGAGAAGAACTAAAAATGAAAACTTTCTAACTGAACTACTAAAAAAACAATCCTACTCTAATACTAACTAACTCTTACTTTCCCATGCATCCCATTGTGTACTTATAGGCTCACACGGGAACCACAATACCGCGTATCCAATATTGCTTGTTAGGCTGCGATATTGCATACCCGATATCGGGGGTCCGATATTAGGACTCATCAAACCTGATATCTTGTACTTGATATCAGGGGTCCGATAACAGGTGTCTGATAATAGGGGTCTGATATCAGCACCTGAAAAATCATGATTCATGAATAGGGATTAGTGTGAGCATAAGTGATTCTTGTTTGCATTAGCATCCCCCATTCTTCTTCATCAATGATTCTATCATTGCTTCTTCTTGTTTCCTTGGTAGGTTATGGTTGATCTTTGTTTGAAGCCATATTATATACTTTTTAGATGTTATGTTTAAAATGTGCTTTTCTTACAGTTATAACGTTTGACTTTATGTTTCAGATACAACAAACTTTGAGAAATCAATTACTACGCGTACATTGACTTGTCCCTAGTAATGGCACCAATGATGAGTGGTGGAGTCATCTAACATCAAACCATATGATATACAAGTGTTCACGCATAGCCCATTCGAATTCTGTAAATAAGGCAATGTGATTATGCTAGTAATTGGTTTGAGTTCGCGATCATTGTCTTCCCACATGAGCTAGTAAAATCAATGTGTATGGATTAACTCACAATGAGGTGTATGATAATTGATGTTTTATCTACCATTCTCTTAGTATTCATTGTAAGGAATGAATTAATCCTAAGCCTAAGTTTAACTAAAGTGGTAAATGAATCTAATCTAGCCTATGGTGATGCGCATCCAATTCTGACCTTTTGTTCACACCTTGGACTTCATGCAACTACTACTAGGATTACCAAGTACTTCACTATTAGGCGTACCAAGCAATAGTACTAATGGGTTACCAAGTAATTACACTTAAGCATGGGAGATCAGCCATACTCATGCTACTTAACAATAGTAAATGTAAAGTGCATAGAAAGTAAATCAATAACTAGGGAAATAGTAAACATTATACTAAGTGAAAATAGTAAACATTAGTCTAAGTAAATAATAAAGAAATCTAAGTGATACTAAAATAATCCAAAGTAATCTCAATCTTTATTTCTAGTCTTGAAATGTGTTCAAGTACATTCCACTAAAATAAAGACTCCATTCAATCACTTAACATCACACTACGAGTATACACTACTAAATGCTAAGTGCTAAAATCAAGAAAACAAATTGACAATATTTTTCTAATATTGGAATGAAACTGTTGTTGGACCATGTCCCTAAGTGTCATATTTATAGGCCTACACATATCCACGATATCGAATATCCGACATCATAGCTTATGCCTCAATATCGGGGATCCAATATTGTAGCTTTGATATTGAATGCCTGATCTCGTAGCTGGAAAAAAGTTGATTTATCATAGGTGTTCAAGCCTAAATCTTTTCTTTTAACAATATTTATTTCTAAGACATATAGTCAATTTATAGTTGTATAACTTAGCATTTCTCACCAAAATCTAACTCATAACTTATCAATCATTTTTAAGGGCTACTACCTACCTCTTGAAGTTTTCATGTTAAGACTCTTACCACTAAGCTAACACCTCATCATTAACTAGTTAAATAACTAGAAATACTTATAAAATAAATAAGTAATAAGCAAAAAAAGTTCATCATGGATAACTCTAGTAGATATTTACAATATCTTGTCATGTTGTGATCATGTTCACAAATTTGTGATTGAAGAGGAGTATGTAGTGATGACACATTTTTATGAGTTGTTCAACATGAGGAAATAGAGCCACTCATCATTCATATTTCTAAATTTAACATTCATTGATTGTATGACAATTTTTAGTAAGATATATAGAAACTAATTCCTGAAGGAGAGTGTTAAAGTATAACCAAAATGACAATGCACAATCATTAGTTTCTTAGTTTAAAAACTTGCAAAGCATTGTTAAATATCCTAACAATGATTCATGAATGGTTATAAGGCACAAAAAAAATAATTGGATCTTTTCATAAGAAATACAAACCATGAAATTCATGATCCATGAAATTGATAACCAAAAGAAGTATGTATAAGTGAACTCATGAAGAGGAAGAAAGAAGCATTAAAAAGGATCAAAAGAAGACAACAACATAAATGTGTAGAGCAATATGTAAGCCAATGTGTTAACCAATGAAGAAAAGCGATTGTAAGTTCACCTCCTTAATGAAACACCAAGACTTTTTAATTGTGAAGTCCAAGTATGAAAGATGTTAACATCAAGCTATGGAGGTGAAGGGAGAGTTTAAAGAAACCCAATCATACATAATACAACTAAACAAAAAAAAATTGTTAAAGTTTACAAAGAATTTTATAGATAAGGAAACCTATGAATAGGTGCTTAGTTGAAGTGTCATAAAGAAATAAGGTCATGTACTTTATAATCATGACTAAATGATTCCATGAAGAGGTACCACTCAAGAATCATATCCACAAAAGAAAGTTCATTATGTTCACAAGAAATCATAAATTTGTTACATGTCTCCTTATTGATCTTGGTAAATTAAAGTTATCATAAGATGTAAAACCAAACTCTGATAGATACGATAACACATCAAAATCCAATATTGATACATTTGGTTTAGGCAACTAGATGTTTCTTAGAGATCTTCAAATTAATTTAGAAAATCAAGTTCAATCATCATCATCATTACGGTAGCCTTGTCCCACCAAAATGGGCTTGGCTACATGAATTATTTTTCACTATTTGCCTCTATAAAGAGCTAGATTATTTATTTGTAGTTTTTTCAAATAATCTTAGATCATTCTTTTCATGTTTTCTTACTCTTCCTTTTGATGGTAAAAAACTCATCCCTAAGATTTGACAAGGTTTTAGAACTGGGTGCTAACCTAACACTAATCCGTCTCCTTTTGTATCTAGGCTTGTAATCGAAATTGCCAGAGTAAGAAAGTTAAGTTCAATAGTTGTGCTTTATAGCTAAATGTCCTTATCGTTGAACCTTCACAATTACTAGCTTAATTTCTTTTAGATATGAATAATGTAAAAACTTAATTATATTTAAAACTACTATCTCAACCCATTTCATTATGTAGGAACATGTAGAATAACAAAGTGATCATTCATATCTGCAAATAAAATTTTCTATAATGGCTTTCTAATGATTAATTTTGTATGATCCATAAATATATATAATGTAAACTTGTTATTTCATAATTAAAGTTACAATGAATTTAGCATGGAATAGCCTTCTTGATTTGAGTGTGAACTAGGTAAACACATAGGCCTTAAGAATGTGCTTTTTAATTGTTAATGGGGGTGTCAAACCCCAAAGAAATGAATAATAATATTTAAAAAATTTAGAGTATATCAAATCATCAAAGAGAAATTCTAAAGAAAAAGTCCAATGATTTTAGGGGTGTCTTTTTGGGTTTTCATCCTTATTACCAATCTTGAAAAACCTCCCTTTTGGGGTAGGAAAAGGATTAGGTGTTGCCCTTATTCAGAAGCACCCTCACTGGTTTTCACTTCTTACTAAATGGTTTCTTGTAAGGAGATGAAAAAACTCTTTCTAAAGAAAAAAGAATACATTAATTAGAGATAAAGAACAAATAACATCAAAAGCTAAAAGCTTTCCATCTTTAAGCCTCCAAAATAAAAAGAAATTAATCCTATAGAAAACAAATGAAATGTTCAGCTTTCTCTAGGGGCTTTAATTATTAACGTGATAATAAAATATGAGAATAAAAATCTACAATACTTGAGAATACTAACTATACCTCCCATGAAAATGTAACAATATTTCTTTCATTGTAATGATTTTATACCTTCATAAAATAAATTAAATCATTAATGATTATGGGTACTTTGTGTAATAAAAAATGTCAAACTTATTTGAATTATGAAACTAGGGAAACTTCCTTGACTTTGAGCAAAATTTAATAAGGTAAAATAAAGTACTGTGGGATAGAATTTGTGCTTGATGCTAAAATTGAAGAATATTGAAATAAATTGTTATATAGATTTCTCATAAACTTTGAAACAATATCATGAATTTAGATGAGATTGTACGTTATAAAGCAACTGAGCTTCAATTAGAGGATGAAGCTTCTTCAATTTAATTAAAAAATTCCAAAGTAACATATTTAATTGTTATCAATGACATGGTAGTTAAATTGATAATTTATATATTAGTTAAACAACAAATTGCAAGTTTATATTTGGGGTTTCAAGGTGGGAAGATAGTGTAGGGATGTTAGACCTAAAAAATAAAATGTATTATAAAGAAAACATTTAGAGTACAACCATACAGAGACATCAAAAAGAGGTAAAACCTTAGTAAAACATCAAAGAAATGGTGCAATGGTTTTGGATATGTCTTTTCAGGTTTTCATCCTTATAACCAATCTTGAAAAAATATTTCCTCTTTCAAAAGTAGGTTTTTACCTACTAAAGGCTTTTTATAAATAAATAAATATAAAAATAAAATATTCATTCAAGGTTAAATCTAAAACATGAATTGTTAAACTATGTCACCTTAAGCATATAAGGTAAGAATGTTAGCTGGAAAATCTCTATGATAACTATGTTACATCTAAATTTCCAAATTGCTTAGAAAAATAAGAGAACTAAAGCAAATTCAATGATGAAATAAAAATTCTTAAAGTTGAAGAGTATCACCATATAAAACTTCCTGCAACCTTAGCTTAAAACTATATAAATATGAGATGCACCAAGACCAAGAACATTGAGCAAGTAAACAAATAAAAAAATGGATAAATGTGTCTTCCATGTTACAAAGAGTATATCTAGGGTCACAAATATCCAAGTGGTGAGTACTAATAAGCAAATTTTGATATTTTAAATATTGTAAAAATGATATGCTTAATTTTTAAGGGAATGGAAGTTTTTGATATTTTCTAAATTTGATACTTTCATATTTACACATTGTGATTGGCATTCAATAAATAATTAAGCCTAGGCAACATATTAATATTAAAACTAAAACTTAAATTTTTTGCTTACATTCTCTAAGACCCCTTGGATTTATTGCTAATTAGGCAAACTGGTTTGTTTTTGGTTAGATGATACATGAGGAGGGTAAGTGGTTTATGTCAAAGAAATTTTATTTATGAAATATAGCTAGCATTTAGTATTGATAAATAGATCCTTCCTGCTATGCAGAGAATAATTTAAAAAACTTTTATGGAATTTTTTTTTAATTTCTAACTTAGTTTTTTACAATGAAGTCAAACTTGTGACATAGGATTACCAAGCAAGAACTAATAACAATATAAACAAGCATGAATTAGAATATAAAAACTATTAAATCTCTTATATTACCATAAAATGTGAACAAAAGCATGAAAACTTTATTATGAAGACTAGCATATCAATTGATATCCCTAGAATCATGATCAAGTGAGATAATGGAGCAGGTTTACTTCAATAATTAAATCACATTTAATGCACTAAATCCAAATATTATGTGATGAGCGGCGAGGTACCCCTATGCTCAACCATATGAATACAAGCATTACACATGATTCGGTTGAACTCCAAGGACTAAGTGCTTATGCGCCTTCACAGAACAAGGATGGGTTAGACGATCGTTGTCATCCCAAGCTTACTCATATGGCATGATTGTATGGTTAAGTAAACTTGAGGTATATGATTTTTATTCTTTTTATGTTTTATGTCCTAATGCTAAGAGAGAAGAAGTGAATTGATTGAATAACTAATTTAAATTAACTAATCACCTAGGTCCTAACACCAGCATCCGTTCCCACTTTTCGTACACATCCTGAACTAGTGCAGCACTACTAGGATTACCAAACACTAATTTTTATTGGGTTACCAAGTGTTCCACACATACTCGAAGTGGTCGTACTGAGTGTGCTTACTTGTGAACATTAACAAATCAATAAAAGCAACATTAATTAACTAATGAAAGCATTAAAAAACTATAAATAGCATTAAGGGTGAGAGATAAGCTATTCTGAATGCTGCGAGGTTTATCACAAAGTTCATCTTTATTTTCAGACACAAGTTGTGCTCAGGTACACAATGCTCGAATAAAGATCCATTTGCTTTATGACTCCTACTATGGGCACTCAAAAATAATTCTAAATTTTAGAGGGAGAAACCTCAAGATTTTTTGTAAGGGACTAAGAACTAAATTCCAAACCAAGTGCACCCGCCTCTTATTTATAGACAACGAGATAGGTCCCAATATCAAATGTCCAATATCACTTGGCAGGATCTAATATCACGGACCCGATATCGCGGCCCCGATATCATGCTCATCATACCCCCACAATTGAATGACAACTCATCCTTGAGTTCCTTACAAAATATTGGGAAGGTATGGGATTATTGACTGAATGACAACTGACAATGACATGGGATGATAGACTCAAAGTGCCCGAGGAACAGATCGACAAATATATAACAATATTGGTATTCATGCCCATTGTGGTGAACATTGTACATAGATGACATCCAGACCCTCATTCAATAGCTTGAAGAGAGAGAGAGAGAGAAAATGAGGCGCATTGTTGTTAATGTCGAAACTATGCACACCGTTGTTCATCCATAGCCACATGTCCAAACTTGTTTCTAGCATAAACGCTCCAACTCCAGTCCATCCTGAGTGCTCCCTCTTATCCCAGTCCATTGTTCGTGTAATCACCATCTACACACACAACACACTTATGGATTAGCAAGGGTAGATAAAACCTAATGCAGTTGATACCTTGCCTTGATATAAAGCACATTGGCTAGGTTGTGGGTATGGTAGATACTAGGTTAGAGGTTTATGACTGATAACTACCCAAGGTGTAGGGGTAAGATAATTATGGAATGGAAAAATTGTGATAGAGCCCCCACGACTAAGAGCGAACCTCTAGTAGCAATAAGGTGGAAATCTTTAAAGAACAATAAGGATAAGAGAAATAACAATCGTGAAGCCAATAAAAGAAAAGCAAAAACAAATGTCATTGATGGGGTGAATGAGAAATAGTTGATTGTGAGAAACGTTGAAGGGAAAGAGCTTAATAATTGCACCAAAAAGGAATGCCAGTGGGTCCTCCCCAAAGCAAGCTCATGCCCTGAATGCCTTGACAAACCTACAAACCAAAGAGTTTGTAGGCTCTCAAAATAACATATGGAAAAAAAGGTTAATAATTTACCCACAAGAGTTTTACCGAAGACTAACAATGCGTCAACCAAGATATAGACTCATCATAAAACTGGCAATGAGGTGGAATGTGGAAAGAAATACAGAAAGAGAGGAGAGAATGGGATGGAGTCCCAAAATTAAGGTGGTGTAAAGTCCCTTGTGTAGTATGTGGTTAAGGTGAATTAATAAATTCTATCCAAATCCAGTGACCTCGCATCAACACACTTGACCAACTCATCCTCCCGAAGTAACAAGGATGTGTCCACAGAGCCACCACCATCCCAATAAGAGAAGAAGCAGGAAGTGAGAAAGGGCCTTAGAGGGAACCTTTAGTCATGGGTAACATGCCTTTCCAGTGCCATAACTAGTGCTTGTAGCCCATGTTTCTTTATTATGTCTAAAGGGTGTGCTTTGAATTCTCACCAATTTTTTTTTTGAATGTGAGAACCACATCATGCAAAGACTTATTTAATTTAGTCAATTCCCTGATATTTCATCAAGAGCAGGATGGCGAAAAACCTATGAAAAACATCCAAGTACCCGAGAGAATAGCTAGCACAAATGCATTGAATCCCCTTGAGGTCACACCCTTTTCCATCCATTTGAATTTTTCCTTGGTTCAAAGAGTACTAAGGCACCAATTCATTAATAAGTTTTCTTAGAAAAGGGACAACACATTTCCAAAACAAGGGAGACGATAGAGTTGCATGGATAATTGGGTGATGTGGACTCATTGCTTGTTTTATCAAAAGAAACCATATCTTAGCATCAACATTGAAAGTCAAAGGTAAAAACCAAAAATTAGCAATCAACACTTATTATAATACAACCCACCATCATGAGCACTTATTATGTGATGAATAAGAATAAATCAAACAAAGAAACAGTATAAATGTTAACGATGGTGTAAAATAAAAATAAGTAAAGATGAACAATGTGTAAAACAAAAAAGACAAAGGAACTAAGGGTTTAGAATGGTTAGCATTGGTGGCCATCTCCCCCATGACTGAATTAGAAGGAGGAGATCCAAAATAATGAGCAAGGTTGTCCACCAACAAAGGTAATATTAGTACTGGTTGTTTTAGACTCATGGAAGGGTTTGTTTTATTGGATGTTGACCAATAACTTCTTATTCGAGCTTTCAGGTTTGTAGATCATCATGGCCTCTGAAGGAAAAGTTTCATGAATGATATAAGGTCCTACCCACAACATTTGAAATTTAGTTTTTTGTGGTACATGTGTGGAATTCCAATAAAGAACCTTATCTCCCGGTTGGTATTTGACTTTCCTAATTCTTAAGTCATGATGTTATTTGTTAAAGGTCTTATGCAGTTCATTGGATAACAAGGCAGCTAGTCAATTCTCATATAGTAAGTTAAGGTTCATTAACCATTCTTTATATGTTAGATTGAGGTCAAGGTTAAGGTCACATGTTGTGGATAGTGTATGGAGCTCTACTTGAATAGGAAGCGTCAAAATTTTACCGCACACTAACTCATAGGGAGAGTAGCCTATAGGGAGTTTCCATGTGGAGCAGTATGCCCAGAGAGCATCATTCAGTTTAGTGCTCCAGTCTTGCCTATACTTGCTAATGGTTTGTGTCAATATTTTTGTGATCTCCTTATTGGTGACCTCAGCTTGACCATTCGCTTGAGGATGATATGGTGTAGTCAATCTATGCTCAACTCCTAACCGTTGCATCAACTTTCAAAAATTCACACCTATAAAATGTGTACCATTATCAGAAATAAGTGCACGAGGCACGCCAAACCTATTTACGACTTGTTGTTGAAAAAATCGTGCAACAGTAGATGATGTGTAGTCCATAACGACAGCTACTTCTGCCCATTTTGTAAAATAGTTAATAGCAACAACAATGTAGGCCTTTCCATTGGACATTGGTGTAATAGGCCTCATAAAATCAATACCCCATATGTCGAAGGGTTCTAAAGGTTGAATCCATTATTGTGGGTCCTTCATTCTAGCAGTCATTCCCCCATCACATTGGCAGCGCTCACAAGATTGGACAAAATGATGAGCATCCTGGAACAATGTAGGCCAATAATATCCTATAAGTAAGATTTTTATGGTTATTTGTCTCCCTGTGTAATGACCCCCACAAGGGCCCTCATGAGCATCTTAAAGAACTCACAATTGATCTACATTGGGAACACACCATTGGACCAAGCCATCGGAACACACCTTATAAAGGTGCTCGTTGATTTCCATGAAATATTTGGCTCAATGAAGAAACTATTATTTCTTCTTAATGTCAAGTTCTTCTAGTATTTTTTGTGTGAAAAGATAGATAAGAATGCTACTATAATAATTTTTAATTATGGTTAATTGATTATTTATCACACCTGCAAAGAGGAGTTTATCAGGGAAATGATCAGAAATTGGATATGCATCCTTTTTTTTGTTGCACCACAACCGAGATAAATGATCAACAACAACATTCTCGGTGCCTTTATGATTGATCATCGTAAGATCGAACTCTTATAAGATCATGAGCCATCATATGATGTGAGAGCTCACCATTGGTTTATTCATTAGGAACCAAATTGCACTATGATCCCTATGTACAAATATCTTATAGCCTAATACATAGTGCCTAAATTTCTCTAGTGCAAACACCAAAGTCATTAACTCTTTTTCAGTTGTGATGTAATTGAGTTGTGCACCAGCAATACTTCGACTTGCACAGTGGATGTAATAGGGTCATTTTTGGTCATCTAACTATGTAAGTATAGCTCCTAAGGCAAATTTGGACGTGTCAGTCATTATGTGGAACGATTTGGACTAGTCAAGAGCTTGTAGAATACGTGTTTCTACAAGCTTTTGTTTTAAGGTTTGGAAGGCTAGCTCACATTCCTTGGTCCATTCAAAACATATGTCCTTCTTCATTAGTTCTACCAAAGGTTTCGCAATCCTTGAAAAGTTCTTAATGAAGCATCTATAATAGCCAGTATGTCCAAGGAATGATCAGATGTCTTTTATAGTTTCAAGTTTCCAAGTGATTCCTTAGATGACCTTAATCTTTTCAGGATCTACTTCTATCCCTGTTTGTGAAATCTTGTGCCCTAATACCACGCCTCCTTGGACCATTAAATGGATTTTTTGCCAATTGAGCCTTAAGTTGATTTCTACACATCGTTTCAGTACTTGCTTTAATTAGTCCAATGCTTGTTCAAAGTCCACTCCATAGGTGGAGAAATTATCCATAAAGACCTTTACACCATTTCCTATTTGCTACTGAAAGATACTTAGAACCAAACGTTGAAATGTTGCTGAGGCATTGCACAAGCCAAACAGCATCTGCTTATATGCAAATGTCCCCCAAGGACTTGTGAACATAGTCTTGGCTTAGTCTTCTGGTGCTATTTGAATTTCATTATATCCACTATAACCATCCAAAAAACTATAGTAGCAATGCCCTATAATGGTATCTAAGACTTGGTCGGTGAATGGTAATGGGAAGTGGTCTTTAAGTGTTGCCATGTTTAGTAGCCTAAATTCTATACACACCCTCCATTTACCTCCCTTTTTGGGCACAATGACTAACAAACTAACCCATTCACTATCAGTAATGGGATAGATGAACCCAACTTTTAGAAGTTACTCAATTTCTTCTTTAACCACTTGCTTAAGCTTTGGGTTCAGTCGTCTCTACAGTTGTCGTTGAGATTTCATGGAGGGGTCAGTGTAAATTCTATGTTGGCATATCCTAGGATCTATTTTGGTTAATTCGAGGTATGAACAACTAAAGGCTTTTGACCATTTGTTTACCATTTTCAATAGTCTTTCTTTTAGCTGAGGAGCGAGCTTAGTGTTAATGATTACCAATTTTTGATTTTTGAGAAATGTATACTCCATACCGGTGGGCAATGGTTTTAACTCAAGGGGCTTTTTCTTAAACTCATCAAAGATTTCCTACTTCCCCCAATTGATATTTTCGATGTCAAGACATGGAAGTTGGCAATGGACTTACTCTAATGTATCTATGCTATCAATGTACGTGTAAGTCAAGCTCTCAGTTCGTTCCATGCATATAGTTGAATTGTTCTCTTGGTTAGCTATCAACCACTAGGTGGCTTCCTATCTTGTGGCTACTACATACAGGCATCTTTGTATGTTAGTTATTGGTGCACACTGGTTGCATGTAGGCAACGTTAAACGTTGTACCAACCAAGACTTCTGCACGCAATTACACCTTGTGTCACTGTATACAATGCATGGAACTTTCTTCTTCTCGATCTTTCCAAATGTATTTTTCTTTGATATTGCTAAGGAAAGATCACGTATTCCTATGTGTGCATTAATTATGCTTATCCATGCTCTTTCCATTATGATTGGGAAGTCCCCCTTACAGTTGTTGACTTGAATCACTAGGAAATCGGCTAGATACAACCACCCACAAACAGTGGTGATAATGTCCCCCACTAGTCCTAATGGGACAGTGATGGACTGGTTGGCCAACTCTAAACGTATGTTACTCTTTTTTAGTGGAGTCAAGTTCCAGGCTTTGTACATTTCTTGAGAGATTAAGTTAACACAAGAACCTGAATCCAAAAGAGCTTTGCAAGGTTCATTCCTAGCAAATTGCAAATATATAAGAGGACTTCTAGGATCAGAGAATTTCCTAAGAAGATGGCTAGCTTTAATCCAATTGGTAATCGCATAAGTCAACATGACCATGTGCGTTAATGCAGTCTTTGATTCGAAGGAAGCTCTGAAGATTTGAATGGTGGTGGGGCATTTGGAGAATTTGTCACTTGTGGTTGCAAGTACTTAGTTGGACAGTTGCTTCTAAAGAAAGATCTCTTCTTTATGTGGTTGTCTGAACCAACAGTAGGTTGAGGGTTAATAGCCCTTGTAGCATTACGTTGCTGCTACTGGGTAGGGAGCTCACCCTGCATAGCTGGAGCAGCTGGTAATGGAGCTAAGGGTGGAAGAGGTGCAGTTAGATGAGAAGGATAGTATGTTTGTGGAACCTATCCTTTAGGAGAAGGAGTTCTATAGTACTTGTGGGTTTGGTAGTGAGATTAAGGAGTAACACGACTAGTCGAGTCACGTGGAGAGATTGGTTGCTACACGTAGTATCCATACGGGTTAGGTTAATGGTAAGGGTACTGTTCACGTGGTGGTGGCATTCCCCATGATTGTGGGTGTTGCCACTATTGATTCTATTCATTTGGTTATGGTGGAGTTCCACTTGGATAATACATCAAGGGTTGGTGGAACTATATTGGGCTAACTTGAGGATAAGGTAACCTTCGGGGTGGTTCTTGTCTGTTTAATCATGGGTTTAGTGTGTACACCCCAGACTCCTGCAGATGTGAGATTACTGGGCAACATCCCTTAGGATGGTCATATTGACATATCTCACATTCACCATCATTGTCTGTATTTGAATCCATAACCTCTTCAAAAATGGTAGCCTTGCCCTTACCTTTGTTATGTGCATATTTAGTTTCTTTCTTTTTTCTCCTTTTTCGGTTACTACCTGGTTCCCTAGACTCCTCTACTATTTTGAGAACGGTTTGAAATTTATTATCTAGGGAGTCCCACATTTGGTCCACCTTTGTTGATACTTCTGATGCAAGTTTTTGAATGGAAAAAGTTTTCCTATTCGCCATCTCTTCAAGTGGTGACTCTTCTTCATCCTCACAAAATCTAACTTCCTTCTTTCAAAGGGAAGGATCTCTATTGTATTCCTCTACACTCTATCTTTTCCTTAACTTTTCTTCCTTCTTGGCAACTTGCTCCAACAATATTTGTACTTGATGGGCTATAAGCTCAGATAGTCTTCCTTAGGCATAAGTCCCAAGGGTTCTTCGTGTTTCATGCCTAAGTCCATCTATGATATGGCATAGTTGTTCCTTCTACGAGTAACCATAGCCAAGGAAACGATGTAATAATGCATAATATCAGCCCATGGCAGCATCCAAGGGTTCATGTCCTCCTTGTTTTCATCCTTGGATTTGCTTTCGCAGGTTGGACACTCGAGAGTACGTTTGATACTTTTCATTGAATAGTTCTAACATGGTACTCCATCGGTGAATGGATTTTGATTCTAAGGACTAGTACTAGCATTCTGCTTCCTTAATCAATGTCCGTGCAAGCAACTTGAGTTTTTTCCACCCGTTTTCTATATTTTACAAGGCACATGCATCATGAAATGCTTGCAAATGATTTTGAGCATCAGTGTTGTATCCCCCTTCAAATCATATGATATTGTTCATGTCCAATCTTTTGACCCTACTATCTTTTTGGTACCTTGTTGGGATTCTAACAACCTCAGTTATATCTAACATACTTCAGGTAGCGAGTAGGGGTTCATCATGATTGTGTTCTCTATGGTGTCTATGATGCTTATACTATTCCCTACTCTTCCTCCTTTCATGGTATGTTTCTCTAGAATGCCCTTGTCCCCTTTCTCGACTATTTTGTCTATTATTCTTATTTCACCTACCATTATCCTCAAGATCAATCCCTTTGCGACTGTGTTTCGATCCTGAAGGAGAGGGGGAAGAAGATGATGAAGGTGAAGAGGAAAGAGAACCATCACCATGATGGTGCCTACTACCTTGTCTTCGGTGGTCGCATCCTTGATTGCGATTATGATCAAAATGTTCATCTTTTTCATGTGTTTGTGTTCCTTTTTCAGATCCTTTGTGTCCGTCGATACCAGAATCCGAGTTACAAATAGTTGAGTGAAGATTCTGATACACAACCCCTTGATCGAAGTCAATGGGAGGAACATCATTTTGTGGAAGACATCCTGAGGTAGGTTCACCACCCTCATTTTCACTTAGGACATACAAGATGTCCTGAGACCACTTTCCCTTCATAGATTTATGATGTCTCTCCTGTTGTAAGTCCCTTTGACGTTGTGCCTCTGTGGGTTGATACTCTCTCAAGTCCTGTTCATGCACAACATACTTTGGCTATAAGTGCTGCATACCAATTCGTGTGAGAGCACGAAGAAGCATGCTTGGGATTGAATGATCAGGAGTTAAAACTATGTTACCTTCTAAATCACACCAATGCATTTCTTCATCCTAGTGGAGGATAAAGGTAAAGTTTGGTATATACTCATCAGAATGAATATATACCACACGAAACTATTAGGGCACTGGCGAGTCATCATGTGTACTGTGCCTCTGATTATTCATTGTGTCAAACCTAGGTGGTGAAACACTCTTGTAAGAAGAAGGAGACATGATTAATTCTTCAATGTGCAATACTCTTCTCTTTTGATGATTTTAAAATAACTACCCCTAGGGTTCATTCCAATGATGAGAAGATTCCTAAGTTCTACTTAGCGCATAAACAACAAAGTCCTCAAAAACGGCACCAATGATCAGCGATGAGGTACCCCTACGCTCAACCATATGAATACAAGCATTATGTGTGATCTGGTTGAACTCCAAGGACTAAGTGCTTATGTTCCTTCATAGAAAAAGGATGGGTTAGATGATCGTTTTCTTCCCAAGCTTACTCATATGGAACAATTGTATGGTTAACTAAACTTGAGGTATATAATTTTTATGCTTTTTATGTTTTATGTCCTGGTGATAAGAGGGAAGAAGTGAATTGATTGAATAACTAATTTAAATTAACTAATCACCTAGGTCCTAACTAGTCCTAACACCAGCATCCGTTCCCACTGTCCATACACATCCTAAACCAGTGCAACACTACTGGGATTACCAAACGCTAATCGTTACTAGGTTACCAAGTGTTCCACGCATGCTCGAAGTGGTCATACTGAGTGTGCTTACTTGTGAAAATTAATGAATCAATAAAAGCAACATTACTTAACTAATGAAAGCATTAAAAAATTGTAAATAACATTAAGGGTGAGAGATAACTATTCTGAATGCTGCAAGGTTTATCACAAAGTTCATCTTTATTTCCGAACACAAGGTGTGCTCAGGTACACAATGCTCGAATAAAGATCTGTTCACTTTATGACTCCTACTGCAGGCACACAAAAATAATTCTAACTCTGAGAGGGAGAAACTGTAAGAGTTTACATAAGGGACTAAGAACTAACTACCAAACCAAGTGCGCCCGTCTCTTATTTATAGGCAACGAGATAGGTCCTGATATCAGATGTCCAATATCGCTTGGCAGGATCTGATATCGCGGACCTGATATCACGGTCGCGATATCATGCCCCCAATATCATGACTCATCATTATGTAAAGATAAAAATTTATACTAGAACACAAGAAAACTAGCTATCTTTAATTAATTTATTGGAAGATTACAATAGGGTTCACACAACCCATAAGCATCCAAAACCTATCACATTCAAATGATATTGCAAAGCATGAGGCTCTACAACCACACAATGGTTATTCTCAATGCAAGACACAACTAATAAAAATCACTCTCACAACCCAAGATTGAGATCTCAACTCACAAGTCAGATAAAAGACAATAGAACACATAGACTAACACACCACAAGCTAATCTTGGAGCTACAATCACCAATTGCACTCACCCAATGTGCTCACCCAGTCTCTCTTACTTAGCTCTCCACTCTCAAGAGCATTTTCTCTTCCTTGTTCTTTATTAACAATGATGAATACATTAATATCTATGTGAAACTAAGAGACAAGAATCATAAAAACCTTTCCTCAACTCATCTTGAGGTTTTCCAAATGTTTACCAAGTCCTCTCACATTCTCCCTAGCTATTTTAATCTTTTTTAATCACGTTCTAGCCATTTCTTAAATGGGGATGGCTATTTTCGCAAGTTTCCTTGTCCATCTAAGTTGTCTCTAGCTTGTTGGGATGTCTCTTGTGAAAACCCAACTCTGGGTTGGGATGTCCATTATTTTTTTGGAACATCACATCTGGTCCTGAGATGCCCCAAATTTTGATGGGATGTCCCACCAAAGATGTCATTTGCACAATTGAAATGTCTCAACTGGGATGTTCCACCTACAAGACCCAAACACAAAAATGCCTATTTTGATGTCTAAAATCTTCAAACACCTCCAAACAAGTCCCCATAGATCGTGAAATTTTCTAGAATCATAAAAATGAGTTTAAAACACCCCAAAACATACCAAAACATCTAGGAGTCATCGTCAATAAAAATTAACATAAGAAGACACACAAAAACAAGACACACTTGTTTAGGCCTTCTTCAAGCCTGAAACCTACAAAAAAAACTTGTAGGACAAGCACAAAAGAATCGGAAGAGGCGTTTCTACACCAAATTATTACATTCTAAATATCACTAGACCTAGATTAATATCATCCCATGCACAATGCTTAAAATCCTTTAAATTTGAACATATTAAATGATGCTACTTATATTAATCAAGATCGATATAATATTGATCCTAATTGCTTTGATCATTGTTGTGCAATTGATAGATACCAATGTCATTATTCTTTATCAATTCACATCATCCAAAGACTAAGAAAATCGATATGCCTAGGGTTGATTTTAAATATATTATGGTTAGTAGCCAAAAATTAATGCAAATTGATAAGTGTAGAAACTAATTTTTTAATTTGCCCAATCCTAATGAATTTAGATCCATTTTTATCTTTATTTGTAATGAATCTATACATCTTTGAATGTAGAACACAAATCTAATAGAGAATGAATGATTTAAATCATATTTGAGAAAAATGAATAGAAAATGTGGAGAAACTTGATCTTCACCATGAAATGATAATTGAAATTCTTGAAATGAATTTCTTACTAAATGAATTATAAAATGAAATTTTAATCTTCATAATGTCTAAGATTTAAATTGCATTGATTGAAATCTTCATGAATATAATGAAAATGAATCAAATCATGATCAATGCATCAAAATATGACTTAAAATAAAATGCAATAAGATCAAATGTGATCAATCTTCTTCATCTTCCTTTAAAAACTTTGATTATCTTTGTCAAATTATGAGATGTAAGATTTAGGATTAATGTCCGGATTGTGAATTATGGAATTGTGAGATGATTGTGAGAGGATTTGTGAAGAATTATGAAAAATTTTCAATTTGAAATTAATATGATGTGTGTTTTAATGTGAGAGAAGCTTGAATGTTTCATTAATCATGAAATGAGGGCTATAGGTTTGAAATTACTTAGGAAGTTTTAAAAATTTATTAATGAAATTGCCAAACTTCTTAAGCAACTTCAATGTTACAATGAAGAAAATCTTCATATGGATTAAGACTAAAGAGATGAGAAAGAACAAAATTACAACACTCATGACTACTCACTCAACACTCACTCACTCTTCCTTACTTGTCTCTACACTCTTACTTGATTTGAAGGCTTTTAACCTCTATTTCTACTAAGGGAAAGAGGATTGGCCCCTTCTTCATGTGAATTTTATCCCCTTCTCATTGTAATTTTTTCCATATATTTTACTTTTATGAATAGAACTTAATTGTATCCAATTCTCATTCTAATAGGACAAGCACACTTAATAATGAAATTTTTATCTTGGATACTATCAACCTATCAATTTAACTAGTTGATTTCTAACCTTTTGAATCCTAGTGCACAACTTTGATTTCTAAGCTTTTGAACTTGAAACATGAAAATGACAATAACGACAAAATTAGGCACTATGCCAAAAGTTGACAAAAACTAATGAAAAATTAGGAGATCATTATTTGAGTCTTGAATAATTAAATTTTTATCCAAAGAATGTAAAAGTTCAAAAAAATAAACTTTTTAGAGGTATTAATGTCATAGAGAATATGGCACTAAGTAATCCACTAATTATACCTACAAAAAGATGAGAGATAAGTAATCCCAAGCTAATAGCATGTACTACAATGATGTGAATGCTTAATAGTACATGGTTCATTATTAATGAAAAGCCACTAAGAAGATAACTTATTAAGCACTAAAGAACGAATTGTAAAATTGTTAAAGTTTCAAGAATCATTAATAAAATGCCAAGCCTTCCAAATGTTTTTTATGGTAGTAGAGTCTTATAACTTTAAGAAAAATCCTATTTTAAAAAATGAATATTTTTTCTATAATCACTACTTCTAGGCTTATCCATTTGGACGCACTTACAAAAAAGAATCAAGGATCTATAATAGTTAAGCACTTTACTACCCACTTTGCACATATGACAATATCTTACTTATAACAATTATTATAGCTATGACAAGTTTAAATTATGAATAATACATTATTATATCTATGTAATGATAATTATTTTTAAAATAATGAGGTGTTAGGGTAGTGTTAAGACTCTTGATTTAAAAACTTCAAGTTATAGATTCAATTCTAGTGAATAATATTGGTACATCTCAACTTCAAGTTAAACATAGTAAACATTGTTAAATAAAAGTTTTGAGTTCCAACAACCTCACCCAATCTAATTCCAATAAGTATATTTTGAAGATACTACAATTGGATGACTTTATGCTTGGGTCTAACGGAAATCATGTATTGGATCAAGATACAATTTTTTTCATCCATAAGAATGTGGTAGATTTAAAGTTTTAAAATTACATTATTTGAATATGACTCTTTTAGAAACATTGGCTTGGAGAATACTGAATGAAATGTCATATGGGTTAAAGTAGTAAAGGAGAAATATTTAAACCATAAAGAAAATTTTCTACAAGGATTACATATTATTGGTTATTTTGCGACATGAGTAGGACTAAAAAAGTATGTGCATGGATGAGAAATCATTAAATGAAATCTCAAGACAATCAAGATTGGTTATTGAAAAACAAACATTTTTACAAAGTGCTAGAGGTTTATAATAATTTATGCATCGGCCAAGTAGATAAAGAAGCTATTCTTTCAAAAAAAAAGGGGATCAAATGGGTAAAGTTCATGTTTTTTACTTAATTTGTTTAAGTAACAATGGATGATAATTAATAAATGTTGTTTCTATAAGAATGCAAATTGATGAATCATGGATTGGTTGCATTGACTAGGCTCCATCGACTAAGCCTCATTGATGCATGATTTGATGTGTTGATCTGGCCTCGTCAATGTGGTGTCTATTTTCGCCTATAAATATGCACTCATCCACGGTGTTTATGGCATGTCTTGTCATAGTTGTAGTGGAGCTCTTGCAGTTTGGTCACTTAGAAGTTAGAATATTTTTCTAAGTGCCCGCAGTAAAAGTCAAGAGTATATGGATCTTTATTCAAGCATTATTATCCCTAAGCACAGTAGTATGTGCAACAATAAAGATGAGCTTTTTGATAAACCTTGTAGCACTTGGAAATAGATTAATTATATTTATGCATTTAATGTTTTATGTAATTTCCTTTAATGCTTTAAGTAATTAAATAATTAATTAGGCTAAACTAAGCTAGATTAAGTAGTGATTAATTAAGTAAATAAGTATGACCACTTCAAGCATACGCTTAGCGCTTGGTAATCCCAGTAACACTTAACATTTGGTAACGCAGTAGCACTAAATGTGTTCAAGATGTGTACAGTAAGTGGGAATGAATGCTTCTGTTAGGATTAGTTAGGTGTAGTTAAATTATATTAGCAATTGAATTACTTCATTCCTTCCATCCTCTGTTTTAAGCACCCAAAACATAAAACATAAAAATAATAAAAATCATATGCCTCGATTAAACTTAACCATACCTTTGCATATCACAAGTATAATTGGGAAGACAATGAATGACTGTTAGGACAAGTTTACTTCCTAGAGACTAGTGTATCAAAAGACAAAGAGTCCACGAAAATCGAATCACACATGAACACTTAGTAATTCATATGGTTGAGCATAGGGGTACTCGTCGCTCATCACAAATAAAGGTAGTAATTAAAATTTTTTGCATTTGTCTATCCTCCTATTATCCATATTTGGAATAGAGTTTGAAATGCCACAAATTAGCATTTTATTATGCCAAAATCTATCTTTGCAAGATCTTGTTTTGACTTAAATTGGTAAAAATACAACTACTAATAAAATGTAGAGTACTTTGCTAACACATGTTAGATTTTGTGTGTTTATCTCTAGGACAACTTTAATTATATTAGGAATATTTGAGTTATCAGAAAACTTAATATGTAACTTGCTTTTAAATAATCCATCAATATATTTCTCATAATATTATTGTTTACATTTTTTAGTCATTCTTGATGTCTTTTGATTTTGTTACGAATCTCTTCTTCATAACATGTCTTTCTTATTCTTCATGGCTACTTCCTTACAATGCTTACCTTTGCCTATTTCTTTTGATAGGTTTGATGAAAAGTTTCCTAGTTGGTCATTCTTACATGAGTTGTGCCTTCCTAAGTTCCTTAGTAATCCACAACTTGACCAATTATAGACTACTACCTCAATCATAGTTTGTCCCTTTTTCATATTCATCTTCTATGATTCCATCATAATCTTCCAAGTGGTCTTCTCTTTCTCTTTAATAACTTGAACCAAATTATAAATGGCTTACTTTTGGATCTTCTTGTCCTATTTAGGAAACTAGATTCTTCTTCCTTTCTTTCTCTTAAAAATTATTTATTAATCTTTTGGTTCTTATATTGTCATTATGAATCTATCAATCGTAATGACTCCTCTTGTTCTTCTTTACTTCTTACTACTAACTACATCTCTTACTTAGGATACATGACTTGCATTTCTCATTGTTCTTATTTTTATCCTTTTCTATGCAATGCTTCATCTAGTATATGCTATTATGGTTCATTTTTTTTTTTTTTTTTGCCCATACTATCTTCTTTTCTTATTATATACTCCTTATCACTTATTCTTCTTTTTCTCTACTTCATCTCCTTCATAACCTAATCTTGGTTGCTAATGTTCCATGGGTATGGTTGTAATGGTTTACACAATATGTCACATCCTTTTGGTATGACTTGTTTAAAAAAGATTACAAACATCCTTGGATTATTATGAAACTGATGATTGTACATTCTATTACGATTATACTTTAACACTCCCCTTCAAGCATTAGTTTCATAACATTATTTGTTATTTCTAATGTAGTTAATGAGTGTTATTGGTAATTACAATTCGTACAACACTTCATGGTGGTCATTCATAAAGCATTATATTTTTTTAAGAATTAATAAAATTACTCCACTTCACTCACAAATTCCTACAAGTAACAAACACATAGCACATATTGGACATAGGAACCACTTGCTTCGTTAATTTTAAAATTAAAAAATGCATATTATGGAGTACCAATTTGTGGGATGGATAGAATGGACTTTATTTCTATGATAAGAGATGATTCAAAGATAAATAGAAGTTCTTTAATCAGAAGTGATACTTTGGGATCAACAAGAAGAATAGCAGTGGGATCAGATATCAATTCAATAACAAAAGAAGAAGGATACACTTTTGCTTTAGATACATCATGAGAGGGATCCAAGGATGAAGATCCTTATTGTTGCTATTTTATCAAAATTTTGAGTGCTTCTATCTCTCTTCCTAGCCCCTCTAGGTTTTACTAACAAGCTTTTAGTTCTTCTATCTTATAGCTTAACTATTGTTTGTATGAGTTTGTCATGGAATTTGCAACATGCATTCTTTGATTTGTTTCTTGAATATTAACTTGAAGTATCTCATGTTCTAATACTACATCTTAATTTGTTATGCAAAGCTCTTTAACTTCTTGCTTCAACTTACAAGTTTTTTCCTTTAATTCTTCTTTCTCTTGTAAGTGTTGTTCTTTAATCTTCATAGTTTATTTTTCCATCTTCTATGTAGTTAGAGGTATCTAGCTCGTTCCTTGATCCAGTAATTGCAATTTAGGCTTAATATACACTTTGTATTCTATCACTATCTAAGAAAACTTCTAAAAATCTAATTTAATCTTTTCATATTTACTAATCTGAGTTTTTAGAATAGTTTCCCATTCTTCTTTCACCTTCTCTATTAATGACAAATTATTGACAACTACAAAAATCTAAGCATCTTTGTTGTCTACAACATTCTTGAATGCTACATAATGATCATTAATTCAACATAAGTATAGAGTGTAGCTCTCACAATTTTATGATTATTCAATATATTTTGTTGCCAAATGTCCAACCAATATTGCAGCATCTATATCCTTACTCTAGTCTTCAATTAATTGTTCTCAAATTTCTTATTCCTATTCCATTCATTCAAATAATAAATTCATATGTATGGTAAATAATTTTGTGCTTCTAACAACTTGTAAATACTAGTAGTCCTTGCATCAACATAGGCCCTGAGACTCTAAGATGCTTTAGTCATATTAATCAATTTTTTATGTCTGGCTAATGCAGTCACATCTAGAATTAAAATGCCTATGTACAAATTAATGCCCACAGTATCAGAGTAATTATAAGGAGAAATAAGCAAGGATTCCTCACTCAAAATCTTCTCTTTTCTTGATGTAGATATCTATATACTAAATACATTCCTTAGCTTCTTTGTAGCATCCTCATCTTCAGAAGTAACTGTCATAGCTCACTTGGTCAATCTTTGTGTTGATAGCCTACTGCTAGTACTAGTAGATTCTTGACCAATTTGTTTCTTCATGGTTACAATTACCATTTCTTTGCACATCATCTAACTTATGCTAGTCAGGTTTGTGACCTCACTTTCTTCTAAAAGAACAAGGATGACTACACATATAGGTAACTAAATATGAACACCTTTGCAAAATCTTTGTGCTAATAATGTGAGAAGGCTTCCAAAACCAAATTTACTACTTTGTTCCTCTTTCACCTTTATAAGTGCATGATAAAAATTTTGCACTATGATTCTTGCCCAATTACATTTTAGATCCAAAGAATGAATATAATATAGAATTTTGATGGTACTCCAATGGACTATGATATGATGAGTGATATAATCTATCCATGCATTATAAACTTTACACCTAGAACAAATAGGTTCCACTAGCAAGTCAATATTTACCTAGGGTTGGGACTTACAATCAACTAGGGCTTATTTGGATTGAAATGTATAAACTAGGGCCTCACAATCAAGAGAATGAGTATCCATGAATGGAAAATAGATGTTATTATCATTAGCAATAAAGCAAATGATCTCTTTATAAATTGGTAAACAAGTAGACTCACCATCATAGAAGATTTCTATTACACCGTTAGAATATGTCTAGAACATCTTGTTCATTTCTTCATTAGTAATCAATTCTGACACAAGAAGTTGAAAGTATGCATATCCATCCAAGTTGATTGCCTTCAATTTGTTGAATACCTTGGGTTCAAATTTTTCTTCTAGGAAATTTGAGTTATAAGTCATTATAAACTTCAACTTCTGATTTCCCTAAACACGACTTATAATCATTGTGACAAAAATTTCCTTTTCAATAAGAACTACATCATAATTAATCCTCTTCTCTGAATTCATCTTTTTCTCAAAATTAGATGGACAAAGACTAGTATGAATGGATTTCACAAAACTTTTGAATGATAATTTTCAATGAAGTACATAGAAAATCCTTGCTTTGGAAATGCTCAAATCCTTCTCATGAAATTATTCTGAACTCTTACTTCTCAATTCCAACTTTGGGAATTTTTTATCCTTGTTTACAATAATTCTGATCACTCATGTTATTAATAGAGAAATTAATGCTTATGGGGGTGATCATTCATAGTGTCAAACATCATTTTGAAAATATCCCCTTCATCTCTTCTTTATTACATAGCATGATCTTACAAATTTTTAAGTCTTATGATGACTTAGATTATTTTTCTCATACATTGCAGGGGAGGGGCTTGGCATCATGCAATCTTAATTAATAGGTGATGAGCAATGGGTACCCCCTACATCGAACCATACGAATCACAAGTGTTTATACACAATTTTGTTGACTTCCATGCATGGAACTAATTGTCCATCTATATCGTTACGCATTGATCACAGTTCACTATCTTCCCACTTCGACTAGTGGTAGCTTTGTCACATATGGTCTAGTCCAAAGTGAGGCATATGATTATTGACATTGTTTTAGCGTTATGCTACTCCTAATGATAATATAGAAATTAATCATTTAATCTAATTAACAACAAAAAGTAAAGTCTAAACTAGCCTACGAGTGATGAGTATCTATTCCTAGCTTGTCGTACACATCCTAAACCCACTTATCCACTACCAGGATTACCAAGCACTATGCTACTGGATAAACCAAGCAATAACATTACTAGGATTACCAAGCAAATGCATGTTTACACTCAAAGCTGGTCACACTCATTCTGCCAATTCATTAACATGCATTGAAATGTAAATATTAACTAAGTACATGAAATGTAAATATTAACTATGTAAATGTAAAGTAAAATTGCATGGAAAGTAAATTTAATATAAGTCAAAGTGTTGCAATGAATAATAATCAATCTCAATCTTATTGCCATTCATGGAATATGTCCAAGTACATTGCCACTCAAATGAGATGTCATACAACTAACTTGAATCCACGCTACGGGCACTCACTGACTACTCTCTAAGACTATGAAATAAAACTATAAGGGTTCATCTACTCTATTGACAAAGAATGTCAAATACATGGTAGGAGCATGCATATTTATAGGCAAAAATACACACTACGTTAACACATACACATCAACACGTGCGTTGACGGGATCATGTTGATGCATACATGTTGACGAGGCTACATTAACATGTACCCATCAACGCAGCTTTGATCTTGCATCTACAACATCATAGATGTGATATATCATCTACAATGTCTTAGCCAACTAATGCTTCATCATACCCCCATGCCTAAGTAAAAACTCTTCCTTGAGTTAACAAGATAGGACCAAGCTTTCTTTACAAAAAATTGGGAATGATGGGATTATTGACTAACGCTAACTACTAACTAGCTTTGAGTGCCACATTATAAAATTTTATTTGAGTGGATGTATTAAAAAATGACAAAAATATAAAAAGACTAGACAAACATTAAATATTACAAAATTTACAGAGTTCTTAAAAAATCCACTAAAGATGATTCTTCCTGTTGCTGCTAGCAATGGCAAACTTCCAACCTTGAATGTTATGTTGATGCTTCTTTTTATTTTTATGTAGAGAATTCTTGAAGGATGGACTGAAATTTCTTTTCATGATCCCATGGATCTAGCAATCATCTAATTTTTGAGCCATTATCTTGTATGTGCTATTATTTGTCCATGGGCATATCCTCTGTTGTTTCTCTATTGCCTTCGTTTCCATGCCTGGACAAAGAAATTCTTCCTTAGGTGTCCCTTTTAGCATCACTTGCAATCACCAAAGGATCAACATTAGTTTTGGTAAACTTTCCTTAATAATTAACTCTTTTCAAATCCTTTAGTTTGTATTTAAGCATAAGGTGATGACAACATACTATGCCCAAGGCTATTAGGTAACTAAAATCATCAAGTTATTCATATTCATTTGATCAATTACTATTATTTACCATAATTTTTGAAAATAGGATATTAGAAAATTTAAAAAATTTCAAAGTGGACATCCAATTTCTTTGGATTTAGGTAAAATTTTATTTTTAGTTAACACAAGTCATTTTGAATTAACGGTCTCAGTCAACTTAGGTAAAAATTCATTTTCTATTTCATATCTTACAAAATAACAAACTGGATACTTTATTAGTCATCATTATCATCTATCCACTAATATATTTTATTGTTACCTCTAATTTCATTTGTGGATTCAAGCTTTAGAAGTATTTATTATACATATATACATGGATAGTTGTCCTTTTTAACTCTTTGTAACTGCTATGGGATTCAAAATCTAGTGGCAAAGTGCTAGCTAGAGTATGGGTTTTAAGAAAATGTAACATTGATCTTAAGTAACAGAATTGTTTGTAATGAAGACCTTTTTACCCTCGAATTGTCATTTCTATTTCACCATTGTTTATGTTATTATTGAAATTGCATTCCATGTATTCTATTAGAATATTGGATCCTACTAATTGTTGGTCATTTCTTTGTTGAAATTTCAAATCTTGTTAGTTGACGTTCATCCATTTATTAATATTTCAGGTTTTGTCAATTGCTGATCATCTAATCTTGGGGAAGTGGATTGGGCCCACATGATCAAAGACCAAATTCTCCATTGTCTAGAGGTTGGTCTTCGAAGCTTTCCTATAGACGATACTACTCCAAAATCTTCCTAGGTTTATTTATTTTTTTAATATATTTCTTATATTTTAGCTTGGTTCAGTTTGTGGTTCGATTATGTTGATTAATAATTAGACCTTTTGATGAGTGGTGAGGTACCCCTACACTCAACCATATGAAACGAGCGTAGCACGCGCAATCTGGTCGAACTCCATAGACTAAATGCATGCATGCCCCATGGAACACTTGGGGTTAATCATTCGTTGTCTTCCCATACTTACTTGTAGTTGTCACAGTGTATGGTTAAGTAAGTCTGAGGTATATGATTTTTATAGTCTTTTATGTTTTTCTCCTATGCTATCGAGGTGAAGGGTTGAGAAACTAACTAACTCTAACTAATGAACTAAGTCTAAAATTAACTAGTGTCAGCATCTGTTCCCACTTACTGTACACACCCTGAACTATGCAACCGCGACTACCAAATGTTAATCGTTACTGGGATCACCACGCGTAACGCATGTGCTCGAAGTGGTCGTACTGAGGCACTTAACTAGCCTAAGCGTAATGAGCATCCGTTCCTTGACTAGCCGTACACATCCTTAGATGCTCGTAATCAAGTCGTACTCATGCCACGCTACTGTAGGGTAATAAATAACAGGTAAGAAATAATAGGTAATAAATAACAAGTAATAAATCCTATTCCATGCACTGCAAGGTTTATCCACAAAGCTCGTCTTTATTGTCGTACACAACTTGCGTTCAGGTACAATGTTACTCGAATAAAGATCCATTCACTTGGGGACTCCTACTGCGAGCACATGGAAAATATTCTATCTCTAGAGTGATCAATCTGCCAGAGTTTCCTTACTTCTAACCTAGGATGAAAAATAAGGGGAGTACCACCTCTTATTTATAGATTTTGCGGCAGACCGCGATATCGCGTACGCGATATCGCGGCTCATGCGAATCACGTCTCATCACCTTTGTTGTTATGATTAATACATATGATATAGAAGTAGCCATAATATCTTCAATGATAAAAATAAATCAAAGACATGATCCAACTAATGGAACTATGTGCAACTATAGGGGCAGGAGGAGCATCTCCAACATGAACATCACTAGGGCTGCTAATGAGTAATTATTTAGGTAAGCATGACAATTATTACATTGGTGTTTGGCGAATATGGAAGCTTGTTATGTTGAAGAGGATTAGATGTAGATGAGATGAAAGTAGATGTGTTTCCCATCTATCAAACCTTCTTAGGACTCGTTTGGAAGAATAGCAATTTCCTAGGTTGTGGTTCATATGTAATCACCTCCTCTTACATATTAATTGTACTTGTTGCACTTTTCTCTTACAATTGAGATGGTAGTTTCCCTTGCATGAAAAGAGATAGCACTAGTGGTTGATGATATTATGGCTACATAAATTTTCTTTAGGATGTTTCATTGGCCCCTATTATGGCTACATAAATTCTCTTTAGGATGTTTCATTTGTTAAGGAACTTGCCCTATGGAAGAGATAGGAGAGACCAAACTAGGTGCAATGGCTTGAGGAATCAATTGTTGAAAAAGGCTCCCTATGAATTTGTTAGGTTTGTGCTTAGCCTTAAATTCATCATGATCTTCATGATGACTCTCTATGCTAGCCTCCTCACTTTTCTCATCCATCTCAATTATTTCGAACAATATGTAGGTATGGATGTCATTCAATGGAATTTTTTTGTAGGAGGGAGGCCCTCATAACTAAGTTGAGAGCTCCATGATCAACAGGGTTTAATAATTTCTAAAATTAGAGCTACAAGGGTTAAGCTATGGGTGTCAGAAGTTAGGATGTCAAAGCTCTTTGTTGGAAAGAAAAAATGGCAAAAACTCACTTCACATGGAAAATGAGAAATGAAATTTTTTCTAACTCCCCACACCATATATACTAATTTATATGCATGATATTGTAGATCATATATCACACATATGATATCATAGGTCATTTGATCATGGAGAGACATCAACAAAGAATATGATGCACTGTCGCAAGATCATCACCAGCACTTCCTCTCCACATTTGATTCTGTAGTTATCAAACCATGCCAAGGAGTGCTCATGATGAAATGCTATGAGTTTGAGATGAGATAAAGGCTATATTGCTCATAAGGAAATGTTCACATTGGGCTAACAAGGAATTCCAAATGTTGACATCATGGCCTTGACATGGTGGTGACATGTGAACTGGCTAAATAGGTATTCATGCATCATGCTCAAGCTACTAGTTACTTAATGATGTGTTAAAAGAACCAACACTCAATTCTTGGGCTTCTTTCACTTGCTTCTTCCTTTGTTTGTTCGGAGTCATTGATTTGACTTTTAGGCTTCATTAGCCTCTTAGCTTTCTTGGCAATTTGCTTTTCCATTTTTCATGACTAATGAGTGTAACTCCAATAGTGCATAAGTTTTTGAACAAGGAAAACCAAAGGTCCAATGTAAAAGATGGCCAAGAAAGATTGAACTTGAAGGATATTTTAACAAAAAAGTAGGAAAAAGTAAAAAGTAATTGAAAGGGATGAGAAGTAGTCCCAAAATTATGCATAAATTCAGAGAAGTTGTCAATGATGTTTTAGAAGATGTAAAGATTAATTCAAAGCCATGATCAACGAAAGTTATGCAAGTGGATCCTCCCTAAAGCAGGCTCCTACCTTAATGCCCCTACATAACCACTTTTATAGATGTTTGTGGGCACCTTAGAAGTTAAATGTAGACCATACCTTTGTTCCAAATAACACACAATTGCCTTGGTTGGGATTTCGCACTATACTATACAAAGCCATCGAACTCATAATCACATGTAGTAGTGAGGTGAATAGTGGGATGAGAAGTAATTGCAGAGATTTGGCCACAAGGTGCTTTACCATGTCCACAATAGGTTCTTGTATCAAAGGTGATTAAAATGATCCACTTACATATCTGTCCAAGTTTCAAACCAAGTCCATACCACTAATAGTAACCTCGCATTGACGTGTTCCTTCTTACCTACCACCATGAGTTCACAACCATCTCAAAGAATAATCATGACTCTAAAAAGAGAAGAAGGAAGGAAGGGTGCATTCAGGCATGGGTAACATGTCTTTCCAACCCCATAACCAGTGCTTGTAGCCCATTATTATATCCAAGGGATGTACTTTGAATTCCCATTATTTTTGTTTTGTTTCTTTTTTTGTAATATTTTTTTTTTTTGAATTTTAATGGGAATCACACCATGCAAAGACTTAGCTTCCTATTATTAGTCAATGGCAAAGTGATGATGCATTCCAAGAGGATTCATAAACCACATGAAGGAAGCTAAGAAGAGAATCCAACAAGTCCCCTTGAGGTCACATCCTTTACCATTCCCACTTAGTCTTTCCCTCTTTCTTCAAGGTACCATGATTCTTAATTGATTTTAGTTTCATGAAAGAAGAACCAAATTGTTTTCATGATTAAGATATTTTATTCAGAGAATTGGACGAATGGATGAGGTGGTCTCACTACTTTGCACAATTATTTACCCAATCATCTTAATAGCATAGCACAAAAACCCAACACATAGAGTTGAATTCTACATCATGACTAGTAATATTATTAACAAAAACATAAAAGACATTCATAAAACATAAAGAAAATAACTCAAGAAAAGAGAAAAATATAAAGAAAATAAAAATGTTAAGAAATGGAAAACATATGAAGAATCGAAAAACTTTAGAAGAAATAGGAAAATGATACAAAATTGTAAAATAAAAAAGATGAAAAATGCTTATTAGTTCTTGATTTAGGATGGGGCATCTCCCCCATGATTAAGCATAAAGGTAGGACAAGAGCTAATAAGTGGATTTGCTGGTTGTAAGCTGGTTTTTGCTCACACACTTGTTTCTAAACTTTATGGTGGGTCAGTATAGGGGTTGTGTTAATATTTCAAACTTTTGGCCCACAATTGCACCCTTTATCATTATTAGTGGTGCATGGAGGTTTATGTCTCTCCACAATGATAGATTCATCTTTTACACCTTGTGTTGGAGTGGTGATGGTTGTTGGCTTTCATGTATGATGAAGAGACATTGTTTTGGTGAGAAAGGGTGTTGCACCAGATTAGGCTTGTGCTGGTTTTAATAAGCCAGTATGTTTGCAAGTTTTTTCCTTACACATGGGAACTATCCTTAAAAAAGAACGTTTCTGAGGTTGTGGTGGAGATATACTAGCATTATCATTTTCATGTATGTTCACAACACAAGTGGCATTCTTCCATTGATCTTGTGGTGTCAAACCTTCCTGTGTTGTTGGTAGTGACATGTGATGGAGGAAACTATGAGAATATTGAGGATATGATAGAGGATAAGAGGTATGAGGTGGCAGTCCCATAGAAGATGTTGCGGGTTGATGATATTCAGGAGAGTGGTAGTAGTGATTTTAGGTAGAGGAAGTAGAACCAGTTGGGAAAATAGATTGTTGAACATAATATCCATATAGGTTTGGCTGGTAGTAAGGGTAGTGTCAGTTTGATGATGGCCTTCCCCACAACTGTAGGTTTTTCCATTGTGGTTGATAGTAGTTTTGAGGTTGATAAGAAGACCCACTAGGATAGTACGATTGGTTGTGGGGCTGTCTATAATTTCCTAGGCATTTTCTTTTATACAAACTTGGGATTCAAAGCAAAGGCCCAATACTCATGTAGATGTAACATGACAAGGCAATAGCCCTTTGGATGGTAATATAGGCAGATGTCACGTCCATCATCATCTTTTGTGGTTGAGTCTATAGCCTCTTCACCTGTAGCCATTTTCCCTTTTTGTCGATAAGTGTTCCTATTGGTTTCTTGGTTCTTTTTCCTCTTCTAGTTTTGATCACTTGATTCTTTTTGTATTATCCTTTCCTCTATGGTTTTTACGTAAGTTGTAACTTTGTTATTCATCAACTCCCACATCTTATCTAGCCTTGCTTCAAGCTCATCTATAGACTTTTGTATTGGCAAGGTTTGTTGTGAAATCACCTCATCAAGAGTTTCCTCTTTTTCCTCATCATAGATATGGACCCTCTTCTTTTGAAGAGATGGATCCTAATTATATTCCTCTACATTCACTCGTTTACATATCTCTCCTTCTTCTTTTGCCACCTACTCGATTAGCCTTTGTATATGATGGGCTTTCAGTTCGTATAACCAACCTTGGGCATAAATCCCAAGGGTCTCGCTCATTAAATTACAAATCCCATCTGTGATACAGAAAAGTTACTCTTTTTGAGAGAAATCATGGCCTAGACATCTATGTAGTAGAGAATAGTATCTATCCAAGGCCACCTCCAAGGATTCATGATTTTCTTGCTTCCACCCTTAGATTTGTTTTCTTAGGTTGGACACTCTCACATAGGTTTGGTATTTTTCGTTGAAAAGCTCCAACATTGTGGACCATTAGTCAATGGAATCTGATTTCAATGATCTATACCAACTTTCAACTTCGTTTATTAATGTCCTAGGAAAGATCTTAAGATTTTGTTGATTGCATTCAATATTTTGCAAAGTGCAGGCATTATGGAAGGCTTGTAAATGATGTTGTGGATCAAAATTATAGCCTCCCCTAAATTTAGGAATGTTGTCCATATCAAGCCATTTGAGGTGACTATCCCTTTAATGCCTTTAGGATATTTGAACTACTTTCCTAATTTGTGTCAGGCCCCTAGTAGCCAACAAGGGTTAATCTATACCATACACCTCATGGTATACCATACACCTCATGGTAATAATCTATATTTCTATTCACCTAATTGTGATGATCTTGTCCATGCTCATTTTGATTTCTTTAATTTTTCCCTTGGGTTTGATTTCTATCTTTATCTTGACCCCATAGTGAAGCTCTATCTATATACCTACGTTTTTCTTCATGAGAACTAGACATTGAAGAGGAAGAGGAAGATGGTAAACTAGGAGAATTTTTATGCCTCCTATATCTTCCCCCATGGTTCCTTAATCTATTTTTTCTAGCTTTAAAGAAGGTTCTAGGCCTTGAGGCCCTCCTTGATTTAGAATTTACTCCATATCCTCTAGGATTTTCTACACCAATTGAACATAATCCTTGAGTGTAGTAAGGATTGAAATGAACATACAAAACCCCTGCTTGAGGTTGTTCACTCCAATTCTCTTTAGTATAGATCATATCGTTTCTTCTACGAGAGTTTTCATCATATGATGTGTTATTAGTCCTATGTGAAGAAGACATGTTTTTAATGTTGTGACTTAATATTTTCTAAAAGATAAATCATTAACACCTTAATAATGATTATTTATGATACAACTAATCTAAATGACTAGCACCATCCCCAAAAATGTTGCCAATGATGAGTGGCAAGTACCCCCTATGCCCAACCATACGAATCATAAGCATTCATGCATGATTCGGCTGAATTCTGTGGAAGAGACTAATTGTGCATCTAGATTGTTAAGCATTGATCGTAGTTCACTGTCTTTCCACTTGGACTAGTGGTGGCTTTGTCACATATGATTTAGTCTAAAGTAAGGCATATGATTACTAATGTTGTTTCTACTTTATGCTACTCCTAACGATAATACAGAAATTAATTATTTAATCTAATTAGTAATTGAAAGTAAAGTCTAAACTAGCCTACGGAAGATGAATGTTCATTCTTAGCTTACTGTACATGTCCTGAACCCACATATCCACTACTAGGATTAGCAAACGCTATGCTACTGGGAAAACCAAGCAATAACACTGCTAGGATTACCAAGCAAATACATGTTTATGCTTGAAACTAGTCATGCTCATTCCACCAAACGTATGGTAATGTAAATATTAACTAAGTACATGTATGGAAATGCACATATTAACTATGTACATGTAAAGTAAAATTGCATGGAAAGTATATTTAATCTAAGTCAAAGTGTTGCAATGAATAAGAATCAATCTTGATCTTATTGTCATTCATGGACTGTGTCCAGGTACATTACCACTCAAATAAGACATCATACAACTAACTCTGATCCATGCTACAAGTACTCACTGACTATTCTCTAAGACTATGGAATAAAACTGTAAGGGTTCAACTACTCTATTGACAAAGAATTCCAAATACATGGTGGGAGCATACATATTTATAGGCAAAAATACACACTACATCGACATGTATGCATCAATGCATGCATTGAAAAGATTGTGTCAATGCGTACATTTCAACAAGGTTGCATTGACATAGCTGTGATATTGCATCTACGACATTGTAGATGCAATGTAGCATCTACAATGTCTCAGCCAACTGATGCTTCATCAATAGGGTTTAGAGTAATTAGCTCTTTGGTTGTTAGGATATTGGAGTTTATTCTTGCATCTTTGGTTCTAATCATATGGTCTTATTGCTTGCCCCTTATTGTCATTGCCTTGTCTTTACTTATCCATGTATCCTCTTTTGTGATCTTCCATAGTTTTTTAATGTTATATTGATTCATCTAACTTATCTTCCATTTGTAGAAGTAGATAATATACTCCATATGATGTTTAAGAAGTGGAAGATATTAAGCATCATTCTTTTAATTTTTTGATATCATTGCACACTCAAATATCCTTTCTAAGATTCTCTTCAAGAGCTTCATATATTCATGAACTTGCTTCATGATTTTGTTTTGTCCTTTTGCTACACTCAAATCTTCTTACTTTCTTTGTGTTTAATAGTTGATCAGCCCATGTTTGTTCCTTATACCTTTGCCTCCATATATAATTTTTGATTAATTAACTATTTCATGTAATTATCTCAAATAATTGTCCTTCATTTACAAATTGTTGTGATCTTGTAAAACACCACTTCATTTTGAATTCAACAATTCATACTCTATTTTCTTCATAAATGCTTATCTTCATAACCAATTTGAAACCTTTTCTCTAATACCATGCTAGATTTCATGTATTTTTCTCTAGGACAACTTTAATTATATGAGGGTTGTTTCCATTTTGAGAAAACTTAACACCTAATTTACTAATTAAGTAATCCATCAATATATCTCTCATAATAGTATTGCTTATATTTTTTAGTCGTTCTTGATGTCTTTTAATTTTGTTATGAATCTCTTCTTTGTAACATGTCTTTCTTATTCTTCATGGCTACATTCTTACAATGTCTACCTTTGCCTATTTCTCCTAATAGGTCTAATGGAAATTTTTTGGATTAGTTAGTCGTATGTGAGTTGGGCCTTTTTAAGTTTTCATGAGTGGCAAGTACTCCCTACACCCAACCATACAAATTACAAGCATCCATGCACAATCTAACTGAATTCCATGGATGGAACTACTATAGCATTTAGATTGTTAAGCATTGATCACATCCTAAGCAAGCAATAACGTTGCTATGGTTACTAAGCAAACACGTGTTTACACTCGAAACTGGTCACACTTATTCCATCGATTGATTAAATATTAACTAAGTACATGAAAAATAAATTGCATTGAAAGCAAATCTATTTTTTAGTTGTTATTACTATTTTTTAGTTGTTATTACTATTTTTTAGTTGTTATTATTATCTTTCCTATTTTTTAGTTGTTATTATTATCTTTTCCTATTTTTTAGTTGTTATTATCTTTTCCTACTTTTTAGTTGTTCTTATTATCTTTCCCTATTTTTTAGTTGTTATTATTATCTTTTCCTATTCTTTAGTTGTTGTTATTATTATCTTTACCTATTTTTTTAGTTGTTGTTATTATTATCTTTCCCTATTTTTTAGTTGTTGTTGTTATTATTATCTTTCCCTATTTTTTAGTTGTTATTATTATCTTTTCCTATTTTTTAGTTTTTATTATTATCATTCCTATTTGTTAGTTATTATTATTATCTTTCCCTATTTTAGTTATTATTATTATTTTTCCCTATTTTTCTGGCCAAGAAGCCAATACGTCTCATGGGACGAGGGGAGGGGGGAGTGTATTTTGTCCTCCATGTCTCGCACACCACATAACATCCCACGAAACACGATGGAAAGTCCACACCATGGAGAAAAATGCTATGTAAAGTCAATGCCATAGAAAAAAAACACTATGAATCAAATTAATAGAACTTTTCACAATAATTAGTATTGAACAACATACAATCATTTTGATTTTGGTTTTCAATATGAATATCAATTCTCAATGAATCAATTTAAGATTTTATTATTTTGTAAAATATATATTATAAATATATAGCTAGACTAGTTTAGTTGTTATTGTTATCTTTCCCTATTTTTTATTTTTTATTATTATCTTTCCCTATTTGTAAGTTGGGAGCTTATTTATTGATTATAATGGCATGCTCATCTTTTACCTTTGCAACTTTGGCTGCCTCGCCACATTGCCTTAGCACACTGAAGAGGGTGAAAGACCCTAAAAATGTTTTATGTAACATAATGCAATGAGCTTTTTTATTTTCAGTTTTTCAATTCCAATTTTATTTTTCTCCTTTGCTGCATTGCCGTCCCTTTGCCAAGCTACACAAGATCATCACAAAAATTTTTAAGTCCTAAAAATTTCTCTCTATCTCGCTCCCTTGAAAAGGTTGAACTCTGCATGTTAGCCAAAAACTACTACTTCTAAATTCTAACAAATTTTATTTTGTTGTTTTTGGTTAGAGATTTTCTTGTGGGTTCATCATAGTTGATTCTCGTTGCTGGACTTCGCGGACCATGACATGATGCTACATCTGTTAGTCCCATGTCTTACAAAACCACCCAACTTATGAGGATCTTTTGGTTGTGGTCTTTGCTACTGCTCTTCTTCAATATCACCATGCCCTTTGAAGCTCTCCTTCAACGTTGATGACACCACCGCGCTATCGTTGCCGCAGTGTCATCGTCGTTGCTGCGGCCATTGCTATTGCTGATAGCCTCCATTCCTTTCTACTGATAACGGTCACCTACGATCCTATCATAGTATAGTGGTCAAACCCCTCATTTCCACTAAACAAACATGAGGGCATTCCTAAACCCCATACTTCGTCAGCTTTGCCAAAAGATCTGACTTTTTTGACAAATCGCTTCTAAAAAACTATATTTGTAACTAGTGCAAGTACTGTTGTCTATCCCTATTCAACCGGCACAAGTGGGGCCCATCCTATTTTTTAGTTGTTATTATTATCTTTCCCTATTTGTAAGTTGGGAGCTTATTTATTGATTGTATTGGCATGGTCATCCCTTGCCTTTGCAACTTCGACTGCCTAGCCACATTACCTTAGCACACTAAAGAGAGGTAAAAGTCCCTGAAAACGTTTTGTGTAGTGTAATGCGATGAGTTTTTCTATTTTCAATTTTTCAATTCCAGTTTTCAGTTTTCTCCTTTGCTGCATTACTGTCCCTCTGCCAAGCTGCATGAGATCATCACAAAAATTTTAAGTCCCAAAAATTCTCGTCTTTATTATTGTCACATTAATATGTCTAGGTACATCGGTGCTCAAATAAGGATTCGTGCAATCCTTGAACTCCTACAGGCACTTAGAAAATATTCTAACTTTTACGAAATGAAACTACAAGAACCTACCTACTTTATTAACTTAACAATGCCATAAATGTAGTGGGTACATACATTTATATAGACATACTTAGACGCCATGTCGATGCATGCCCATTGATGTAGTCCAACGAAGATGATTTATTAGGTTTTTTAGTAATCCACAGCTTAACATGTTACGGATTACTACCTCAATCATAGGATGCCCCTTCTTTGTAGTTATCTTTTATGATTCCATCATAACCTTCTATATGATCTTCTATTACTCTTTAGAAAATTGGATGGCTTACTTTTGGATTTTCTTGTCCTATTTAGGAAAATATATCCTTCTTAGTTTATTTTTCTTACTAATTACTTATTAATATTTTGGTTTTCAAATTGTTATTACAAATATATGGATCATAATGACTCCTCTTATTCTTTTATACTTCTTACTATTGACTACATCTCTAACTTTGGTTATTTGACTTAGATTTCTCATGGTTCTAATTCTTATTCTAATCCTTTTCTATGCAATGCTTCATCTAATATCTATGATTATGTTTCATAGTTTTTGCTCATGATATCTTCTTTTCTTATTATATACTTCTTATCACTTATTATGCTTTTTCTCTACTTCATCTCCTTCATAACTTGATCTTGGCTACTTATGTTCCGTTGATATTGTCATAATGGTTTACATAATGTGTTGCATCTTTTTGTTACAACTTGTTCCAAAGTGATTATAAACATCCTTGGATTGTTACAAAATTGATTATTGTACATCATGTTACAGTTATATTCTAACAACACATGTGATTTTCAAATCTAGAAGAAAAGAAACTTAAGAAGTTTTGAAGGAATAGAAATTAATATAAATAGATTATGTTGGCTAGAAGTAAAAAAAATGGAAGAATAATGTAAACTTGGCTAAATAATCTCTTAAGTCTTGCATAATTATAATTTTGATTTTCAAGATTATAATTAGGAGGGGTAGTTGGCCCAAAAAAAATATTAGTAGTAAGTGAAAAGACCATTTCAAGTAGATTGTAAGCTTAACACTAACTAGATGACACCAAAAACAACATGGAAAGGAAAAACTTTCTAATTTTAGATTTTTCTACTCAAGTGTCTTATAATTAATATTTTTGAAAAATCAAAGAGAGGAAAATTAATTATTAAAGAGATGATGGCTTTTGCTATAACAGTATTTACATCACTTTCAACATCTATAACAATGAGGTGTTAGCCTAGTGGTAAGATTGTTGAGTTATAACGTTCTAATTAGAGTATATATCTTGGGGCATACCTATATTACAATTATTTCAAGGTTCCAACACAGCCCCTCCCCCACACCACACACACAACCCCCCACAAACACCACCAACACACACCACCGCTATCGCCCCCCGCCCCAAACAACCCCCCATCCTGCTCCCACTTTCAATATCTATGCTTGAATTTAAGATAGCAAATGTATTTCAAGTAATAATAGAAAGTTATGGTGAAATACCAACATATGAAAATATACAAGAAATTAGTGACACATACTCTATATCATCATTACTTTACCTTTTAATGTTAACCTTATGTCACTAATCTATACAATTAGGTAGCTCTTATTTGTCAATGTTAGTTTTAATCTTTGTATTAACATTTTTTTGTTAGATAATGACAAATTTGCCTTATGAGCTATCTCTCTAGACTAATCAATACCTTCTTTAATATAAGTAAAAACATTGTTATTTGATCATTCTTCATTGACATTAACTTGATTTTTCATATCCTTAGATTATTTATTTTTTCAATCCTCAACTACATTTTTATTTTTATATGCAACTAAGGATTGGTATTTCCTTGGATCTAAAGGACCAATTTTAGAATACTTTTTTATAGAATTTCTTTTATTTATAAATCAAGGCTACCCAAAAGAATCAAACTTGTAACTATGACTACCAAATGAAGACTATTACCACTAAGTTAACACTTCAAAAATTTTAGTACATAGTCATCTTAAAGTCAAGGAAAATATATGGATGCAACACATAACAAATAGACTCTTGAAAGACAACATGTAGAGCTTAAACAAACTTTACTTACAACAGCTCAATAAGTTATGTTCAAAACAAAAGGGTGCTCAAAAAACTTAGTTTGATCAAGATTAAGTGCAAAGTAAACAAAATATCAAGAATGCAAATAAGAGGCATTGATAAAGTTTAGTTAAGATATATAAATGCTTAATTAGAATTAACAGAAAGAAATTTATCAAGGGTAGTAGGAATATTTTGCTTACACCATTAAAAAAAGAGCCTAGATAATTTTGGCAATGTTTTCATCATAAAGTCTCTTCATCATTTAATTTTCTTTTAAAGATATTTGCTCATTCTACAGTAAACTATTTACAACAAAAGAAGATAATTCTATTGCTATTGTATAGTAATCATCTTTCCAATTTACTCTTGAGAAATTCACAAAGGCTATTAAAAACTTAGCATCTAGCAAAGCGATAGATTCATATGGTTTATATGCAAAATTATTAAAATGAGCAATACTTGTTATTCAAAGAGAAATTTGGTATAGATTAAATTCAACAATGGATCAAGGATTAAATCACCATTGGAAAACTAATAAAGATATCTTATTATATAAAAAGGAAAATAAAAATAATTTGAACAATTATCAAATGATTGTTGTGAGTAATATATTTGCTAAGTTGTTGGGTACTCTCCTAGAAAAGAAAATCAGTTCTTGGGCTAAATTTAACTAGGTCAGGGCAAGGAGGTATACAAGTTTTAGATAAAATCACTTCACTATTAATCACTTAGTTACTTGTAAAGGCATGGAATTTGTAAAAATGCCTCATAAAAAATTTGTATTTGTTTTATTGATTTTGCAAAAGCATATGATTTGATGGTTCATACAAAACTATGGTTGCACTTGCATAAAATTGGCCTCTATTCATATTTGATTGCAGTAACTCAAAGATTGTATGAGAAAGTGATTATTGAAATTATAAACAACAATTCAGAGAAAAATTTCAATTCCAAAGAAAAATTATAGTTAAGAAATGTAGCAATGGTTATGCAACAAGCAAGATAGTTAGGCTATTAAAATTGGATCCCAAGCACCAAATCTTCTTTTGTGTGTAGATGATGTTGCCTTAATATCCACTACAATAGAAGGTATGCAAAATATGTTTCGTATTTTAGAAAATTATTGTGGCTCATTTGGTCTTCAAGTAAATGTGCATAAAACCAAATTGATAATGAGGTACAAAAAACACCTATTATAACTTTCAATTTGGAGGTACCAATGTGTAAATAGTATATTCTTTTAAATATCTAGGTCTTGTTTATATAAACAATTACATGTGGGGGAAGTACATTAAAGAAAGAATAGCAGGAGGTTTCAAGGCTCTATATGCTTTCAAAAGTAAGTGCAAGGATTTAGGACTCTAAGCTTGGAAGGTCATAAAACAAATTTTTCATATTATCATCTATCTTATTGTATTGTATGGATGTTTTGTTTGCAGAACTCAAGTGCTAAACTTTAGAAAGATATTAAAAAATGCAAAAAAAAAAAATTCTTCCCAATGAGTTAAAGGTGAAGATGCAAACACTATTGTGTGAATGTGATTTATTACCTTTAGAAGCACAAGTCCGGTGCCAATTCATTACATATATTGATTGTTTACATATCTCAAGGCAAGACAAATTCTCTAAAGCAATTTTTAAAGATTCACAAGATCATGGTTGGTATTTTTAGGGAATGCAATGGTTGAAAAAATAGAATATCTCTTGAGAGCTTATTATCTTTCACTGCTATTTTAATCTAGTATCATAATGCTATCAACAAGTTTCACTTAAGTTTACATTATCTTAGAATTGAAAGTAGAAGATGAATTCAACTCTCCCCAAGAAGAATGCATTTGTAGGTTGTGTAGTTCAAGAGCCCTTAAAGATGAGTTACACATGTTTCTTTTTTGTGCTATGACTACCCTTTTGAGACAACATTATAATGTTACAGCAATAAAGCTTGTATGATTAGTTTTTGCTACTCCATTGATGCTGGTGAATTTGTGAAGTTTATCTTTATTTTTATGAAAATATAATATCTTTCCAATAGATCATATAAGTCTTAAACATCATAAAACTTCAATTTCAAAAGACGGAAAAAGACATAAGATTAAGGAATGTACTTCACATGCCACGTCAATAGATAAAAGGTTAACAAAAAACTACCTAGTGCCTTGGTCATTTGAAGAATCTAGATAAAGCAAACCATTAAAATATGCATGCTCATGCTCATTCACCCCTTTAAGGTGGTTACAATAACAATTCCAACCTTTATTCATCTCTTTTCTTTAACTCGTTGCAAAAGTTATTTCTATCATCTACAATCACATGGAAGACGTTTGGTTCCTTGGGAAGCCATGCTAAAATACAACCTTTTCCAACGAAGTTTCGTGGGTCTTGCAGGGTACCATCGCCATCAACAACTTTTTTACATGCAAGTGCTACCTTTGCTTAAAGCACCAACCACCAATTCATCATCCTCTAGCCGTTGAAAAACCGTGCTAGTGCGTGATGCATCGTACCATTATCCCTCGTGATGCATGCTCTGTTCACTTCCAACTGTCCGGACGGTGATTTAAATCCCTTTTTGTGTTACCCAAAAAAGCAACCTCAAGATTAATACAATTTGTAACAGAAGTTGGTGGCACAAGCACAAAATTTGTAGACAAAATGCATAACCCTGCACACAACACACCTTCAAGGGCTGAGGTTGTGGCACGCGAGCAGTAGAACAGAAACAGGGAAATTTGGACACGGATGATGATGACACAGTGACATGAGAAAAGAATCCAAGTTGCCCATGGATCCAAATTGGAGGCAGTGGGATTGCATCAGGGTGCAGAATAGCTCAGGCAACAACTGCATATGATATATATTTACTCCATCATCAACTGCAGCAATTTCATATTCTTTGTTTCTTACAGCATTGAAACCATCATCAACTGCAAATTTTTTGTCTCTTTCTATATAGCTTTATTTGCACAGAATGAGGTCAACCAAAACAGGACGTGCAGATTATTATAGGGCAGCCCACAACCCTCCAGTCTTGTGAACCCAACAATCCCAGACTGAAATTGACAGCCAAGCTTCAGATCACATTGTTCCAAGCAGGTCCTGCTAACCCTGCTTTCGGCTTGAGCTCTGAAATTGCAGAAAAAAACTTTTAAAAAAAGAATAATAATAATAATAATAATATCTAGTGGCCACGGCCGCCATGAATGCTGGTGCTGAGCAATGACGCCATCAGGAGTAACCAGGACGGGAGATCTGCCATGAGGATCGGCGGAAAGAAGCTTCCCCTCACATGATTGATTCCCCGGCAAAGGCTAAATCCAAAAATAACCGGATCCGATTGTGACAGCTGTTGCAGCCTGTTTTAACGGAGCAATGTGGCATTTGTTAGCAGCAATCCAGCATCGCAATCTTTGAGACTTATCACTATTTCTCCGTGTCATCAGCCATCGCCTGGCTCTTTTTCAAGGCCAATTCTTTGTGGGTTTGGCTGATTCTTGGTGGGCTTTGTTACGATCTTTGTGGGCATTGCTGATTCCTGCTGGCTTTTGTCAAAAATCGTTGTGGGTATTGCTGATTCTCTGTGTCGGTTGTATCGAAACCTTTTTGTGGGTTTGCGAAAATCCTCTCGTGGGTTTTTGTAGGTCAGTGGGTTTTTTCAGCAACTGCAATGGCGGTGTTTCCATCATACGCCATAAGAATTCCTACACAGGCAGTGTTGCTGGCGGCCATGATAGGTGCTGTAATAACAGTGGCGTTTTCTAGCACAATCCTGGAACAGCTGGAGGAGATCAATCCAACAATGGTGATGCTATCGCCTCTGATTTTGCTGATAATAATCAGGTGGCTTTCATCCACCCAAAGACCGGCTTTGCCAGCATTCCTGGGGATCAACAACGTGGATTCATCTTCCATTCACAGGATGGGTGGATCCCCATTCGGTGTGGCCTTTATTCTGCTCATTGTTCTGGTCATGATTTGGTACCAGTCTTCAGGGGGCGATGAAGAAGGAGAGGAGTAACAACCCATTCTCTGCATTGCCTCCCTTTGATTTTGGTTTTGGCTTTGGTTTTGCATCCAGATCTGCGATGGATCCTTTTATTGTGTAGCTCTGAAATCCTATTGTAAATGCAGGCTTACCTATGCTTCTGTATCTTTGTTTCTGGGTTTGTTAGGTAATGAAATAATCTCCTCGATCTGGCTTGTTGATACACCGAAGTCGATCTCTTATTGTTTGTTTTGTGTGCAAAACTCTGCTCACAGTTGGTTCGAAAACTTTGCTCTGCGCGTGCTGTTATGTGACAACACTGTGAGCCATAGAAGAAATGGTGCTAAAGATACAGTTATCTTGTTTTTCAATGGTTTTACTATTGTTGTTAAGACCATCTTTCAAGTAGATATCTACACCAACGCTGCTTCAGTCTTGCAGTCACGACCAACGGCATGAATTAAGGCTGCTGCTAAAATATTCAATCTTTTAGACAAACCAGGGTACTACCAAGGAGGCAAGGACCAGGAAGAAGTTTGCTGCTACAGAACTTTTTGGAAATGGTTATTTTGACTAAAATTTCAAATTGATTCACTAAGAATTTATTTTCAAACGATAAAGTTTATATTTTTTTCAAATTAAAAAATTTCAAATTGATTCACTAAGAATTTACTTTCAAACGATAAAGTCTAAATTACAAAGCAGTTCCCAAAATAATAACAATTATGGTAAAAAAGTTCATCTATGGTAAAAAAGTTCATCTCTTACCCCCAATGATAATTATTTATTTACCATAGCAAAGTCAATTATTTATTTACCATAGCAAAGTCAAACAAACTGATGAGAGAGAGGTCTAAAAAAAATTATAATCAAGAGAGTTTCCTTTATCATTATGATGATAAAATTATTTTATTTTAATAGAACCTTAAAGATAGGCTGAGATTGGTAGTTGGTCTCCCAACCGAAAAAATGGCTGGCAGCCAAAAAAAAATCAACAGGGTTGGTAGTTGTGCTCTGCCAAAAAAAACACCCTAAAAGGTTACAGTTTATGGTTCCCAATGAATTGAAGATACCAGCCATGAATGATACTCAAAAAAACAAGAAAAATAAAAAGAAAAAAAATGCATGTGGCGCTGAGAACAATTTCCACAATGCCAACGACGACCTCAGTATTCTGACGAGTTTGTTGGGAAGTCGATTTTACTTGCGTCTTCATTTGGCTCCATGTGCTGTGGCAGCGAGTGGCAGCGAATATCAACAATAATTGGGTCCTGAATTTTCATGTTGATCTGAATTATAAATCATGGTGATAACTATGTTGTTCTCTGTGGGCCATAATCTTCTGCTCCAAATCATAACATGTTGCAAGTTTTTGCATATACGTACAAGAATCCATGACAGTGATAGCATTGGAGGCAAATTTATGATAAAGGAACTGTTACGTTGACAGGACCTTTGCAATTGGACACCGTAAAAACATAGTTCACGTCTGGAAACCATTAGTTTGGATAAACAAGAAACATGACAGCGACGGGACCCAGTTCATGAAAGCGCTATCTACGGAAGTAATAATGATCAACCTATACATGAGTTAGGAAAGTGATAATCATGATCAACGTATGCATGAGTGGCCAGAAGAAAGTTGGACTGAGTGATGAAAATGCTAAACGTATACAGAAATCTTCAAAATTGTGGTGCAAGCTTTACCCGAGGATTTCAAATTCTAGAAAGTAAAGATAAAAATTAGAGTCAAGTATTTGCTTACTGAATTTGTTTTCAAAAAATATTGAGTAACCTAAAAGGTGTTTCCCGTCTTTAATTTATCATTTCGCAGCTTTTTGTCATAGTCGAAAGACATTTACTTAAAGATTCAAGATATGCTCTACAAAGCCTATTCACCGTTGCCTTCTGATGATGCTTTTGGAAATGTGAGTAAATTGTGGACTCTCATGCCCTCTTAATTATGACTTCACATCATAATTATGTCCAGGCAAACCGTAATAACGCCTGCCAACTTATTGGTGTTCCTTGAATTTATACACCAAAAAAGACGCAATTATTCTCTGCTGGTCCTTGACCAAGAAAAGTATTTTATAAAATGATTGACACAGTTGCTGTATAGCACAAGCCCCTTTGGTGTTTATTTGCTTAAACAAATCAGGTATAAAAGCGGAAACGTACAGCAGAATAGCCAATCATTATTACAACAAACAGGTAATTCATTCGGCCAGATTCATGAGACGCCCACTTCAGGCATATTTAATTCTGATAATGCTTCCATGAAATGAATTTTATGTTACTGCTTGCATATTCAAATTGCATAATACATGCAATACACTTATGTTCGACTGTGATTATACTTTGACAAAATAATATGAATCTTGAACCTTTATGTAGCCAATAATTCCAAGGAATTGAATTTATGTCCGATGCATGGAATTCAGTCTAAGAATCAATAAGTATACTCTATTGAGATAAACTGGAATCACGACTCTGCCAGAGACAACTTCACGAGGAAAACTCAATGAAAACCTGATGTGGTGGACATGACTGAATTATATCACAACATGCTCGTGGAAACAACTTTACCCATGTGTACCTTTCCAAGCAGCTAATACCAAAAAACCCTTCATGCCTGGCTCCATGTTTTCTAAGATTTTGAAAGCTCAGATCCTATCTCCAGACCTGAAATTTCTTTTCTGTTTGCAATGAAATCATGCTTGAAAGGCTTTGGTTTTTGTTAGCTTGCAATGAAAACATTGCAGAGGATTTGAATCTTTTATCAGGTATAAAGCACCAATTCAAACTAGGGCAATTGTGACAGCCCTTTTCAAATGACTTCAACAATCAAATTCCCACATCATTACGATACAAATTGCCAACTAGTACAGCTCATGCTTCTGAACAGCAAGCTCTTCAGAAGATAAACCTTCCTCCTCATCATGATGGTGAGATAAATCTCCATTTACATTAGTAAGACGTGCTGATAAGGAGGGTGACAATGATGTATAAATACCTGCAAAACATTCAGATTGTCATTAAGTCAAATCAACATTCTATGAATACAAGGTTATACATCCAGAAGAGTCTTCTAGAAAACAATGGGAAATGCAATATCTGTTGGTCATACTCATTGTAGGTCCTTTAACGTAATCTTTTGTGGCATGCAACAGAACCGTCCCAGAAAGAACAATAATGAAGCCACAAATTTCTGTTACAATTTTGCTGCCACTTTGGCCATACCAATCCTGCATCAAGATGTGCAAAGACATGTAGCAGTCATGGTTTCTGGCATACCGAAGTCTACTGATGCAGTAGATAACTAAAATGCTCACAAATGCTGATTAATTGCTCACCTTAAACATGATAACACTGGCAGCAATTGTCAGAGTTGTAAACATCACATAGTAAATCGGAGAGACCACAGCAGTATTGAATGTATCCAAAGCCTGAAAGTCAATTAGCTTGTTTATAAACTACTTTCATAAAGATCCATTATCATATCACACAAGGTTAATAATAAACTCTACCATTGCCAGTCCCAAGCCTAGATGTGAAAATGAAAAGGTTAGCATCAGGTTGACATGTGGCTGTAAAACCATGATATGAGCTCGCTTTCAAATATAAACTTATGGTTGTAATTTAGTGGTAAAAATTCCACATTTTGGCTGTGGAGACCTAGGCTTAAATCCTAAGAGTCCCAAATTTCATTGGGACAAGGCTAGGATGCTGATGGCAAGGTAAGATAATAATGATAAAATTGACACCGTCAAGAAGTGCATACCAGAACTCCTGAAATGCCAAAACTATATAATGTACCCAAAGTTTTGGGCCACTTCATACAGTGCGGCGGTTGGACAGTTCATAATGTGAGAACTTGAAACTCTTCGCAGAAGCCACGAAAAATCAGACAGTTAATTTTGACATATATAACAGAAGAGGGGATTTATCTACAGGAAATAAGAAATAACCCAGAGTAAACAAGATGACATGTCCAACCGAGTAAACAAGATGGCAAATAGTTGCTAACCAATAAGCAAGTTGATCTAAAATCAGTCAGGATGCTTGGTTTTTATGTTTTCTTACTTAGGATGTGAATAATATATTAGATTAAAACAAAAGACAAGCTATTGAAAATAAACTAATAAGAGGATATTATTCATAAACATAGTCATGATTCACAATTCACATTATAAATCCAAAGTCCAAAATGTACTCCTATTCAGAGTTTTTCCTTAACAAGCCATCGATTACGTATAGCTGATGTCATGAACAACCCAAATTATAGAATATAATAAACTACATGCTCCCTAAAAGTAGATCTGAAGAAATGGTCGGTATAACCTGAGAATTAACTAGTTGCTACATGTCTTACACTAGTTTGTTTTTTTTTTCTTGGAAGCTGCCCAAATATCCTTTTCCTCCCTCGCATGAGTTGGTGATTGGAAGAATTAATTCAGGTTAGAGAAATGAACCTTTAAATACGTGGCCTAGAGGAAGGGTTAACATTCGCATATGAACTGAATAGAGAGAAGTCACCAAGTAAGTCTGACTTAAAAAAATAAATCACCTGAAATAATTATACCTGAAAGATAATTTTCAAGCAACGTAAAATTCAAATAATACATAATTTTGATCAATCAATCCCACAGAGAAAATAGCTTTTCGATCCCAACCTTAGTTTCAAAGTTGCAATATATTCAAATTGTAGTTTGAGTAAAAATTCCTCATTCTATTGATGAATGGAACATTTGAATTCTAAACACTTCAGAGTCTGTCTGGAACAGTTTCGTTTGAATTTAAACAGGGGTAAAACCTTATTTTAAATTTACAGCAATACAGACAGTAAACGTCATTATGTAGAGGTAATAAACTGATAGGTTGCGGTGGCTGCTCAGTTTGAGTCGAGAAAATGTTATGGTAGGAGACCGGTTGACCAGAAGACAAGTAGCAACACCCTTAAACGCTCTGTTGAATAAATGTATGCTGTTTGAGAGAAAACATACACTACTGGTCCACAATTCTGGAGAAAGCTATAATTCGATGGTGATTATTGAAATCCGACACAGCTTTACATCCAACTAAGAACAATGCAGCATAATATGTTCATGCAGAAAATGCAAGGATTATTACACAAATTATTAGGAACTAACAATATACAAAATATATGAAGTTATCAGGTAGTTTTGGAAATGACTAGTTGATACAAATGCATTGAAGTAAAACTAATTAGGAGTGCAGTCAGTGTGTAGGCACTCCACAGATACTGCACAGATTTTAACGCTTGGTTACAGACTTCTGCCTAAATAGGTGATTGAGAAACTTTAGGTGGAAATGATTTTTTTTTATTTTAAAAAAATCATACGTATGAAGACTACAAGAAACCGTATATTAGAATAAGATTATGTATAGTTTCAATGACATATTAGGGTGAAGGATCTAAAGGCCCAATGTTCATTTTGTTAAGCTCCTTAGGTCATGTCGCTTTCTTTTCCCCTCAAGTAAATCTATTATCCACAGCTATAACGATGTTTTTCCACTCAGTTTTCTCCATATCTCCCATGTCACCATTCCCCCCTCAGTTCAATTGCAGTTTTTATAACCTATCATCTAAAAATGTTAATGCCTCCCATGTCACCATTCCCCCCTCAGTTTAATTGCAGTTTTTATAACCTATCATCTAAAAATGTTAATGCCTCCCATGTCACCATGCCCATCTTGCCATCACCTCCCCCTGACGACCCCAACGAAATTGAGCAAAAGGATCAGTATGACAGGGATCAGCAGATGGGTAAGACTAGAGCTATTACGAGGGATATGCTTTATAGAATAGAAATTTGCCCTTTTCATGTGCTGGAACTACCGCACTCTGCAAGTAATTTGCAGATTTCAAGAAACGCCAAGAAGCTATGAAAGACAGCCCAACCTTGCAAAGGAGGAGACCAGAATGTTCAAACTTTTTCAGGATGTTCTGGAGGTTTTGAATTCAGAGGATAACAAATAGCTGCTGCTTAGGAAACATGATGAATATTTAGAAAATGTTTCAAGATTTGGGCATCTCCTTATGCCCTACATAAGCCAAATTGGAACAGCCCAACACAATGGAGAATAGAATGCAAAAGGAAGCTATAATGAGTTTGTGGCTTATCCTGTCTGCTATGTCTATAGCTACTGCTGGTTTGTTGATCCATATTTAAGCCATGTTATGGTTGGCAGAAGTCCTGACTTTTGGGCCTGATTTTTTTGTTTAGACTGTTAACTTTTGGAAAATCTGATATGGTTTGCGGTTGTAATCAGTTTTTGTTACTCTGGCCCTGGAGGCAGGACTTTTTTTGAGAATTTGTACATTAACACCTTATTAATATATATTTAAACCCTTTCTCTCAGGAAAAAAATGTCGATTAACTGTTTCCCCTTCCCTTTAAACCAGCTTCAAAGATTTGGGACTTAATCCTTCTTTTTGTTATTATCTTCAAGATGTTTAAAAGCTCTCTCTCTGTACATCCAACTTCTTACTATGTCAACGTTTACTTTAACTTTAAAAAGTAAAGGTTGAATTCAGAGGATACCAAATAGCTGCTGCTTAGGAAACATGATGAATATTTTAAACAATGTTTCAAGATTTGGGCATCTCCTTATGCCCTACATAAGCCAAATTGGAACAGCCCAACTCAGTGGAGAATGGAAAGAAAAAGGAAGCTTTGACGGGTTTGTGGTTTATCCTGTCTGCTATGTCTATAGCTACTGCTGGTTTGTTTATCCGTATTTAAGCTATGTTATGGTTGGCAGAAGTCCTGATTTTGTTTGTTTAAACTGTTGAATGGCTGGTTGTCATGTATTTTGTAGGATTTGAGTCCATACTTAACTGTTGGAACACCTGATCTGGTATGCAGTTGTAATCAGTTTTTGTTACTTTGGCCCTAGAGGCAGGACTTTTTTTGAGAATTTGTACATTAACACCTTATTATCATATATTTAAACCCTTTCTTTCAGGAAAAAAACGTTGATTAACTGTTTACCCTTCCCTTTAAACCAGCTTCAAAGATTTGGGACTTGATCCTTCTTTTTGTTATTATCTTCAAGATGTTTAAAAGCTCTCTCTCTCTATACATCCAACTTCTTACTATGTCAACCTTTACTTTAAGAAGTCCTTAAATCTTCATCTTGACAGTTATGACTTACAAACTGGCTTCTCTGTTACATTCCACTGGTCTTTCCATGTCTTCGTAATGCTATCTTTCAATTTCTCTTTTTCTTCCACTCACCATTTACTGTTGTAGCCCTTTCCTTGTGATCCACGAGTGCTACCTGTCCATCTCTTCCAGATAATGTTTCTTTCATCCCTTTGTTCATGCAGTTGCATGTTATGCATATCTATTAAATCTACTTCTGTATGTGAGATAAATAAAAATGCTAAAACTGTCAGGAGCACTGCAAATGCATCCTCATCTATTTAACTGAATAGGATGTTTGCGTCTTCACCAAATGCTACACCAATCCTATATTAGCTTTAGAAGGTTGTTACAACTGGATACCTCAAGAACAAATTCAGACAGAAATTTGCAATGATAAATGTCATAACCACATCGTAACCCATTAGTAAAAAAAATGATGGTGATGTAGAAAATATAAAGGTAACAATAATGGTAACGATAAAACTAAGGGTTAATTAATATTATTGTTACCAGAATCTCCATTCATCAACTGCTAACACAAATTTCTGAACATGTTATTCTTAGTTCTAAAGAAATTGTCAGCTCACCTTGTTCAAATAGTTCATTTGCATGACAACACATGTTACAACAACCAGGGTAAAAAACCATGTCTCTGGATATAGCAACTGGTTCATTCCCTCAAATGTGAGTTTCAGAGCAGTACCTAGAGCTTTTACACTCATTACCTGAAGCAGACAAATACTTATAAATTAGAAAAAAAATATTGACCTCTGAAGCAAGAGATTCACAATAGCCCGCCCTTGATATTTTTTTTTTTTTTTTTTGGGAAGAGATTTACACTAAAAGCATATTCCTTGAAATAATGATGTATGTGAAAGGTATTTGCATATACCGACAAGGAGCCCATAAGAGAGCAGATGCCTGTGAAAATCATCACGTTTGAATGCCCATAACGTGGTGCAAAGTGGAAAACAAGTACCAGGACAACTGTAACAACTGATGCCACATACGCCAAAAATGCTACATGTAATAAAAAACAACAGCACCAATTAGATTATATTTAAATATATAAAGCTTTGGCTATGACCTAGCTCTAAAAATTACACTGGGAAATCTTATACCTCTCAATACGAAAGACACATAAATTTTTATTTTTAGAAAATGAAGCAAAAAGGAAACAGAACAAAACCTACCAGGTTGTGTTGCCAACTGCCAGACTGCTTGGACTGAGATGATAGACCTCTCTTGAGGTGCATGAACTACAATAACTACAGAACCAACTATGCACATAACACATCCCAGCATTCCAAGCTTATGTAATCTTTCCTTCAAAATAAAGTGGGCAAGAACAGCACTGGGCCACAATATAAACACAGTGACAATCAGCTTTCTTCTTAATTTACAATATTTTTGGGGAAAAAACTGCAGTTCATTTATTCTGAGCACTTGCTTACCTTACTATTATGCTCAAAGCACCTAAAGGCGTTACCAGAACTGCAGGAGCAAATGCATAGGCCACAAAATTTGCAACTTCGCCCACAATCACTGCACTTGAATGAAAATAACCTATAAGCTTACATTCCTCAAAACCAAAGACAAAAGCTTAACACTTTGCCATGATGGAAAAATGGAGAGCAGCAGCCACATCAGTTTGTAAATTGTAAGGACTTCGTCTGGTGAAATTAAAGCTGCACATCAGTTCATTTAGGAATATTCATAATTTAATACGGTTTCATCTTCATCAAAAAGTAGTACAGGTATTTTCTATACGTCATTCTGGTTAAACTCAAAAAGGTTCATATATATTTAATACTCTAATTGAGAAAATAAAAGTTAATTTGGTAAGGTTTCATGTCATGTGACCTCACACTAAGATCCTGTTGAAACCAAAATCTTTTTATGAATTTCAATATTCTCGATATTGAATTATTACCAAACGAGAGCACACAGAAATAGTTCAAACATGTTTCAAGAATTCTTTTGAGTTCCAATTTTGATTATTTTCTGTTCCACAGATTCTCCATCTCAATGACATCCAGTCACCAAAATATATAATTGCTCTGACTTTGTTCCCTAATTCCTCATTCACTTGCTATTAATTTCCAACCCAGTCATCCCTCTTGATTTCAACTGACACATCTTTCAAGATAACAAATGCTCGCAGAAACTATCTCCTTCATTTCTAAAATAAATAGGAATCAATTTAAAGGTACATTTGCTAACCATTAGCATATTGCATCTAATATAATTTATTTGTATTTATAAAAAATAATGCTTGACGATTTGCTTGCTGCTGTCGAATTAAATATAGCAGAAGAATCTGTAAACCCTTTGTTCATTCCGGTCCTCCCTTTTGCTTATTAACTCTGTTTCTGAGGGATTCCAACAATTTCCGCAACTATTGTTTGTAAGTCACGCAACGGTGCAATAACCATTGCCATTTGCTTCAAGTCTGCAAAGCTAAAAATTTAGCTAATATACTAATGCTTACTGTAAATTCAGAAAATCGTAAAGATGCGAAAATTCTTCTTCCTACAATATGAAACCATACTAGTTTTCAATCTTCACTAGATTCATCATCACTATAATCATGATAATAATAACAATAGAATGAAAGCTACTCATGTGAAAGAAATCTTCAGAGATGTGGACAACCATTTCAGTGGCAGCTACTAACACGAACAAGAATAACAATGGTAATAAATATTTAAGAGTTAAGTGAAGTCGAGAAGCAATGCAGACTCACTGGTAATCATTCCCACCCACCATAGAGGCTCCATCAAATACGTGTAGCCCCCTACACCTGTCATTCAAAATAAGATATTTTTGAGCATAAACACAATCAAAGTTATATTGACCATAAAATTAAATTAACAATTTGCCCCTTAAAACGCACCTGCACCGACACCTTTAGAAGCAGCCCGCTTAAGCCCTTTTTTCTTGATTATAAAGCTGGCTCCAATAAAGGCACTGGAAAGGAGAGCCAGAATAAATCCTTTCAAATTATCGTGAGAAAGACCCATACTGGAAGCTTTCTTCTTTTCTTTTATTTTCTAAATTCGCCACATATTTCGTGCACCAAATTTCTTATGATCAGTAGATGGCAAAGAATTCAGTTTGGGTAGCATCAGCGGATTTAAAATTCTATTCTTATGTGCGGATTCTTGCGGCCTATTGCAGGACAATGAAAATCATTTCACTTATGAAGGGCAACTCTCTCTGCGCAAACTCTTAATCAGAATGCCGGAAAATCCTTGCAAAACTTGTTGATCAAGCAAATCAAACGGAAATTTCATCTGCCATCAAGTTCACCCAAATTCCAAAACTTTCCAACAGGTTTCCCTCCAACCTCGGGTCAACTTACCAGGCCCAGATCCAGAGTCTCTCCCGGTAAATTTCTCACATAAAACGACGCCGGTACCAAGTATTTTTATACAGAAACTGATCAGAATCTTTTCAGAGAGACAGAGAGATAGACCAGACTAACCATGAGTTGCAGGCAGACCCAGAGACGTTTCCCTCCAAGCGATTCTTTTCCTCAGTCCATTCACCCCCATCTGCGCCGCTCATTTCATTAGGGGAAAAGGGGAAAAGGGCAAAAAGGCAATAAACAAAATCCAATTCAATTCTTGGTTCAGCGTAATCAAAGACGGTTCTTTCTTGGAAAAATCAGAAAACAGTGATGATCAAGACAAGCAATTTCGCGAAAAAAGACGATGGGTTGCGGACTTGGGTCTCTATTTCTTTCTTTAAAAAAAATTACTGCCACAAATTATGAATACCGCAACAACCCCGAACTGCCCAAGCTGCAAGCTGTATCACTGTCAGTAGAGGTGACCTAATATCTTAGGCTCAGAGCCAACTTTGACCGAGGCATTTCTGCTCATTTTGCATGTGTCACATTCCGTCCAAGCAAAGGCTTCGTATTATTTTAGTATATTCGTATTATTTTAGTATATACGATTTATAATAGTGGACAGGTGTAGGAGAAGCAGCAATGGCCAGTCACATGCGAAGCTAATCGTAGAACTGTCTTGCTTAGGAAAAGTACCCAGGTTCAGAGCCTCCTTTTTGATTTGGGTGGGTCATTTCGAGGAACCGAATCACATAATTGTCCCTGGCTACGAAAAATGTACAGCGTGTTCACACTGTTTCTTGATTTCGAGTTAGCAATTTAGAGGAGTCCCAAATATCGAGGCCTTTCGACGCCCTCAAAATTTGTATTAATGCTTATGACCCCATGTTCACACTTGCTTCTTGATTTAGCGTTACCAATTTAGAGGAATCCCAACGCCCTCTACTAATGCTTATGACTTTGTTGCAAGAAATGACATTTAGACACAAGCTATCTTTCATCTTGGAGGTTAAGCTTCTTTGATGTTGCAAATTCTAATTAGCCTTGCCCATGCTACTTGCAATGTAGCAAGTGGTTTTGTGAGAGAATCAATTTGTTCTTGTGTAGTTTTAGTAGTGCTTGTGTCAAAGAAAGACATTGAAGAATGGAGGATGTACATTGATTTAAGGGCTATGAAGAGAATAACAATGAGACACATGTTTTCTATTCCTTGATATCTTTACCGATGTAAAGGTTTTAAGCAAAATTAATTTGAAGAGTGGATGCCATCAAATTTGGATTAAGCTTAGCGATAAGTCAAAATAGCTTTCAAGGCACCAAATAGATTGTTTGAATAGTTGGTGATGCCATTTGAACTTATAAATGTTCCTGCCACATTCATGAGGTTGATGCATAATGTCCTCAAAGATTTGATGAGTAAGTGTTATATTGTCTTCTTTGATCATATTTTGGTATACAATTCTAATAAGAAAGAGCACTTGGATAATTTGAGGAGAGTGTGTCTTAAGTTAGAGGCATAGTTCATGATCAATGTGAAGAAGAGCCACTTCTTCAAGAGGGAGATCACATATTTGGGACATGTGATTTCTAAAAATCAAATTAGGATGGAAGCTACCAAGGTGAAGGCTATTAGAGATTAGCCAACTCCTAAAAATGTTGGGAAGGTAAGTTCATTTCTTGGTTTTGAAAGTTTTTACATGAGGTTCATAAAAAACTTCAGCACTATTTCATGGCCTATGTTTGCTTTGCTTAAGAAGAATCAAGATTTTAGATGGGGTGATGAGATTCAAAGAAGTTTTGACTTGTTGAAGGCAAAAATCACTGGTGAACCAATGCTTGTAATACCACATTTCCATAAGCTTTTTCAGATGGAGGTAGATGCAAGTGGACTTGCCATTAAAGAGGCACATTCATAAGAAGGTAAACCTATGACTTTCTTTTTAGAAAAGTTGAATGAGTCAAGTAAGAAATATAATGTATATGAGAAGGAATTGTATGTTGTTCTTTAAGCAATCAAGCATTGAAGGCATATTTGTTGCCCACGAAGTTCACTTTGATGACTGACCATAAAGCACTTGAATTTCTCAATTCCCAAAAGAATTTAAGTACACAAAACATGGAGTGAGTGGCACAATTGTAGGAGTTTAATTTTGTGCTTAAACACAATACTAGAAAATCCATCATGGTAGTAGATGCATTGTCTAGGATGCATGTGGTGAATTTTCACATGCCTCATGTGGAAGGTATGAATGATTTTACTAATTTATATGAACATGATTGAAATTTTGGATGAATTTGGAGAAGCCTCAAAGATTATTTGTTAAGTAGGATAGACCAATGGAGGGACTATCATATTTAAAATGAACTATTATTCAAGAATGGAAAGGTTTGTATTCCCAATTGTGATTTTAGGAAAAATATTTTGTTTAAAAAACATTATAGTGGCATGGTGGGTTATATGGGTAGAGATAAAACATTGAAGCTTGTGGGTAGGCTCTATTTTTTGCTTGGAATGGCTCCTAAAGTCTCCAAATTTGTGAAGGAGTGTTTGACATGTCAAAAATCTAAGAAAGGTAAAGGAGTTTATGGATATTATATGCCTTTATCAATCCTCAAGGATCCTTGAGAAAGTAGGTTAATGGACTTTGTGAGTGGGATTTCGAAGACCAAAAGTAGACATGATGTTATCTTTGTGGTGGTGGATAGATTCTTCAAGAGGGCACATTTCATTTTGTGCAAAAAGTTAAGTGATGCATCTCATATTGCAATTTTATTTTTCAACATGTTGTGAAGTTGCATGAGATTCCCTTGAATGTTGTTAGTGATAAAGACTCCAAGTTCACTAGTCATTTTTAAAGATCCCTTTAGAAGATATTAGGAATAAAGTTGAATTTGTCTAGTGCAAATCATCATAGTTTAATGGCCAAACTGAAGTGGTCAATAAGTCTTTATTGAATATTTTAAGGTGTTTGTGTGAAGGACAACCCAATAGATGGAAGAACTTGTTGTATCATGTTGAGTTTTCCTACAATAGTGATTTTCTTATTGCTATTAGGAAGAGCCTGTTTGAGGTTAATTATGGTTTTTGTCCAAAGATGGTGATAATATTAGGAGCTTTGATGAAGAAGCTTAATTGAGTGCAAAATTTATATAAGAGATGAAGGATCTTCAAGCTTAATGAAGGAAAATCTTAAGAAGAAGGCTAAAGAAAGAATCCTAAAGAGGAATAAAAGAAAGAATAAGTCCAAATTTGTTGTTGGTGATATTTTTTGGGTGTTGTTAAAGAATAAGAGGTTGAGAGATGTTAACTTCTCAAAATCAAAGGCTAAAAAGATGGATTCTTTTTGGATAAAGACCAAAATGAATGATAATGATTTTGAAATTGACTTACCAAATGATGTGGGTACATTTTTTTTTTTTAATGTTATAGATCTTGTGCATTACCATGGATGGTCAATGATGAAATTTTGCAAGGTAGCATTGATGTGTTAAAGGACTATTAACGAGTCCAAGCCTTCTTAGGAAAGAAAGGCAATCATACTCAAGAAAAGAGAAGCTTCCAACACTTGTGTAGTGAACAGGCATGAGTACTTAATCCATTGGGAGAATCGAACTTTGGATGATGTTGTTTGGGTCCATGATACCAAACTTGTTAAGTGGGGGATCACTTTTACCCCTACTTCCTTGTTCACCTGAGTTCAATTTTTTGAAGAGTGAAAAAGCTAGTGTAGGAAGACCTCTTCTGGATCCCTTTTCATCCTTATAAGTAGAAGACCAAAGATTTTGGGTAGCTTGAAAGACATTTAAGACCTTTGTAGATGTCTAGCTTGAGAGTTGGGCATTCACAGGGGACATCTTGATTATCCATGAGACATCTTGCCTAAGAATCATCAGTTTTTAGGAGAGATCCCTTCAACAAAGGAGACATCTTGTTAAAGTAACAGACTTCTCTACCAAGAGGGATACACCTTAGGAGAAACATCTTGCATAAGAGAGAGACATCTTGCCCAAACTAGAGACATCTTGCTTGCATCCTAGGTCTGACAAAGAGACATCTTGTCAAACCTATAAATGTCTTGTTCAATCAGGAAAAAGCTCTGAGGTGGTAATTGCAATTTGGAAACATCCAAGAATGTTAAGTTCAAGATTGGAAATAGTCAGAACTCTCTAAGTTGATCATGGGAAATATTTTCCTATTCATCTTATAACTTGATAAATATTGGTTTTGTGTTGCATGTTTTTGTGTCATATGAGTGTGCAAAGAGTTCAGAGATATTGCATGAGAGTTGTATGCATCTCTGTGGTTAATTGTGTATGTGACATTAGCCATTGTGACCCTTTATATATGTTGGATGTCAATCCTGTATATGTATGGAAGAGATCTAGATAGATTGTACCATGCATTGAGATTAATCATAGGTGTGGTTGTAGAGTATCATGCTTTATAATTTTGTGGTGTGCGTACGTGTTTTGGTTTGATGTTCTATGGATTTGTGGATCCACTATAATCGTAATCTTCTTTCGATTTTAGTTTAAAGATAACTAGTCTTCTTGTTTTCTAGCAATTGAATCATCTCACATAATATTTGGATTCGGTGCATTTTAAAGGATGAAAGTAAATTAGAGTGACCTTGATCCAAGGAGCATAATGATCATGCGTGTCCACTAATTTTGGATTCTAAGTTAATCAAGAAATTAAGAATAAAAAAAGTAATTAAGAATGGGATAGTCAAAGAAATTAAGAGAAATTAATTTAACAAATGATGAGAAGCATGTCACCTAGAAATGTCACACCCTCAAATTTAGCTTAATTCCTTTAATTAAGTTCTCTTAATTTCATTGATTATTCCTTTCTTGATTACATTTTTCACCATTGATTTCTTAATTAACATAGAATCCAAAACCAGTAAATATACCCATGCTTTATGCTTCTCCAATCATTACATCAATTATAATAAAAAGAAAGGGATCAGGCAGAATCATTATAGAAAAATTAGGCTTGACCCTTATGCAACATATTATGAGGGGTGGAGTAATCCAACAACCAACCATACAAGATACAAGTGTTCATGTGTAGCCTGATCATAATTCGTGGACAAGGTAATGTGAATATGCTAGTAATTAGTTAAAGTTTGGGATCGTTGTCTTTCCACGTGGAGCTAGTATAATCTATACATATGGTTTAGCTCTTAATAAGGTGTATTATAAGTAATTTTGTGTTGGCCATAACTCATAGCTATGATGGTAAAGTGTGAAAATGATTGTAAGTTTAAGGAAAATCATAAAATAATCTACTCTAGCCTAGAGTGATGAGCATCCATTCCTAGCTTGCTGAACATGCCTTAGGCTCATGTAACTATTATTGGGATTACCATGTGAGCTCACTACTAAGCAAATCAAGTGAAACCACTACTGGGTACTAAATGATCACACTTAATGCTTGAAACTAGTCATACTCATTCCACTTTACTAATGAACAAGAAAGTAAAGTATTTGGAAATGTAACTAATTAAACTCAGAAAATAGTAAGAATTATGCTAAGTAAAATAATAAAACTAAGTGTATGCTACAATGATGGAAAGCAATCTTGATCTTTATTTCCATCATGAATTGTGCCCAAGTACACTTCACTCAAATAAAGACTCTGGACAACTACTCAACATCACACTGCGAGCATTCACTCTGTTGCTAAAGCTATGAAAACAAATTGTAAGAGCCTACCTAAGGATGGAATGAAAAGTTATTTGACCATTCACCTAAGTGTCTTATTTGTAAGCTGGCATGTGTGGAGTGATATTGGATATTTAACATCAAAGCTTGTGCCCCAATATCGAGGATTCGATATCACGGCTTTGATATTGAATGTCCAATATTGTAGTAGGTGAAAATTGTGATTTATCATACCCCCACGACTGATTGAAAATTGTTCCTCAAGTTAAAACAAAATGAGGATATAGTTCCTTACAAAATTGGGAGGTATATTTACACAACATTGACTACTATATACATGACTCTTTGAATGTTACAATGGTGTTTTACAAAAACTTTACATAGAACATGAATTGATAATTCTGAAAAAAACACAAAATTTGATGAAGCTCAATGTAGTCTAGGTAGTTCCTATTAGCGGTGGCTCCTCCATTGTTTGCTTTCCCTTGTCGCCAAGCTTTTGAAACTTGTATTTATTTAGGAGCACTTGAAGCTTTTTCTCCTTCGTTCTTGGGTCATGTACCGTCCATGTTTGTTGTGTAATGTGTGAAGGAGCAGGTACATCCCATGGGCACAATAGCTATGGAAACATTTAATTAGCCTTAACATACTAGGTTGTAAACTACCTTCTCTCCTCTTTGAATGCTCTAGCCTTTTCACATAATTTATGATAATCAAATAATCTTCTGGCTAGGTTTACTGTGATGCCTTTTTACCCTTGGTAGCTAGCCTTGATTACTTCTAATTCAAAGTTTTCCACTTGGAGTTTTTGTAAAGCATCTTTATGATCTACAAACTCTTTCTTGTATAAGGCATTTGTTGCTGCTACTTGTTGTTCTAGCTCATTTCTAGGCCTTCCTACTATTAACATGGCCAAGTTAGCATAACAAAGGTTAGCTAGCCCCATGTACTCCTTTAAGTCATTGGTCTGCAAGTCTTTATTTTTCACTTTCACTTAGTGGACGTGGGCATAGCTATCTAAGATGGGCTACCAGTTAAGGTTTTGTGTTGATATGGAGCTGATTCTAGCCTTGGCCATTTAGACCTCTTTCTCATTGATTTGCTTGTACATTCCCACCTGATCATGGAAGTGTTCCTTGAGCCTTTCGTGTTTCTTTGCCTTGTTCTACCACACGCTAATTTCAATGGCTAACTTTTGATGGATGGCCCGTACCTCCTTCATTGAGAGGGTTCTATCTTCTCTTGCAAGGTGGCTCATGTCTTAGTTGACACTCACCAATTGTTCTCTTAACTTGTGGATGCTTTCTTCTAGGATGCTTTTTTATTTTTCTACAGTGGTCAACCTCATATTGTTGGCAGCAAGTTCTTTATTTTCTTCCTGTACTATGGTGAGTGCCTTAACATGTGCATATGTTTGTGCTTCTGCTACGAGGGCATTCCACACCGCTTTATCCTTTTTCATTGCCATTTGTTTATTTTGCTCAATTAGGTTGTTCATCTGCTCTGCTCTAAACTATTCTATCTAGTTAGGTGTAATGAATTGTGTGGGATCTCTATGTTCAGCTCTCAAGGCTACAAGCTCTTCTTGGAGTCTGTGGGTTTCTACTTTTGCAGGCTTTGCCTAGTTTCTACCATGAATAGTTTTCCTTTGGTAGTAATCAATTTTGATTGTACTGTAGTGACATTACTTAGGATGTCAAAAAGTGTTGTCATTACTTACCTAATCTGTAGTAGTTGATCAAGCACATCTTCATGGTCAGCAAGAGTCATCAAGGTTCTGACTAACATTTGAGCATCTCTGGCCCCAGTTAGATCTACTGGTGGCACAATAGGTATGTTGAAGGACTCTTTGATATGATCAGCGATCACCTTTGCTGCTCCCACTACATCTTGGTGTTGCATTACCACAACTGTGGCTCCTGCTCCTATCTTTAGCACCACTTGGAATGATGTAATGTTTCCAGATATCTATTGTGACCATTGGTCCTCTCCTTCTAACTATAGTGAAATTTTTCCACTCCTAGGATCTATTGAAATTATGGGCTATACAGCACTATCGATAATTTTGTAAAGGTTGGCTTCCTCCCTTATTCCCTAGCTGATGATTTCTATAATCTATTGCAGATGACTCATTAATGGCTTGTAATCTTATGGTGGTGGCAGTGGGACTTGCTATTGTTGTTATTCTTATTGTTACTGTTATTGCTCTTCATCCTGATCCTTTATAGGTGGTGCTGGTTTAAGCAATTCAGCGTATGAAGCATTTTGGGCTCTCTTGGAAACGTCATTAGTGTATCCCAAGATTTCGACTCACTTGCATAACTTCCTAATAAGGAAAGGAAATGGAAGTGTTGTGTTGGCTTCCCTACCTTCCTTTCTTCAAATTACCTCTAAATTTCCATGAAGTAGAGTTGTGCGATATTGATGTTGTGTTTCTCCATTAGGATCACACTTCCTCTGGCTGCATAAGTGGATAACCTATTCAATCCTTTAGTTACGAATAAGTAATAGGTGCCAATTTTGAAATAGATTCGCTCATCTAAAGTTAGCTCATTATATCCCTTATTTTCCTTGCCATATGCCCATTTTAGCAATAATTTCTTAGTTTCAGCATATGATGTTATGGACATATGTGCTATTTTTGCTCTTTCATTGGATATGTTCAAAGCTTCTATTATTGCCTTGATTGAGTATGAGACATAGATTCCTCCAATGTTGACTATGGTGTCCTCTTCCTTATTATGCCTGATGAGTGGCGAGGTACCCCTACACTCCACCATACGAATACGAGCGTGCACGCGCGATCCGGTCGAACTCCGCAGACTAAATGCCTTAACGCCACAAGAAACACTTGGGGTTAATCGTTCGTTGTCTTCCCAGGCTTGCTTGTATGTGTCACGGTGTATGGTTAAGCAAGTCTGAGGTAT